>CM065592.1:442577867-442898363 GCA_033119425.1 Bufotes viridis
TTTATTTGAGCGGAGTAGAACTCAGGCAAGGGGAATGGAGTTTACATTCAGAGGTTTTTTCTCAGATTGTGGCAAGGTTTGGGCGTCCAACAGTAGACCTATTTGCCTCCAGAAACAACAGGAAGGTGGAGAGATTCTTCTCTCTCAACTATGTGGACGACCATACAGCAATAGATGGTCTACAACAGGATTGCAGCCAGGGGTTTGGGTACGCCTTCCCTCCCATTTCCCTAATTCCTCAGGTCCTGAAAAAGGTACGGAGGGAGAGGGCCTCCATCATTCTGATAGCCCCAAATTGGCCAAAGAGAATCTGGTATGCAACCTTAAAAAACTTAGCCCAAGATCATCCTTGGGTCATTCCTCCGAGAAGGGACCTTCTCTCACAGGGCCCGGTTCTGCACCCCAACCCAGGGATTCTCAAATTGGCAGTTTGGAGGTTGACAGGGATATCTGGTTGCGGAGAGGTCTGTCAGATAAAGTAGTTTCCACACTATTAAACAGTAGGAAGGTGACAACAGCCAGGAGATATAACAAAGTATGGTGTATTTTCTCTACCTTTTTGGGATCTGATCCTGACCCATTTAAGCCTCCAGAAATTCCAAAGGTTCTTGATTTTTTACAAGCAGGGCTAGATAAGGGGCTTAAGGCCTCCACCTTAAAGGTTCAGGTGGCGGCATTGAGCTACTTCTCTGATTTTCAGTTAGCAGGTCATCCCTGGATTAAGCACTTTCTCTCTGCGGTAGCTAGACTTCATTCTACCCTTGGGCCTCTATCTCCTCCATGGGATCTCAACAAGGTTCTAACAGCGCTCTCAGTGGAGCCCTTCGAACCTTTATCGGAAATTTTGATGGAGATACTATCCATAAAAATGGCCTTTCTTTTGGCCATCACATCGGCTAGAAGAATCTCAGAGATCCAGGCCTTCTCGGCCTACCCCCCATATACTTTGATTCAAGAAAATCAGGTGATTATTCGCCCCTTGCCTTCTTTTCTACCTAAAGTAGTGTCAAACTTCCATAGAAGTCAGGATATAGTATTGCCATCCTTCATTCCAAATCCTGCAAATAGGGCAGAGGAGAAGTTTCACTGTCTAGATGTCAGGAGGTGCCTAATGACCTACTTAGAAGCCACGGCTCTGTGGAGACTGGATGAAAACCTCCTAGTTCAGTTTTTGGGGAAAAACAAAGGGCGAAAGGTGTCTTCTGCCGTTATTGCCAGATGGGTCAAGAAGGCCATAGTTAGAGCTTATATTTCCCTGGGACTCCCGTTTGGGGCTCATTCTACCAGAGCAGTATCTGCCTCTTGGGCGGAAAGGGCAGACATCTTCTTGGCTCAGATAAGCAGGGTGGCCACTTGGAGTTCCCCCCATACTTTCCTGAAACATTATCGATTACAACTGCATGCGGATGCATACTTTGGAGAGAAGGTTCTCCAGGCTGTAATCCCGCCCTAAAATTCCAGTTTATAGTCTATCTCGCAAGGGTGCCGTCATAAGGTGAGGGGAAAACAACGTTGCTTACGAGTTACCGTTTTTCTCGATACCCATGACGGCACCCCTCATAATTTTCCCTTCCCTAAAAAAAAAAAAAAAAAAAAAAAGACGTATATCTTATGTACTTTTATCTATATGAGGAAATATAGATAGAACCTTAGTTATAAATTAGGTTATTCTTGTAGTTGTCCTCTCCGGGGACAGGTTATTTCTTTAACTGGTGCTTGGTAGGGGGTGTTCCTTTTTATCTTCTCAGGTTTCCTGTCCAGAGGGGAGGTCCTGAGTCACAAGGGTGCAGTCATGGGTAACGAGAAAAACGGTTACTGGTAAGCAACGTTGTTTTCCCTAAGACACACTAATGCACTATTTCAGTGCTGAAAATTAAATGTAGGTATTTGTACGCTGTATGCACAACTGCTTTGTGAACCAAGAACACAGCTTTATTTCCCCTAAAACACACTAATGCACTAATTCAGTGCTGAAATTTTAAATAGGTATTGGTACCATGTATGCACAACTGCTTTGTGGACCAGGAATACCGCTTTTTCCAAAAAATACACTGATGCACTATTTCACTGCAGAAATGTAAAATAGGTATTTGGGTGGTGTATTTTAAACTGCTTTGTGGACCAGGAATACCGCTTTTTCCCCAAAAATACACTGATGCACTATTTTACTGCAGAAATGTAAAATAGGTATTTGGGCGGCGTATTTAATACTGCTTTGTGGACCAGGAATACTGCTTTTTTTCCAAAACATACACTGATGCAATATTTCACAGCTGAAATTGAAAAAATGTTTTGGTGCGTTGTATGCACAAGTGCTCTACAGCACCACAATACATATTTTTGCCCCAGACTACATAAATGCACTATGTCACCCCTAAATTATACAAAAGGTAATGTAAGGGACTTGACGCCAGAAAAAGGATTTTCCAAGGACACTGCAGTGGCTAAAATGGCCGCCGACCCCCCACCTCAGTAACAGATGGATAAAAAAAAAAACTTTGTAGTATCACTGGGCTCAGGGCTGGGTACAAAAATGTAGGATTGCAGTAGCACCCTACCTTAATAATTGCTGCAGCTTGAAGATTTCACACCACCAGGTTCTTTCCTAATCTCTCCCTGGGAGCACCGGCAGCAACCTTTCCCTATACTAACAGCAGCAGAGTGACATGTGCACTACGTGACTCCAGCTTATAAAGAGGCTAGGTCACATGCTGCACTCAGCCAATTACAGCCATGCCAGTATTAGCAGGAAGAATCACCGAACAACGGACCCGAACCCGAACCCGAACTTTTATGAAAATGTTCGGGTTCGGGTCCGTGCCCTGAACATCCTAAAATTCGGTATGAATGGCTCAACTGTAATTGTAAACAGTGCAAAATTTCAAATGCAAACATCAATGGTGGCCCAAAATAGGCTGGCATTAAAGGGGTTTAGGAGATACAGTCTACAGAGTCTGTGAGCTGAAAAGGATAGGTGTAAGTAAGAAAAGAAAGAAGAAAGTAGTCTTCATAATATATAAAGCACGACAGCGAAGACAAAAGAGATGTATCAAAACCTATGGAAAAAAATGTAGTTGTTGCCCAAGACAACCAATTAAATTACGTCTTTAATTTTCCAAAAGCTGTCTCAAAAAGATAGTGGGAATGGGATTTTTTGCCACTAGCACCAGTTATGATAATTTCTCCTATTTACTTAATGTTCCTGGCTTGTTATTGTCTCAATACCGCTTTATTGATTAATAAAAAACAAAATTTGTTTTGGGAAAGTAAGAAACTTTTGTTTCATTTTTTTCGGTAAAGACAGGATGAGAGTCTGTCATCAGCATCTCTATTTATCTTCCAATCATGAAGCAGAAGATAACAATACCACACAAGCTAATTCTATAACTCCTAATGTACACTCAGTCCTTCACAGCGGAAATCTATCCTCCGATACTGATGGTCACAAGAAGCCTTCATTTAGTCAATCACGGACTGGCAAAACAGGAACTAAACAGAAATGTGGAAAACATTCTAAAAGGAAATCTAATCTTTCCTTGTGTGAGAGAAATAACGGAGATAAAAGGTCATTTGCATGGTCAGAATGTGGAAAATCTTTTACCAGGAAATTCATTCTGGACGGACATCAGAGAACTCACACGAGAGAGACTATTTTCATGTTCAGAATGTAGTAAATGTTTTAGTCGGAAATCGTGTATTGTTAGACATCAGAGAACTCACACAGGGGAATAGCCATTTTCATGTACTGAATGTGGTAAGCGTTTTAGTCAGAAATCAGATCTTCTTAGACATCAGAAAGGTCACACAAGGGAGAAGCCATATTCATGTTCAGAATGTGGGAAATGTTTTAGTGTGAAATTGTGTCTTGTTAGACATCAGAGAACTCACACCGAGAAGAAGCCATTTTCATGTTCAGAATGTAGAAAATCTAGTTAGTGATAAATCAAGTCTTTCTAAACATCAGAAAACTCACATGGAAAAGAGAAGCCACTATAGGTCAGAAATACAAGACATAATCTAAGTCACACATTCTTACTACAGATGGCAGGATCTCAGTCTGTGAAGCAGTTATAGATACAAGCCAGGTCTTGTTGTTAAAGTTGACAATCACATGAAGAGAAATTAAGAACTGCACGAGGATCCAGGTGAAATCTCTTTTATTTTATGTGATAAAACATCCAATGGACCGGTATAGAAGTCGCTAATATGTTTCAGACCCATCGGTACTTACTCATAGGATAGTTTGTTACTTGCTTCAAGGAAAGCGGCAGTTGGGGTGTTTCACTGGGGCGGCACAGCTGTCAACCTATTACACAGGTGTCCTAAGGTGAGCTAAGGAAAGACGGAAACCTCCTATTGAGAACTATGCTATGAGTAAAGACTGTTGGGTCTTAAACTTGTAAACAACTGCACTGTATGTTGGATGTGCTACTGCATAGAAGAAAGAAATTTTATCTCAATCTCCGTGCAGTGCTGGATTTCTCTTCACATTTCAAAATTTGCTCCAAAACTTTCCATGCATTTAGGGAGTGTCCAAGAGAAAAGGGGGGAGCTGAACTGTTATTTATTGAAAGCTAACAATCTAGGCTTTAAAACAAGATCATGGTTCAAGGCCTTTAGAAACAGGTCCCAGTGAAAGCTGCAGAAACCTGCAGCTCTTACTCAGAGACAATTTCTAAGGCCTATTTCTCCTGATGTGAAGCAGGTAGTGATTCTGTAGTGGCCCCAAAATGGTTGATGGCCTTTCACCTTGATAAGTTTAAGATTAGTTTAAGATAGTTTAATAAGCAAACTCTCTTCTTGACCCCTTACAATCTGCCTTTCGCCCTCTTCACTCTACAGAAACAGCCCTTACTAAAGTGTCTAATGACCTCCTAACAGCAAAATGAAATGGCAATTATTCTCTACTGATTCTGCTGGATCTCTCTGCAGCGTTTGATACCGTAGACCATAAACTACTTTTCACTATGCTCCACTCAATTGGCCTTAAGGACACTGCTCTGTCTAAGTTCTCTTCCTATCTCTCTGGCTGTTTCTTTAGTGTATCATTCGCTGGCTCTTCTTTTTCTCCTCTTCCTCTTGATGTTGGCGTTCCTCAGGGCTCAGTACTGGGTCCTATGCTCTTCTCCCTCTATACAGCCCCCATCGAACAGACTATCAGTAGATTTGACTTTTGATACCATCTCTATGCTGATGACACCCAACTATACACTTCATTTGACATCACCCATGCTTTACTCCAAAACACCAGCAATTGTCAGCTGTCTCTAACATCATGTCCTCTCTGTATATAACGGCCATCACAGCGCCGGCTGACGCCTCCACAGAATAGTAGTTAGTGTGGCAGTGTCTATAGGCAGGAATCTCTGTTTCTTTCGTCTCCTGATGAGTGTAATCTTAGATGAAACGCGTAGAGCGTCAACAGATTAGCCAGTAGGGAGGAATGCCTAATGCCTTAATGAATATGTAGAGGGGTATGCACATGGGACCCATATAGGTAGGATTGGGCGACAGTAGAAGCCTTTATGGTGGTGCCTGACCTCTAATAACCTGTGGGCCATTTTAAAGACCACCAAGTGGTCATAATTTATCATTGACCAGTGTGTGCGTTGGTGGTCCTCCGCGCACATACTATTGCGCAGGTTTTTGTTTTTAACACTTGGTCACATTCAGACTTATATCAGTAGCTTGCCTTATCTGGCAGGATACTGAGTGTGACTTTGAATGTGAAGTGTGGTGGCCCCTTGTCTTTTGTGTAGGGCACAAGTAATATAGTAAATATAGTTGTGTGCACACAAATAAAGTACTCCGCATCTGATGTGGGGTCACATACACTAGTAATTAAAGCAATTACAGCACTCCATATTTTTAGTCATCTTTAATAAAAGTTATATTTTAGCGTCCTTGATTTTTCAGTGACATACTCTCTGTATATACAAACTAAACCTCTCAAAAACTGAACTTCTTGTCTTTCTCTGATCTACTAACCCACCTAAACTTGATATTTCAATTTCGGTCGGCAGCACTATCATAACTCCACTGCCACTTGCCTGCTGCCTTGGGGCCACATGTGACTCTGATCTTTACTTTGTTCCCTATATTCAATCGCTTACATGCTCTTGTCATCTGCACCTCAAAAATATTGCCAGAATCCTCCCTGTTCTTACAGTGGAAATGGCAAAAACTCTTGTTGCCATTATTCGTTCTCATCTTGACTACTGCAACGCATTACTAATCGGTTTCCCTCATACTAAACTCTCCCCCCTTCAGTCTGTCCTTAATGCTGCAGCCAGCTACACTGATGCTAATAGCCAGTGCCAGTCACTTCACTGGTTGCCCATCCACCACAGAACACAGTTCAAACTTCTCACCCTCACCCACAAAGCTCTCCACAGTGTTGCACCTCCATACAACTCTTCCATCATCTCCATCTACCACTCTACTCATGCTCTCCATTCTGTTAGCAACCTAAGATTAATAACCTCCATAATTCATACCTCTCACTCCCGTCTTCAAGACTTTTCTCGAGCTGCACCTACTCTCTGGAATACTTTGCCCCGGAATATCAGGTCAATTCACAACTTCTCCACCTTCAAACGTGCATTAAAAAAACATCTTTTCAGGCAGGCTTAACAATCAACCTAAAATACTTTTCCCTCCGACTTAACCTCTCCCCCACCAACTCTTCTGCCTAAACTCGATCCTCTAGCAATCCCAAACCCGAAGCAGATCGGCTGGCACCACTCCTGCCAGTTTAATAATGGCTCAAATCCTACTATCAGAATCAACTAACCTTATGTGTCACCCCCCCTTTCCTCATTGATTGTAAGCTCTTGTGAGCAGGGCCCTGACTCCTAGTGTTTCATTTGTATACTAGCCAGTTACTATTGTTTTCTACATGAACCATATGAATGTACAAAGCGCTGCGGAATATGGTGGTGCTATATAAATAAATATTTTTATTATTATTATACGTGAACAGGACCTAAACTAAAGGGGAAATAGAAGTCAGACAGGGCAGGTTGGAACCAGAGAATAAATGTCAGAACCAAAATGAGAAACAAACTCGGAGTATAATACCAAACAGGTCAATACCAGGAAATCACATCAGGAGTGAAATAGTCGAATTCATGAATGGGTCAGCAGTCAGAAATGCAGAGGTACAAACAGTGGCACAAAACACGCTTTTGTGGCAAGGAAGACCAATCACAGGCAAGAAGCACATCATGCCAACACCAAGCCCGATAGGTTCAGCTTTCCATATCGATGCCGAGATTGCCACAGAAGCGCAGACAGATAAATACATGGCATACCTATACATGTTTGAGAAAACCATAATGATACTGACCTGCAAAATGAGGGTAACATATTTTTATTCCATAGGGTAAACAGTGTAAATTTTCAAATGTAAATGGTGGATTTTATAAGGTTCCAGTGCAGTGCTGGAATTCTCTTCATGTGCTTGATCCCTTCCTCCAAAGTCTTCCATGCACTTTGGGACTAACCATAAGAAGAATGGTGAGCTGGTCTTTTTTATTTAAAGTTGCCAATCTAAGTTTTAAAACAAGACCATGGTCCAAGGCCTTTAGAAACAGGTCCCAGCAAAAGCTGGGGCTACAGTTGTGTTCAAAATGATTCTACCCCCAATGCTGTAAAGGGTTTTAGGGAATTTAGTGCACATTTGTAATTGTGTTCAGAATGAAATCTTACAAGGACTTTTTAAAGAACCAAATGCAACTAAAATGACATCAATTGTTTTTGTAATACAGTATTAAATGTTTTTTTTGTGATTTCTTCATTGACACAATTATTCAACCCCTTAAAGACGACCACTCTTAAGAACAGAGGTTCATTCAAGTGTTTTCGATCAGGTATTGAAAACACCTGTGGATGTCAAGGAGCAGCAATCAAGCAGAATAAGCCCCAATTAGGCAGATGTAAAATGACTGTGATACTCAGCTCCTTCTAGACATTTACTGGTGTGTTTACAGACATGGTGAAGTCAAGAGAATGGTCCAGGAAGACAAGAGAAGAGGTGATTTCTCTTCACAGGAAGGGCAATGGCTATAAGAAGATTGCAAAGATGTTACACATACCAAGAGACACCATAGGAAGCATCATTCGTAAATTCAAGGCAAAGGGCACTGTTGAAACGCTACCTGGTCGTGGCAGAAAGAAGATGCTCACTTTGATTGCTGTGCGCTACCTGAAGCGCAAAGTGGAGAAAAGTCCCCGTGAGACAGCTGAGGAACTGAAAAAAGATTTGTCAGATGCGGGTACTGAAGTTTCAGCTCAGACAATAAGGCGCACACTGCGTAATGAAGGCCTCCATGCCAGAACTCCCAGGCGCACCCCCTTGCTGTCTCCAAAGAATAAGAAGAGTCGACTGCAGTATGCCAAAAGTCATGTGGACAAACCACAAAAGTTTTGGGATAGTGTTCTGTGGACCGATGAAACAAAATTAGAACTGTTTGGGCCCATGGATCAACGCTATGTTTGGAGGAGGAAGAACAAGGCCTATGAAGAAAAGAACACCTTGCCTACTGTGAAGCATGGCGGGGGGTCAATCATGCTTTGGGGCTGTTTTGCTTCCACAGGTACAGGGAAGCTTCAGCGTGTGCAAGGTACCATGAATTCTCTTCAGTACCAGGAGATATTGGATGAAAATGTGATGCAGTCCGTCACAAACCTGAGGCTTGGGAGACGTTGGACCTTTCAACAGGACAATGGTCCCAAGCATACCTCCAAGTCCACTAGAGCATGGTTGCAGATTAAAGGCTGGAACATTGTGAAGTGGCCATCGCAGTCACCAGACTTACATCCGATTGAGAACCTCTGGTGGGACTTAAAGAAAGCAGTTGCAGCGCGCAAGCCTAAGAATGTGACTGAACTGGAGGCTTTTGCCCATGAAGAATGGGCGAAGATACCCGTAGATCGCTGCGAGACACTTGTGTCAAGCTCTGCTTCACGTTTAAAAGCTGTTATAACTGGAAATGGATGTTGTACTAAGTACTAAGATTGAATGTCACTTGGGGGTTGAATAAAACTGATAATGATGTGAGCACAGAAAAGACATTTGTGGTTATTTCATTATAAATGTTATGTTATATTTGTCTGACTTACAAGGGCCTCTGTGATTTAATTGTAAACAAGATGACTGAAATGATCAAAATCAATGTCAAACTGGCCAAAACACTCCATTTCAGTGGGGGTTGAATAATTTTGAACACAACTGTATATCCAATGTAGAGCAGATAGTAATCCTGGTTTAAAAGCTTTGATTGTTGGCTAAAAACAAGACCTGGATTGCATTTCTGGTTTCTACACAGCCAGATTTTTGGCATTTCCAGTTCTGGTGATGTGTGCATGTACAAGCATGGACAAAATTGTTAATACCCTTCTGTTAAATAAAGAAACACCCATAATGATCACTGAAATCACTGTCAAGGGCAGGGATGTTGCTAGGGTCTCAAAAGATCCAGGGCCCAAGCCCCAATGAATATGGCCCAGTTCTCTAAGTCGCTCCCCGATCCTCCCACACACCATATTTTGCTTTACTTGCTATACAGCAGCACATACCTGTCACATCCAGTACCTCCAGGTGACGTCTCATCCGATGTAGATCTTCTCTGTCATCATCTTCTACATTTGATCCGTACAACTTCTTTCAGCCGTGCCTTGTCTCTGCAGAGTGTGACACACGGACATCTTAGCTTCCTCACATTTCTATTGTCATTCCCCAACCTGGAGTCCCCACAGTGTTATCCTGCTGCTTGCTCTGCTCCCTATAGTGTTGAGCATGAATATTCGAATTTCGAATTTTTATCGCAGATATCGTCACTTCGAAAATTCGTGAATGTTTTGAATATAGTGATATATATTCGTAAAAACGAATATACGTTTTTTTTTTTGTTTTTTTTCTACTGAACCCATTACCTAGTATACCTACCTGCTTCTTGCTTGTGGGTCAATGTAAGAAGGCTACAATATTGTAATCTGTAGTGAATTAGAATATTCTTCATTATGAAATGTTCTCTTATGTGAAAAATCGGCAATGTAATATTCGCGTAATGCGAATATTCTAATACCTGAATATATAGCACTATAGAATATAGTGCTATATATTCGCTTTTTAGAATATTCGTCATTTTTTCCAATTTAATGTGAACAGGCATAGGCCCAATAGCAACTTACGCAGGGAGGAATCGTGACTTCAGATGGGAAAAAGTGACGAATATTCAAAAAAAAGAATATATAGCAGGTTTTAGAATATTCGCATTACGCGAATATTACATTGCTGATTTTTCACAATCAATAGAATAATCTCGAATACGAATATTCGCAAATATATGACGAATAATCTAACGAATATTCACGAAATATCGCAAATTCGAATATTGCCCCTGCCGATCATCACTACTGCCCAATACCCCCAAATACTATCCTGCGGAAAAATTAGTGTCCCGATAGCAATAGTGCTCCTCATGGTCCCACCAAAAGTAATTCCCTTCTAGAATGCCTTCACTAGTAATACTGCCCCCTACAATGATAATACTCCCCAAGACTTCCCCCATTAGTAATACTGCCCCATACAGTGCCCCCAACCGTGATAACGGTACCCTAAAGTGTCCCCATTAATAGAAGAGCTCTCCAGTATTAATAATACCCTCACAGACCCCTCAGTAGTAATAAGGCCCCCCATAGTGCTCTTAGTAGAAATTAGACAGATCTATAAGTCACTCCTATAGAGCCCCAAGTAGTAATAAGAACGCCTATAATGTCCACTGGATTTATAATACCCATACAGTACCCCCAGTGTTTGTACTGCCCCCTACTGTTATAATGCTCACCCTGAAGTGCCCCTAGTAGTTATAATGCCTCCTGCAATTCCTCCCTCCACGATACAGTCTCTAGTGTTGAGCGGGAGGTGCCATATTCGATTTTGCAATATTTTGAGAATATTCGCTTGAATATTTGTCTTATATTCGTCGAAATCAAATATTCGTCATCATTCTATTTATCGCGAATAATATGCGATTTAATTATTCACGTATTGCGATTTTAACTTTGAATGGGGTATAAGGCAACTTTCCGATTGGTTTTTTATCTAGAATTAACGAAGATAACGAATATAGCGCTATATTCGAATTCATTATCTTCGGTAATTCTACCAAGCCAAGTAAACTGGCCTACGCACAGCTCTAAGTTGGATTCTCAATGCGATAATAATACTTTGCCTATTTTTTCCAATAAATAGAATAATTATTATAATTATTCTATTTATTTTAAAAAAAATAGGCATTATCGCATTGCGAATCCAACTTAGAGCTGTCTATAGGCAACTTTCCTGTTGGATGGCTAGAATTAATGAATATAGAGAATATAGCGCTATATTCTCTATCTTGATTAATTCGAGCAAGCCAACCATAGTAAACCAGGTCTATGTTGGATGCGTAATGCGAGTAATTCTTTATATTATTCGCATTGCGAATTCAACTTAGAGCTGGGTTCCTAATGGTCGGCTTGCTAGAATTGACGAAGATAACGAATATGAATATAGCACTATATTCTCAATCTTCGTTAATTCTACACAGCTGCAAGTTGAATTCGCAATGCGAGTAATACAAGTTATATTATTCGCATTGCGAATAAAACGTAGGCAAATTTGTGAGATCGTGATTCTCACATCCAACAGTACATTGTAGCATGGAGGCGTTCCCATGGTGATGGGGACGCTCCATGAGCACGGAAGTCGGCAGAAGCGGCAACAGGCAATGACTGGAGCGGCCAGGAAACCAGGAATCCTCCGGACAAGTAAGAACTGCTTTTGGGAAGTGGGAAAGGAACAAGAATAACAACTTAGAAAAAAAAAGAAAAAACGAATATTCGAAATAGTGTATATATATATATAGCGCTATATTTGAAATATTAGCGAATTAGCGAAGTGCCGATATTCTCAAAAAAAATTTGCTATTCAAATATTCGCGCTCAACGTTAACAGTCTCATGTAAATAACATCACGCCATCTCTCCAGCCCCCTCCAATACACAGTCCCATGTAAATAACATCCTTCTCTATCTAAAGCCCTCTCTAAAATACAGTCCCATGTAAATAACATCCTTCTCTATCTAAAGCCCTCTCTAAAATACAGTCCCATGTAAATAACATCACTTCCTCCCCAGCCACCTTCAACATACAGTCCCAAGTAAATAATATCACCCCCCCCCAGCTGCCTCCAACATGCAATGCCATGTAAACATCAACCCCTAGCATTCAGTCCCCTGTAAATAACGTAATTCCCCCCACCAGCCATCATTAACATACAGTTCCATGTAAATAACATTACTGCCTCCCCCACCCCCCTCTGACATATAGTCCCATGTAAATAACATGACCCCCTCCCCAGGAACTTCCAACATACAGTCCCATGTAAATAACATCCCTCCCTTCAGCTCTAACATACAGTCCCATGTAAATAACATGACCCCCTCCCCAGCCACCTCCAACATACAGTCCCATGTAAATAACATCCCTCTCTTCAGCTCTAACATACAGTCCCAGTTAAATAACCACAACTCCCAGCATTGCTCTGACTCTCACTTCACTTACCTCTCCTTGTGTAGCAGACATCACCACAGCTTCTTCTCCCAGGACTTCTCTTCTTCACCCTCGTCCTCTCCTGCACTGGTCACATGATGGTGACATCATCGCAGGTCCTTTTCAACCACTGCCTGTTTTATTGGCCACATGACCTGTGATGTCATTACAGGTCCTTCAGCTCTTCCAGTGCATTAGATTCATGTTAAGGATGGCAATACAGTTGTATCTCCCTGTCAGACAGGACATTCGGGGCCTGGGACAAAACACCAGGGGCCCAGGCCCCGAATGTTTTAACCTAGCAACGCCCCTGGACAAGGGTAATAATAAATGTAAAAATAAAGTACTGAAAATCAGCTAATGAAAATCAGACATTGCTTTTGAATTGTGGTTCAACAGAATAATTAAAAAAAACTAAAACATACTAATAACACTGGCCTGGACAAAAATGATGATACCCCTAGAAAAGAGCATCACAGGTGCCTTCAAACTTGTAATTAGTCAGTCTGCCTGTTTGAGGCGAGGGCTACACGGTGACACCTGTCGCAGCCAGGATCGCTGAGCAGCAGTGATCACATAAAAATGAATTGGATCGCCGCGACAGTCGCAAGAAATCCAGCTGACCAGTGTCGCCGTGTAGCTCTAGCCTAAAGGGTCTAAAGTAGTCACTGTGCTGTTTGGTGTCATGGTGGGTACCACATTGAACATGGACCAAAGAAAGCTAAGCTATAAGACCATCTCCAAACAGCTTGATGTTCCTGTTACTATAAGGAGGTAGAAAGACCTTCTTCCTCCTCAAGTCCGCCACTGGAAGTTTTGGGATTCTGTTTCTACTGCAGAATCCAAATCTGGGTCACATCTCAGACTCTTTGCAAGCGGAGGAGCCAGCAAACTGAGCAAGGGTATGAAAGAGGAGACAATAGGTGTGGTCCTCTTTTCTTATCATCAGTCCTATGTCAGTGAGGAGAGTCGGTTGTTTCACTTTTTTATAGGAATCCTGTAGCTTTTTACAGCAGATAGGACACTTTCATTTTCCTTTTAATACATGCATGTGTCCTATTAGTCACATCCTTTTAAGCCTAAAATGAGAAGAATGGCCATAACACCTGCTCGAACCACCGGAGTTTGGTCAAAGGATCAAGCAGAGGGTTCCATTAGTGCACCCAAAGAATGGGAGGAGGACGCCGGAGCCTAGAACCCCCCTTGGGGATGTGGAGATTTAGTTCCCCAGAACTGTGTCGTGATCTCTGGCAGAAAACATAAACTACGCGATGGCCATATTCAGGTAAATGGTCTGGGGAAATGGGCTAAGGGCTCCACTGTGAGAGGCATTAGCTTCGGCTACTAGGAGACCTGAAGGAGAGGTCAGCATCAGCCTAGTCTAAAATAAGCCAGAAATCCTCTCTGCTCTCATCCCACTCAGGGACAGGAAAAACACTGGAGGGTGGTGGGGGAGGGGATTTTTAACCTCTCTGTGCTCCTGCCCCTATAGAAGCTAGAAGGAAAATGAAAAAAATTTAAATAAAAAACAGCATAAATATTAAAAAACTTTATTTTTCATATAAAATTAAGAAAACAAAAATAATGAGAAATGTCTGAACTATACGGCCACTGTCATACGAGCGATATAAAATGTGTCAGGATCTGTTCAGGAAAAACACTGCTGGTCTTTGTGACGCTTCGCGATCCCAAAGAAATCGGGAATGCGTTTGATTTTAAAATTACAAAAATCACAAGAGCCCTCTGATTCACACAAAACATTAAAACTTTCAGTTACAGCTCACAGAGCAGAGGTAAATTAGCACGTCCTTGACAAAGACTCATGCCCCATGCCAGGTTATACATCCATCAATCTGATATTATCATGACAAAACCTCATAAACAGGCTCTCTTTCTAGTCTGAGCAGCCAGGGAATCCATAAGCAAATCTGAATTTCCTGCTCTGAGATCTAAAGGTTCTCAGGCACACTGTATGGTCCTACAGTCATATTTGGTATTAGATGATTCGTAAAATTGTACTGATTATAAATATGAACCCAGGGTCGGAGAAACTGGCAAAGCAAAGATTCTGCCAGATTTTCTCCCTTTGAGGCAAAGAACTTCCCCCTGTTCCAATTACACAAGGCTAGACTTGTACGTGTCACAGCCACTCCCAGCTACAAAGGGGGTAAAACACAGCGACCCACTCAGGTCCTGGTCCTTCATCTACCATCGACTAACATCACGACCGCCGGCTGGACACGGGCACCCCGCCATCTTTGATTATTCTTTCAAAGACTATCTTTTACTGGACTTTACCACGGTAATTCTGAACGTACAGACATTCTATTCCCTTTCATCTCTTACCTATTTCTATCCAACCAATCTGTTTGACTGGCAGGTATATTTATCTGTCAGTTTTAATGTATATATATTGTGTGTGTAGTTTTAGAACAAAACTAACGATTTAATCGTTCCGGTTTTGCCCTTGTTACCTGATTATCTGGTCTATGCTAAGAACTCTGTCCTCAGAAGAGACATACTACCAAATTGTTTTATTTTTATAAATTGTTGATTGGTTAGCTAGGTTGCAAATAACTGTTTCATCCCTTTAGGATTAGCTAGCCGGGGTCTCTTCGCCCCGATTCAATGCGAAGAGTGGTGGTAGCAAATTATTTTGATTTCCAGCGAGCAATCAATAAAAATTTTTTTCCGATTATACATACAATCGAGATTGTCTCATGTATGGGCCCTCCAACCAATTTTAAACGTCTACTGTGCTCCCAATGGACTCGCCTCCAGAAGTCACTAGTGGAGGAGACCTGTATGGCAACTGTGGCATAGTACGACAGGATTGGCGGGTGGTTGTCACAGTCTTGCACACAATTTCAATCAGCTTTGTCTGGAATTGCTTTCATTGTTTCTATTTTTTCCAATCTGGATTGTATCCGTTTTTATGCGCATGAAAAAAAATGGAAGAAAACCAAACTCCGAGCGACCGTCAGTAAATAACGCATTGCACCCAGAGTCAGGGCTGCATGAAAAAACGGAACATGAACATATAGAACAAGCTGCGATGTTTCCTGGATGCAAAGATGATCAGTGAAAGACTAGGCTCATGTACACTGACCCTCTGAAAGGAGGGAGTCAGGATTTAGTCCGGATGCTGTGCGTTCACCACGGAAAAATCATTTGTGTGAAAGAAGATTTAAAGGATCTTTTTTTTTCTGCACAAAGAAGTAACAGAAAAAATGTGGCAGTAAAAAATACAACTTGTTCTGAAAATAAGTCCTTATAAGCCTGTGTAAACGGAAAAGTAAAAAACTTATAGGACTTGGAAGTCGGCGAAGAAAATATAGAAATAACAAAAAAAAAACGTAAGTAAAAAAAATTGTGGGTAAAAGAAAGAAATTAAAGAATGACTGCAGATTATACATAAGTTGGGGCGACATTATTATAACTTTGTGCCTATTAAAAAGTGTTTCTAGGAGCAGCTTCTGGAAGGAACTCCATCCTAGTCATTACAGCCGTGATCTGTATAGAGAGGAGCAACTGCAATCCAGACAATACCCCAACTTATCCTAACCAGTTATATTATAGTGACTGCAGGACCTGTGATGATGTCATGGTCATGTGATCAGTCACATGAGGGGAGGAGTAAAGCAGTGGAGGTCGCTCACTGTGCAGCACTTCCTGTCATGTGACCAGTGTGACATCATCGCAGGTCCTGCAGCCCCAGGAGGTGAGATCTGCAGGTCAGTTATTGGTCGGGGGATGTGTGACTTGGTTCTGGGTTTATTAGAATGGAGCGGTTCTATAGGTGATATATAGCAGGTCCAGCCAGCAGGGGGCAGCACCGGCCATAGAGAGTCTCTGCTCACACAGTCTGGAGGTCAGGAGGGGAGTTCTCCTCAGACATGTCTGCTCTCCCCCTGGAATATTAGGAGACCCCCCAGACCCCTGTAAGAGTGGCTGTTCTCCTGGATTAGAGGGGTCTTCCATCACACAATGTTCTGTGATATCACTAGGATATGGAGTCAATGGGGGAAAAAAATTCCTTCCCGACTCCAATCAGGCATCAGAATAACTCCCTGGATCATCGCCCCCTCTCTAGTAGCTGTAGCCTGTAATATTATTACACTCCAGAAATACATCCAGGCCCCTCTTGAATTCCTTTATTGTACTCACCATCACCACCTCCTCAGGCAGAGAGTTGCATAGTCTCACTGCTCTTACAGTAGAGTCCATAGTCTCACTGCTCTTACAGTAAGGAATCCATAGTCTCACTGCTCTTACAGTAAAGAGTCCATAGTCTCACTGCACTTACAGTATAGAGTCCATAGTCTCACTGCTCTTACAGTAAAGAGTCCATAGTCTCACTGCTCTTACAGTATAGAGTCCATAGTCTCACTGCTCTTACAGTAAAGAGTCCATAGTCTCACTGCTCTTACAGTAAAGAGTCCATAGTCTCACTGCTTTTACAGTAAAGAGTCCATAGTCTCACTGCTCTTACAGTATAGAGTCCATAGTCTCACTGCTCTTACAGTAAAGAGTCCATAGTCTCACTGCTCTTACAGTATAGAGTCCATAGTCTCACTGCTCTTACAGTATAGAGTCCATAGTCTCACTGCTTTTACAGTAAAGAGTCCATAGTCTCACTGCTCTTACAGTATAGAGTCCATAGTCTCACTGCTCTTACAGTAAAGAGTCCATAGTCTCACTGCACTTACAGTATAGAGTCCATAGTCTCACTGCTCTTACAGTAAAGAGTCCATAGTCTCACTGCTCTAACAGTATAGAGTCCATAGTCTCACTGCTCTTACAGTAAGAGTCCATAGTCTCACTGCTTTTACATAAAGTCCATAGTCTCACTGCTTTTACAGTAAAGAGAGTCCATAGTCTCACTGCTCTTACAGTATAGAGTCCATAGTCTCACTGCTCTTACAGTAAAGAGTCCATAGTCTCACTGCTCTTACAGTATAGAGTCCATAGTCTCACTGCTCTTACAGTAAAGAGTCCATAGTCTCACTGCTCTTACAGTAAAGAGTCCATAGTCTCACTGCTCTTACAGTAAAGAGTCCATAGTCTCACTGCTCTTACAGTATAGAGTCCATAGTCTCACTGCTCTTACAGTATAGAGTCCATAGTCTCACTGCTCTTACAGTAAAGAGTCCATAGTCTCACTGCTCTTACAGTATAGAGTCCAATTATAGAGTCCATAGTCCCACTGCTCTTACAGTATGAGTCCATAGTGTCACTGCTCTTACAGTACAGAGTCCATAGTGTCACTGCTCTTACAGTATAGAGTCCATAGTCTCACTGCTCTTACAGTATAGAGTCCATAGTCTCACTGCTCTTACAGTAAAGAGTCCATAGTCTCACTGCTCTTACAGTAAAGAGTCCATAGTCTCACTGCTCTTACAGTAAAGAGTCCATAGTCTCAATGCTCTTACAGTAAAGAATCCATAGTCTCACTGCTCTTACAGTAAAGAGTCCATAGTCTCAATGCTCTTACAGTAAAGAATCCTTTTCTATGTTTGTGTAGAAACCTTCTTTCCTCCAGACGCAGAGAATGTCCCCTCGTCACAGTCACAGTCCTGGGGATAAATAGATGATGGGAGAGATCTCTGTACGGACCCCTGATATATTTATACATAGTTATTAGATCTCCCCTCAGTCATCTTTTTTCTAAAGTGAAGGATCTTAATACGTAATCAGTGGCTCACTAGATAGTCAAGGATAGGTACGGTGCACACCCCTGGTACCACCCGGACCAAAGGGAGATTAAGGAGAATATATATAGAGTATGGGGGGCACTCATATACTTAGCAACAGATGGACATGGATTCGGTAAAAATCATACATTTATTAAAACTGACAATTAAGAATAACAATATATATCCTGAACCATAAAATTGGAGGCACAAATAATTAAAAATAAAATAAAGTCATTGGATGCGGCTACTGGCAGTGAAGGTATTGTGATAATCTGAAATGCGCTCTACTGCTTAAGTGATTATGACGAGTCCCGAATATGTGTAGTATTCAATGCATAGGAGTCCGCAGGTAGAACTTTCGTATGTTCTCAATAAATAACTGCAGTACATTACCAGTCTTCTGATAGCAGCAAGTTGGTTTTTTTCTTTCCTCTATTCGCCAACCGGACCTAGCACAGCGTCCTGTGCCGTCTCGCGGTCAAACCGCGGCGTCCCACGTGACCGGCGGCAGCTCACGTGACGATGATGTCACGGAAATGGGCAGCTCCTTCCCAGTTCCTTGAATAGGATTAACCAAGAATTGAAGTAGCGCTGCGGGAGGAATTCTTTAGTAGCTTTTGACTTGCAAGCAATATTACAAATTACTTTATGAAGTATACTCTGCAGGGCACGCCATACGCGTTTCAGGGTGCATACCCCTTCCTCAGTGGTAGTGCCTGCAGATGTATATGTGCCCTTTTTTATACTTGAACTAATTATGGATTGGGTTGTATCCAATGTCAGGACTGGATTTGCGACTGGTGTATCACCCCATTGACATGATCACAAGAAAATCGCAACAACATATTTTTATACTAAACAGTATTCTCTATTATAATGTAATTCGGACTAAAAACATGTTTTACAATTAATATATATGAAAGTGATACTCTGAGCACTTCTTGAGGGATTGAATTATAAGACATATCATGTTCAAATAATTGATGCGGTATATTATGCTTACAATATGTTGTTGCGATTTTCTTGTGATCATGTCAATGGGGTGATACACCAGTCGCAAATCCAGTCCTGACATTGGATACCACCCAATCCTTAATTAGTGCAAGTATAAAAAAGGGCACATATACATCTGCAGGCATTACCACTGAGGAAGGGGTATGCACCCCGAAACGCGTATGGCGTGCCCTGCAGAGTATACTTCATAAAGTAATTTGTAATATCGCTTGCAAGTCGAAAGCTACTAAAGAATTCCTCCCGCAGCGCTACTTCAATACTTGGTTAATCCTATTCAAGGAGCTGGGAAGGAGCTGCCCATTTCCTTGACATTATCGTCACGTGAGCTGCCGCCGGTCACGTGGGACGCCGCGCTTTGACCGCGAGACGGCACAGGACGCTGTGCTAGGTCCGGTTGGCGAATAGAGGAAAGAAAAAAACCAACTTGCTGCTATCAGAAGATTGGTAATGTACTGCAGTTATTTATTGAGAACATACGAAAGTTCTCCCTGCGGACTCTTATGCATTGAATACTACACATATTCGGGACTCGTCATAATCACTTAAGCAGTAGAGCGCATTTCAGATTATCCCAATACCTTCACTTCCAGTAGCCGCATCTAATGACTTTATTTTATTTTTTAATTATTTGTGCCTTCAATTTTATGGTTCAGTATATATATTGTTATTCTTAATTGTCAGTTTTAATAAATGTATGATTTTTACCGAATCCATGTCCATCTGTTGCTAAGTATATGAGTGCCCCCCATACTCTATATATATTCTCCTTTTTTCTAAAGTAAATAACC
Source organism: Bufotes viridis (assembly GCA_033119425.1). Taxonomy (NCBI): domain Eukaryota; kingdom Metazoa; phylum Chordata; class Amphibia; order Anura; family Bufonidae; genus Bufotes; species Bufotes viridis. The sequence continues at coordinate 442,597,963 of CM065592.1, forward strand.
CTAATTTTGATAACCTTTCAGGTTACTGTAGATCCCTCATTCTAGTTATTACTTTAGTTGCCCTCCTCTGAACCTTCTCCAGCTCTGCTATGTCTGCCTTGTTGACAGGAGCCCAGAACTGTACACAGTCCTCCATGTGTGGTCTGACCAGTGATTTGTAAAGTGGTAGGACTATGTTCTCATCACGGGCATCTAAGCTTTATACCTTTTAGCCCCACCTACCAGGACATCTAGTGTGGAGTACTCATGTCCAAGGATTAAACTTCATTTTTACACCTACTTCAAGTATGAAGAAAAAGATAAAGGTTCCCTTACATTCTGCTATGTCTGTGCTATTGGGTGGCGTAATCACTCTATATGGCCATATGGGAGTTAAAGACTCTCTTTAAGTATGTAAAATACCATTACAACACAGTGTTACTTAAGGGCTTGTTCACATCAGAGTTGTGTTTTCCGTATTTCTGTTCCTGTCAGAGGAAATGATTCACTTTAATCCAAATGTGACTTTGCTTTAAATCCTTCATGATTCCCACCGGTTCCTTAGGTGCAGGACTCTCTTCTGTTTAAAGACAGTGGTCCCTTCCATCAAGGACCCACCAAGGATGGAGAAGGACAGAGACCTCCTGGCTGCGAGGATATTAGACCTCACCCTGGAGATCATCTCCTTGATAACCGGAGAGGTGAGAGTCTCACATGACATCATTCTTATCTCTAGTAATAAACCAGGGAAATGTCTGGAAAGGTGAAGGATTCTTAGAATCTCTGTAGTGATCGGCGTCTCCCCGTACACAGGATTACACAGTAGTGAAGAAGTCGTCTGGTGAGTGTGTGACACCCTGTGTGTCAGGAGGACGGAGCAGGACCCAGAGCCCCATCACCGAGCCTCCACCTCATTCCCTGATACATGAGCAGAAGATCCTAGAACTTACCACCAGGATCACTGAGCTGCTGAGCGGAGAGGTGAGCGCTGCTGGGAATGCTGGGACATTATACAATAACGCCAAGGGAGGGTCTGGTAATGACTGTGTCCTTGTGTTGTCAGGTTCCTATAAGGTGTCAGGATGTCGCTGTCTATTTCTCCATGGAGGAGTGGGAGTATTTAGAAGAACACAAGGATCTGTACAAGGACGCCATGATGGAGAATCACCAGCCCCTCACATCACCGGGTAAGAGGAGACCTTCCATGACTGTAGAGGAGAGAACAGTTCTGAGAGTTAGTGTTACAGAAGCGGATGTAGATCCACTGTGCCACTGAACAGATCTGGCTTCGGGCTACTCCAAAAGGAGTTATCTAAGTGGACCCCCTACTTTTCACTCTTTAATTCATATGGACTGTGAGGGAACCACCAGGCCGCCTCCTCTTGGAGAAGTTTCTGTTCAGTGGATACTCATTCAGAGGCATCAAGAGCACCAAAGGATCAGACAGAAGCATAAGCAGGAAATAATCCAACATCGGGGCAGGCAGTGTTTGTGCAATCCAGTAAATGGTTCAAAGGTCAGGCAGCAAAGGGTCAAATCCTGTTAACAGGAAGAAATCGATACTTGGAAAATTAGCAGAGGAATGGTTCACCTTCATTGAAAACTAGCAACTAGTACCTAATGCTCAGGCACCTTTACACAGGGGAGGGTGCCTGAAATAACCCAGGCTAACAATAGGCAAGACAGATTAGGACAAACACGTGCTGGCCTTTAAAGAGGTTATCCGGGAATTAAGAAAATGAAAATATCTAAATATTACTTTATTATAAATATATTCTGAAATATCTTTCATTAGTTATAATGGTTCATTTTGTCTGGGGAGCAATCATTAGGAGAAATAAAATGGCTGCCGTCCTATTAGTATAAACAAACCTGTCCTAATCACATAGCAGGACACAGCTATATCCCCACCTCCTCTCTGTACTTCATGTCTCCTCATGAACTCCGTTCCTACAGAGATTCAGCTGAAGATCATATTAAACTGTATTCAGGACCGGAATCCCTGACAAGCAGAGCATAGAGGAGGATGAGGCAGCTCTTTACCTCAGTGCTCTGAAGTAACTTATCCTCCTGTGTGATTAGGACAGGTTTTGTGTGTACTAATAGGACGGCAGCCAATTTATTTCTCCTAATGATTGCTCCCCAGAGAAAACGAGCCATTATAACTAATGAAAGGTATTTGGGAATATATTTATAATAAAGTAATAATTACGAATTTTCATTTTCTTAATTCCTGGAGAACCCCTTTAAGCAGACAGAGGCATTACAGGCAAAGTGTGGAATGGACAGAGCAGTATGGGCTGCCAAAACATGGAAGTGGGGCATCTGGTAAGCGTTCTGGCCTGCTGGGAACAGGGAAAAGTCAACGGTCATGGATCACCAGCTTCACAGTAGATTTACCCATCATCTCATCCTTAAATGTAGACATATGTTGTGTTTTTCCTATAGATGGAACCAGTCAGAGAAATCCACCAGAGAGATGTCCCAGTCCTCAGTATTCCCAGGACTGTCCAGAGGAGAAACCAAATATCCCACTGGATCATCAGGTAGGTGAAGCTGAGGTTCCTACAGATCCTCTATAGACTGATGTAATGGAGCTTTCTACTGACCTCCCCCAGCAGCAGTGGAGTATACTGTACGCTCCATTTTTGTTGTTATTGTTGATTTCAAAAGGGTTCTGAAGTCATAAAATATTAAGCCCACTTGAGGAGATCCTTCTTCTCAAGGGCAGATTGGTTCATGTCTCCTAGGGGTGTTTGATCTTCACGTGGATATAAGATAAACGTGGGTTCCTTTTTCTTTTTTCTCATGTCTTTAACATTGAATCTTTGCAGGAAAGTTCAGATGGAACGTCAAGTGGACTTGAAAAACCTGCATCAGCGTCCATGAATGGTAAGAGCCTTTTATAAATCTTGTTTGACTGCTGTCAGAGTATCCTTTTCAAGCAGCCCTCAAGTTCACTCGGAGGGCCTCCTAATTGTTTGGTGCAATGTTATACAGGAGAGAATTAACAGACACAGATGTAAGTTCATAACCAGATTTAGTGGGATCCATATTGTAGCTGAGCAGACAAGAGGAGACGTAGATAATGAGTGGAGTGTGATTGTGATGTTCATGATGCTTGGGAGAAATAAATAAATTCAAGGGTGCTTTGCATATAACTTACTTTCTGGGTACCTTTAAAGGTAATAACGATTGAATTTTGTATGTATTTTTTCCACACTGAAACCAAAAACTGATACATTCACTGTTTTCTTATCTGTATATAAATTTTCTGCCTATAATTAAGGGACAGCCATCTTGCTTGAGCTTCTGCTTTCTTTTGTCAAGAGTAGTTCATCAGAGATTTGCTCAACAGCAGCCACATGAACATAAGAAACTGACACATTGACTTCTACGTAAAAGTGATGTGGGCATGCTCTGTGACCTGTGCATAGATTACTGTGCAGGGAGGAGGAAGTGGTGAGCTGTCTCCATCACATGAAAACGCAACAATAAATTCAGAAGGCTCACTTTTGGGAGTTTTTGTAACAGCGGCTGCTGTACACCGCTGTTCCCTGCTTACCGCCGTGGTCCTGGGCACTGTGCTCAGCTGTGATCCTTTCCGTCCACCGCTGCAGTCCTGTCTCCGTCGGTGTACGTGCTGTGGTTCTGAGGATTCCGCTTCACAGTTTCCACTCATCCCTGGCCACAGCATGCTTGCTGCTGGTTTCTTGTTACACTGCCCTAAGGGCGGTGCACAGCACTCCCTGGGCTGCATGGGTTGGGTCATGTGACCTCACTGACCAACCCTGGCTCTCCTGCATGTACTAAAGTGGCTCTCCCTGAGACGTAGAAACAACACACACACCAAGAAGGCAAAAGGAGAACTTAGCTTGAGACGTAAGGGAAGCAGATGATCCACAAACTACTAGCATAGAACTCCAGCAGGAAACATCAACCACATGTTCAGCAGTGAGAGGCAGACTTAAATAGAGCCTCCTCACTGGTAAAGAGCCGAACCTTTGGAGAGGTGGGATCCTGCCAACAATAACAAACAGAAAGGAAAAACAGAGGGACCTGTCAGGTAGACTCACGTGCCACAAGTCTATCCAATCTTCTCAGATCTCTCACAGGGAAGGCAGTGACAACAAGCTGATTCAATCACTCCTACCTCAGTTTGTCACAGCAGACGTCTATCAAAGTCATTTTCATGTTTAGAATGTGGAAAATCTTTTACCAAGAAAATAATTCTGGTAGAACATCAGAGAAATCACACAGGAGAGAAGCCATTTTTATATTCAGAATGTGGGAAATGTTTTAGTCGGAAATCACATAACGTGACACATCTAAGCAGGGTGTAATTCAAATTTTCAACAACAGGTTCCCTACTGAATGGGCGGACATGGGGCTTTACGACACATGTTTACATATACATACACCATATATATGCAATACACATAAATACACCATATACATGGTACACATACGTAAATACACCATATATACACCACACACACATACCACCCGACAAGATTTTTATAGTGCTGGCCCACACCTTTAACTCCAGCCAATGTCTATCTGTACATGTCCCAACCCTGCCTAGTCTCCATTGTGCCCCCCACACAGTAGTTATCATATACAATATACACCCATATACGATTCACCCTACAGGGTATATAAATTACACATAGGCTACATTTACAGTAGATTTACCTACACCATATACATCTTATACACATTTGTACCTAGCACTAAAGATATTTGCATACACATCATATTTAGTGCTATCAAACATACAGGAGAATACAGCACCCATATCTCTTACATCCAGTGATGTCTCCTCTGATATAGACTTCTCTTTCCTCATCTTCTCCTTTCAGACCAGACTGTCATGATGATTTTTCACCCATCTTTCATCTCTGCAGTTTGAGAAAAAAGACATCTTATGTTCCTACTTTCCTACTTCTGAACACCCCATTCTGCCACCTCTAATACTGTGCCCGATGTGCTCTTCAATACTATATTGCAGAAACAGTGCCTCTAACAATACTAATAACACATAGATAGTGCCCCCCAAAACTGTGCCTGCTGTGCTCCCCAATACTATTCAGCAGAAACAGATAAACCCCTTGATAATACTAGTACCACACAGATAGTGCCCTTCAATAATTATTGGCACACACTGCCCTAAAATAGCTGTGCCCAGAAAATAGCGCCCCTTACACTAATAGTGTAAACATTATGTCCCCCAATTACTACTGGGGGACTATTGGGAACATGATTAATAATATGGGCACTATGGGAGCATTATTACTTCTAGGGCACAGGAGGGAAATTATTGTAGGGGCATTTTACTACTAAGTGCATGCTGGCAGATAAATATTACTATTGGTGGGACTTTGTGGAGCAGTATTACTGTGGGGGGTAAACTGGCCATTTAAAATGTGCACCAGTACAAAGAATGTCCCTTATAATGTGCACCAGTACAAAAAAATCCCCCCTAATAATGTGCACTAGTACAAAAATGCTCCAGTTCTGTGTGCCAGTACAAATAAAATTCTCCTCTTAGTGCCTAAAATACCCCTAATGCCCCCAGTAAATGCCCACATAGTGCTCCTCTCCCTTTCCCCATAATGTACTAGTATAACATGCCCCAAGTAGATGCCCCCATAGTACCCCTTCCACATAATGCCCCCATAGCGTTCTTCCCTCCCTCAAACCCCATAGTGCCCCCATAATGTGCCATTATAACATGCCCCCACAGTGTCCCCCTTGATGTGCCAGTATAAAATGTCCCCATAGCATCACTGACGCTGGAGCACCTGATCGGGATTTAGCTGATAACACGGTTCTGCGATCTGGCTGTAATTTTAATAACCAGATCTGGGGAACCGGAGGGAACCAGCTGAATCCCATGCCTGCATCTAAGAATCCACTTAGGGGAGAAGCTGTTTCATGGCTTGAATGTTGGAAGTGTTTCAGTCAGAAATCATATCTTGGTAAACATCAGAAAGCTGACACAAGGGAGAAGCTGTTGAAGTTGCTTTTAATTAAAGCATTTAAGATACACTCTGGTGCTCCAAATCAAGGTACCCCCAAGGGGTTAATATCCACACGTGGCAGAGACAGACATTGAAACACAAGCTGGTCAAAGACAATCTCTGTTTATTATGAGAAATGAGTAAAGCAGTTTATACATCTTCAGGGGGAGGGCGTCCCCCTCTGAGGATCATGCCATTATTTAATTGGCTAAGAAGGAAAAGAAGATATGATAACACTTGGCTTTTGCGAAGTATGCACTGTCTTACAATCTTTGGTATGTGAACTAATGTAAACATCCATATGCCAGCGCTTCTTACTAACATTTATTCTGCATACATCATATTTGACACTTCAAAGAGGTGCTTTTTTATAGGCAGTGAGTATACATGGGAATCATCTAGCTAAGTAATTGGCTCAAGCATTCTTCTACAGTCTATACATCATTCTTCACATATCTGTGGGAGAAGTCAGGATGAGCTCGGCCCACAGCCGCGTGCCCCCCTCCTTCTCTCTTCACTGCTGAGATACATGCAGCCTGAGCAAACGGGGGAAGGGGAGGCACTGCTCAGATAAGGAAGAAGCATCTTAAAGTAACTACATAAAAAAATCAATCTAGTTACATAACAAATGAAATACATGATATTCACACATCTCTATCAGTCTCCCCTTGAATCTCATTCTTTCCCTAAACTTAAACATCTGTCCCAATGCTCCGACATCCTCTTCACCAGGATTTGAGCACGGGGAAGTCAGATGATCTTTCCCTAATTTGCACTGACGTCATATGGGAGCAGACTGGAGGTCATCAGTGCTTCTGATTTTTCTGGATCGAAGTCTTCATACAATTCTCCCATCATCATCTCTGGTATGGTCTCGTCAACTGCCTTGCTGAACAATTTTTTTTTACACAGTGAATAATACAGCAAATAATTAGTACAAGCAAAATCAAAACAATGATACCAATTTGCAACAGAATCTGCTTCCAATTTTCCTTTGAGCTTCACTGATGTGCTTGTGGTCAGTAATTCTTAGAATGGACCACCAAACCAGGATTTGAGGACTTTTCTAACGTGTCTCTTTACCACCACCCAATCTCCAGACACAGCTGGGTACTTTATCAAAATCTGGAAGTGAAGTAAAAACTCGAGAATGTCTTTTAGTCAAATGCTTGTGCAAACTGATCACATAATCTGTCACACAACCATGTTGCATCTGGAGTTGCTGTGCGAACTACAATCCTGTCCTTGGGGCCTGACCCAAAGAGGACCTTATATGGACTAAGGCCTGTCTTGCGGTTAGGGCACTCTGTTCATAACTTTTTTTATCTTTAACTTTAGTGTCCCGTTCAGTTCCTTTTTTCCCTACCCTACTGCTGCTTTGTGGATGGTACGAAGTATGTAAGGCCTGTTCTACACCCAAAACCTTAATCATCTCCTGCATCACTTCACCTGTGAAGTGAACACCTCTGTCACTTTCAATGGTCTCACTTACCCCATACTTGCGTACAACTTTGACCATATATTCTTTGCTTTTTTGGGTATGCTATTGGCCATCCTCAAAACAAGTCATCACACATCAATAAATACTCATATATGCCCACCTTGGGTAGTTGAAGGTAGTCTGCAAGAGTTTAAACAGATACAAAGGGCAAGACATGTGTTTCTGGGGTACCTTAGGGTACTTTCACACTTGCGTTATTCTTTTCTTTTCGCATGCTGCGGTATTATGTCCGTCCAAAATGCCCGATTAGTCGCCGGAATGCCGGATCCGTCATTAATTTACATTAACTTGTTTTAGTGCCGGATCCGGCATTGCAAAAAACTCAAGGATGCGCAGACCGCATGACAAGAGGAGGGACGGATCCGTTCTTGCAAAGCATTTGTAGACGACGGAACTGCCTGCCGGATCACACGAACGCAAGTGTGAAAGTACCCTTAACCACCTTGCGCACATTGTTCTGAGTCTGTTTTACAGTGACCTTTTGTCATTATCACTGCCACTCAAGTTAGTGACATGAGGGCTTCCATCAGAGACCTCATTGTTTCCCTATTTCCGATGGGTTTACCTGAAGCAGTCAGGAAGTCTCTGGCTTTTCAAATGGGCCCATAGTCATGTGCTATCCCAAAGGCATACCTGGAATCAGTGTAAATGTTGGTTGTTTTTCCATCTGTATATCTGCAAGCCATCTTCAGAGTCTTTAGCTCCACCTCTTGAGCAGACGTGTGGTGGAAAGGACTATGCTTTTTTTTTTTTAGAGTGTCATGTTTAATCACCACTGCACAATCTGTGTAGTTCCTGTCATTCTGGTCATACCTCGATCCATCCACAAAGAGCACATGACCTGGGTTACCTAATGGCTGATTTACCACATCCCGCTGTCTCTTGTGACATCATCTGCAAACAGTCATGAGCCTCTTCCTCTGTATCTGGAAGAAATATTTAAGTGCCCTAACTCTCCCCCCTCCCCCTCCTTGTTCCAGAGGCAATAGGGTGGCTGGACAGAAACATTGTCAGGCAACAAAATGGAACAGTGCATTCTCAAATAGCGGGCAACAAAAATATTTTTGGGTTGCACTTTCATGAGGATAGATGTAATATCACTGTCACTTTGTGGTTCAGGACTATCTCAGAGCTTTTATCAAGTATGGCTTGTACAACTACTACAGCTCTGATGCAGAAAGGGGCACCTCTGGACACGGGGTCAAGGAGGGCTGAATAATATGCCACAGGGCGTTGTTGCTGGCAATGCAGTTGGGTGAGGACAGCTGAGGAATGGTCATTCATAAAATACAATCTAAAGTTAATAATCTGATAGGCCCAGTGCAGGGGAGCACAAAATTGACAGCTTTAGGCATAAAATGCATCTACCACCTCATCTATAAGGTGGAAGGGACTAAGGAACAAACAATTATAAAAAGCGGCATCAGACTTGCATATCCAAGGTCTGCGATAAGAAACCGCCCAAAAAAGTCCTTAGTGCATTCATTTTTCTAGGCAAGGAATGTCCTTTTTTTGACATGGCTGCAATGTACATACTGGGTGAATTCTAGGTTCCCTGTGGCAGCACCACCCAGGTATACTCATCTATAAAGGCAAACAAATACCAACTGTCTGGATGAAGTGGTGCTGAAAAGAAAACATTTGCCAAATCAATCACAGTGGAGTGGGTAAAGGTAACTGGAACCTGAGCCAAAAAGGTGTGTGGATTTGGCACAATGGGGGCCGCGTTGTCAGATGGAAAATTTTGGAGCAATCTCTGAACAAGTACCTTCTGGTGTTGCACGGTTTTACTCGTCCTCTCCACCACAGGAAGGAGAGATGAGAAGTTCTCTTTGTAGCGGGGGTCGAGAAGGGTGAACACCCAGTAATCTGTGTTATCTAAAATGCGTATAACGCGAGGGTCGCGGGAAAGGCAGCCTAACATGAAGTCAGCCATGTAGTACCAACGGGCAAGACGTCGATGTAAACATTAGGATGACTCTCCAACCCCTCCTCCTCCTCCTCTTCTGCCCATCCACGCTGAACAGATGGAATTAAAGCTCCATGGGTACTATCCTCTGTAGAACAGGCAACTGTCTCCAGCTCCTCCTCCTCTTCATGGCCCAATTCACGCTAAGAAGACGAACTGTGAGTTGTCTGGCTATCACCCTGTATAATGTTCTCCCCCATTTACTCGTCTGCCACATTTTGAGCATTCTCCTTAATTGTGAGCAGCGTTTGAGTAGGCACAGCAGTGGGATGGTTACACTGATAATAGCGTTATCGCCACTAACCATCTGTGTAGATTCATCAAAGTTTTTTAAAACCTCACAGAGGTCTGACATCAATGCCCACACCTTGCTTGAATAGAGGCAGTTGACTGGAAAGGCTGATGACCATGTTGCAGCTGGTATTCCACCACTGCCCTCTGCTGCTTACAAAGCCTAGCCAACATGTAGAACGTAGAGTTCCAGCGTGTGCTCAAGTTGCACAACAGTCAGTGAGCTGGAAGCCGCAATCACTGCTGCAGCCTTGACAGACCGGCTGAAGCTGTGGACGACTTGCAGAAATGGGCACAGATGCATCACACCTTCACTAGTAGCTCTGCCAAATTGGGGAAGGTTTTTATAAACCGCTGAACCACTAAGTTTAAGACATGGGCTAGGTTGCCGAGCTCCAAAGCCACCACCAAGTTACGCCCATTGTCAGACACAACCATGCCTGGTTGTAGGTTGGGTGGCGAGAGCCACAGCTCGGTCTGGTCCCTTATACCCTGCTATAGCTCTGCGGTGGTGTGCAGTTTGTCCCCTAAGCAGATCAGCTTTAGCACGGCCTGTTGACGCTTACCCACAACAGTGCTACATTGCTTCCAGCTAGCGACTGATGGCTGACTGCTGTTGGAGGTGGAAGTGGAGGAGGAGAAGTGGGGGTTGGAGCCAGTAACATAGCTGCTGGCAGAGACCATGATGGATGTAGGGCCTGCAATCCTGGGTGTGGGTAGCACCTGTACCATCCCAGGGTACGACTCACTTCCGGTCTCCACAACATTTACCCAGTCTGCGGTCAGAGAAATGTAGCGTACCTGGCCACCAGCACTTGTCCATGTGACCGAAGTGAGGTGGACCTTCCCAGTAAGTGCGTTGGTCAGGGCACGGGTGATGTTGTGGGACACATGCTGGTGTAAGGCAGGCACGGCACACCGTGAAAAATAGTGGCGGCTGGGGACTGCGTACCAAGGGAAGGCCGCCGACATCAGGTTGCGGAAGGCCTCAGTGTCCACAAGCCTAAATGGCAACATTTAAAGGGCTAGTAATTTCGAAAGTGCTATGACCTGTGGGTGGGTGGGTATTTGCTCTTGCGTTCAAATGCCTGTGTTATCGACATTTGGACGCTGTGCTGGGACAGGGAAGCAGATGTAGTTTGATGACAGTTCATGCGAAGATCCAGGTGCAGGACGAGGGGCATCTGGGCCTGCGCCTTTGACAGGGCATTGGCCGGCAGTGCGTAACAGGGGAAGAGGAGGCAGTGGTGTGACCCGCAAACCCAGATTGTGGACCCAGGCGTTTGGCCTACTTATTAGGGTGCTTGGATGCCATGTGGCGGATCATGCTGGTGGTGTTGAGGTTGCTAGTGTTCACGCCCCGGCTCATTACGGCAAAGGTTGCAAACTACCACTCGTTTGTCGTCTGCGCTTTCCTCAAACGAATGATTGCCGTTCACCACCGTCATCTTCTTGAGACTGTGAGGGCTCAAGAGGTTGGGAATCAGGGCACAATATCTCAGGTACCTCTTTAAGCGTGCTTGGCGAGAGAGCCAAACCAAGTACTGGCGATGAAAAGAGGTCATGTGAATATTCGTGTGTGAGATCACTTGCTTGGCCAGACGCGACATGGTGGGAGGAAGAAGGATCAGAGTGAGGATTCGGTTGTCAAGATTCTTGGTTACAGAGACTGGACTTAGTGGAAGAGAGGGTGGTGCTTAATCCCTTATGGACCTATGGACCGGACTCATTTTCACCCTAAGGACCAGGCCATTTTTTGCAAATCTGACCAGTGTCACTTTATGTGTGAATAACTAAAACGCTTTTACTTATCCAGACCATTCTGAGATTGTTTTTTCGTCACATATTGTACTTCATGACACTGGTAAAATGGAGTAAAAAAAATTCATTTTAATTTGTAAAAAAAAATACATTTACCCAAAATTTGGAAAAATGTACAATTTTCCAAGTTTTAATTTTTTACTTCTATAATACATAGTAATACCGCCCAAAAAAGTTATTAATTTACATTCCGCATATGTCTACTTCATGTATGGATCATTTTGGGAATGCCATTTTATTATTTGGGGACGTTACAAGGCTTAGAAGTTTAGAAGCAAATCTTGAAATTTTTCATAAATTTTCAAAAACCAACTTTTTAGGGACCATTTTAGGTTTGAAGTCACTTTGTGAGGCTTACATAATAGAAACCACCCAAAAATGACCCCATTCTAGAAACTAAACACCTCAAGGTATTCAAAACTGTTTTATTTTACAAACGCCGTTAACCCTTTAGGTGCTTCACAAGAGTTAATGAGAAATTTTCCATTTTAATCCATTTTTTTTTCAGAATCTAAGCAAGGGTTAACAGCCAAACAAAACCCAATTAAAATTATTAATTTACATTCCGCATATGTCTACTTCATGTATGGATCATTTGGGAATGCCATTTTATTATTTGGGGACGTTACAAGGCTTAGAAGTTTAGAAGCAAATCTTGAAATTTTTCAGAAATTTTTAAAAACCCACTTTTTAGGGACCATTTCAGGTTTGAAGTCACTTTGTGAGACTTACATAATATAAACCAACCAAAAATGACCCCATTATAGAAACTAAACACCTCAAGGTATTCAAAACTGTTTTATTTTACAAACGCCGTTAACCCTTTACACTGGGTTCAGACCTGAGCGTTTTGAAACCTAGCGTTTTCTGAGCGTTCAAGACGGGCGTTAACGCGCGTTTTTTTCAAGCGTTTTGGTAAATAGTGTAGGCGCGTTTGACGCGCGTTTATGTGATTGACTGCATAGTTGGCCAATGACCAAACAGCCCTCGCTATATATAGTTTGGCCAATCAGAGTGCTTTAGTGGTGTGAAATTCCATGGTGGCTGATCCAGCATGTTGCAAACTTTGAAAAACGCGCATCCATAGGCGCGTTTTACGCTGCACAAACGCCCGAACAACACGCGTATCGCGTTTCCCATTGAAGTATATTGGCACCAAACGCTCGAAAAACGCCCGAATTAACGCGAACATACTTGCTTATGCGTCAGACATTTTTAGGCGCCTTCGAACGCGCATAAAAACACGCAAGTGTGAACCACCCCCGTTGGAATGCATGGTTCCTGTACTGTTGTGCGTTTTTTTGCGCGTTTTTTGCACGTTTTGCGCGTTTCGCGGCGTTTTACGCGAAAGTGTGAACTGAGTGTTAGGTGTTTCACAAGAGTTAATGAGAAATTTTCCATTTTAATCCATTTTTTCCAGTATCTAAGCAAGGGTTAACAGCCAAACAAAACCCAATTTTTATAGCCCCGATTCTGTAGTTTGCAGAAACACCCCATTTGTGGTTGTAAACTACTGTATGGCCACGCAGCAGGGTGTAGAGGGAAAGGAGCGCCGTGTGGTTTTTGGAAGGCCGATTTTGCTGGATTGGTTTATCTACACCATGTCCCATTTGAAGCCCTCCTGATGCCCCCCCGGAGTTGGAACTCCCTACGAGTTACCCCATTTTAGAAACTACACCCCTCAAGGTATTCAAAACTGATTTTACAAACGTTGTTGACCCTTTAGGTGTTTCACAAGAGTTAATGGGAAATGGGGCTAAAATTTCAGAATTTCGATTTTTTGATAATTTTCAATTTGAATCCTTTTTTCCCAGTATTTAAGCAAGGGTTAACAGCCAAAAAATAAATAAATAAGTTTATTGCCCTGATTCTGTTGTTTGCAGAAACACCCCATATATGGTTGTAAACTACTGTATGGCCACGTGACAGGGCGTAGAGGGAAAGGAGCACTGTGTGGTTTTTGGAAGGCCGATTTTGCTGGACTGGTTTATCTACACCATGTCCCATTTAAAGCCTCCCTGATGCCGCCCCGGAGTAGAAACTCCGTAAAAGTGACCCCATTTTGGAAACTACGGGATAAGGAGGCTGCTTTTTTGGGACTATTTTTAGGATACATATGCTTTTTGGTTGCTCTATATTACATTCTTGTAACGCAAGGTTACCAAAAATAGAAATTTGGAAATTTCATCTCCATTTGCCATAAACTCTTGAGGAACACCTAAAGGGTTAACAAAGTTTGTAAAATAAGTTTTGAATATATTGAGGGGTGTAGTTTATTAGATGGGGTCACTTTTATGGAGTTTCTACTTTAGGGGTGCATCATGGTTTCTTCTAATGGGACATGGTGTCAAAAAAAAGGCCATCAAAATCTGCCTTCCAGGAACCATATGGCGCTCCTTTCCTTCTGCGCCCTGCTGTGTGCCCGTACAGCAGTTTACCACCACATATGGGGTGTTTCTGTAAACTGCATAATCAGGACAATAAATTGTAAGTTTTATTTAGCTGTTAACCCTTGCTTTGTTACTGGAAAAAATTGATTAAAATGGAAAATTTGCCAAAAAATAGCTCTTTTGGCACAGTTTTTATTTTATTTTTTTGACCGTGTTAATCTGCGGGGTTAGGTAATAGGGTATTTTTATAGAGCAGATTATTAAGGATGCGGCGATACATAATTTGTCTAAAATTTTAGGTTTAACACTATATTATCCTATTTTAAAAAACTAAAAAAATCTATCTGCACAGTCTAAGAGTCAGTTTTTTTTATAGTTTTTACCCGATTGTCTTATGTAGGGGTTCATTTTTTGCGGGATGAGAGGAAACTTTTTTTTGGCACTATTTTGGGGGGCATATTACTTTTTGATTGCTTGCTATTACGCATTTTGTTATGTAAGGTGACAAAAAAATTCGTTTTTTTACAACTTTTATTTTTTTCACCGTATTAATCTAAGGGGTTAGGTCATGGGGTATGTTTATAGGGCAGATTATTACGGATGCGGCGATACCTAATTTGTCTACTTTTTAATTTTTTTTTATTATTTTAGATTTACAAACTATCATTTTTGGGGAAAAAAATATTTGGTATCTCAAGTCTGAGAACCATAGTTTTTATCCAATTGTCAGTGGCTGCATGGAAAAGTGAATAATAAATTTAGTACTCCATGGAAGTTTGGTACTCCGTGAAGCAACCAATAATGCAGAGGCCCGGATGATCGGGGCACGTGTCACACTGAGTGGTGGTGTCCTTCCGTATCCACCACCTGTGACACACTCTGCACCTTTTTTGGGTTCGTCCCTTCTTTCCAGTATGGGGGACCACACCTGGAAAGTGTTGGGCAGGGACGATCCAGGCGTCTCCAGTTCCCGAGGTACTCCGGCCTGCTCTTTCCCGGTCAGAAAAGATCAGGTCCTTGAGGACTGCCTCATATAACTGAAGAAATGTCCCTGTGTTGCCAGCACTCCAGAACAGCACAAAAGAGTTGTACATGGCAACCTTCACCAAGTAGACCACAACTTTTTGTACCGTGCCCGTGTTTTGCGCATGGCATTATATGGCTTGAGGACTTGATCAGAGACAAGTACAAGGACATCCCTCTTGTCCTTATATCTGACCAGCAACAGGTTTCCACTGGTAAGGGCACGGGTCTCACCCCTGGGGATAGGTACCTGGAGGGGGTGGGTAGGGAGGCCGCGTTGATTTTTCCGCACGGTTCCACAAGCGGGCGTGGATCTGGCGGCGAGGGACTGGAACAAGGGGATACTAGTATGAAAGTTATCCACGCATAAGGTCCCACACAAGTTTCCCCTAATACCCAGAGTGGGGGGACATTCTGGGGGTTCAGTACGGGAATCTCGCCCCTCGTAGATACGAAACTTGTAAGTGTACCCTGAGGCACTCTCACAAAGTTTGTACAGCTTCACGCCATACCTCGCCCGCTTAGAGGGAACATACTGGCGTAAAATGAGTCTCACCTTGAAAACAATGAGAGACTCAACAACCGCGACCTCCCTTCCAGGCACATAGGCCTGCACAAATTTGGCCTCCTCGCCTGAGAACATCCGGTGGGCCATAGGGGAGTGTGTGTGTGCATGCGTAATAAACTTTTTTGGTGTGCGTGTGTGTGGGGGCACGGGTGTTCGCAAACTTACCCTGAACCTAACAGACAAAATAAATAAATAAAAAAAGCCCGAAAAATGAGAAAAAATAAATAATTACAACTCGCTGATCAACCGTCCGAAGTTGATCAGCGTTGGGGTGTGCGATGCGCTAACAGTGGCCGGACGCTAAGGGCTCCGGCCACAATCAGCGTACGCAGAAAAAGAATAAAAATGCTTGCGCCCAAATAAAATTGTGGTGGTGGGGGGGCAGGGAGGCAAGCTGCAGCACCCCAGGGGGGTCTAGGGTCACACAGCTGTGATGTGGACCCCAGACACCCAATTTTAGGGTGATGCAACAAAAACTGGGGGGGTTGTGCTGAGGCACAGATGGGGGTGCTGGGGCACAGATGGGGTTGCTGGCTGCAGCTCTGGAGATCGACTTTGCAACGCTCCTCTATCCTCAGCTCCCGGACACAAAAGGAGGAGGAGAGGACCGCTGCAGTAATTTGAATCGCCCGCCCGCCCAGCCGACCAATGAGAGACGATCCTGAGAGGAGATGTCACCATCACCTCTTAGGATCACAGGATAGTGATTGGTGGAGTATTATCACACCACTGATCACCATCCTGTTCCGGGTTATTGGGTCACCAGAGACCCAAATAACCCGGAAACGCAGCAAACCGCAGGTCTGAATTGACCTGCGGTTTGCTGCGATCGCCGACACGGGGGGGTCACAGGACCCCCCTGGGCATTGACCCAAAGTGGCTGCTCAATCATTTGAATGGGCACCTAGTTCCAATCCCCGCCCACTGGGCGGCGGTCATCGGAACTATACATGACGTACCGATTCGCACTGGAAGTATTATCTGGAAGCATTATCTTCAGCAATCCAACCGACGACCTGTTCGCACTGGTACGACTTAGACAGTGTTGTCCTCCACCGCCCAGCTATGTTGGACATGAAGCTGGGTAAGGTGGATTTTTTTGTTTTTTCTGGTGCACTGGCAGAAGGCACAGTTTCATTGCGCCCAGGGCCACGGCCTCTGCTTGCACCATCAGCATCATGCCCACTTCCCCGTCCCTATGTGCTAGCCTTCCTCATATTAATGGTTTTGTCTGTAGATGTGGCGCAGATTGTTTTACTGTCCGCTAAAGACAACGTTTTCTGATGCAGGACAGTATTGGTGACAGAACACCACAGATTTGTAATATACACAGTGTTTTCAGATTCAGTTCAGAACTAGTTAAATTTGTCCCAAATAAAATGTATTCTCTTCTGGAATACTGTTGTGGCCTAAATGCACACACAGATGATGCCCAAAACTAGCTAAATTTGTCCCAAAATTTGTTAAATTTGATGGCGTACTGTAGATCTCACTTGCAGACACATTCTAGTGAATAAGCCCCTTTTTATAATGTCTACTAAACACACTGCTTTCTGATGGCATACTGTAGATCTCACATATATCAAATCTTTCAATCTTTTAAAAGCTTTTGGGTACTTAAAAAAGCAGTTTTCCAGCCCTGTACTAACTGTCTCTTCCTGAAGAGGCCTGTCCCTGATACTGTTAAATTTAACCCCTGGTTAAAAAAAAAAATGGTGCTGCACTGCTATTAAACACACACACTGTTTGGTCTTTCAATAGTTTTGCCAGGGCAGTATAAATACCTCACGTGACCCCATTTTGGAAAGAAGACACCCCAAAGTATTCCGTAAGGGGCATGGCGAGTTCATAGAAGTTTTTTTTTTTTGGCACAAGTTAGCGGAAATTGTTTTTTGTTTTTTGTTTTTTTCTTACAAAGTCTCATATTCCACTAACTTGTGACAAAAAATAAAATTTTACATGAACTCACCATACCCCTCACGGTATACCTTGGGGTGTCTACTTTCTAAAATGGGGTCACATGTGGGGTATTTATACTGTCCTGGCATTTTAGGGGTCCCTAAAGCGTGAGAAGAAGTCTGGAATCTAAATGCGTAAAAATGGCCTGTGAAATCCTAAAGGTACTCATTGGTTTTAGGGCTCCTTTGCGCTTCTTGGCTGCAAAAAAGTGTCACTCATGTGGTATCGCCGTACTCAGGAGAAGTAGGGCAATGTGTTTTGGGGTGTATTTTTACATATACCCATACTGTGTGTTAAAAATATCTCTGTAAATTACAACTTTTTTAATTTTTTAATACAAAGTTGTCAATTTACAGAGATATTTCTCACACCCAGCATAGGTATATGTAAAAATACACCTCAAAACACATTGCTCTACTTCTCCTGAGTACGGCGATACCACATGAGTGACACTTTTTTGCAGCCTAGGTGAGCAAAGGGGCCCAAAACCTTTTAGGATTTCACAGGGCATTTTTACGCATTTGGATTCCAGACTTCTTCTCACGCTTTAGGGCCCCTAAAATGCCAGGGCAGTATAAATACCCCACATGTGACCCCATTTTGGAAAGAAGACACCACAAGGTATTCCGTAAGGGGCATGGCGAGTTCATAGAAGATTTTTTTTGGCACAAGTTAGCGGAAATTGATTATTTTTTTTTCTCACAAAGTCTCCCTTTCCGCTAACTTGTGACAAAAAGTTCAATCTTTCATGAACTCACTATGTCCCTCAGCGAATACCTTGGGGTGTCTTCTTTCCAAAATGAGGTCATTTGTGGGGTGTTTGTACTGCTCTGGCATTTGAGGGTCTCCGCAATCATTACACGTATGGCCAGCATTAGGAGTTTCTGCTATTCTCCTTATATTGAGCATACAGGTAATGAGATTTTTTTTTTCCGTTCAGCCTCTGGGCTGAAAAAAAAATGAACGGCACAGATTTCTTCATTCGCATCGATCAATGTGGATGAAAAAATCTCTGCCAAAAAATGTGCAAAAAAAAAAAAGAGAGGAAAGGACATAGGAGTGCTTGAGAAGTAAAGCTGCGATCGCTAATAAAGATCCAAAAGCTCAAAAGTGATCTTTATAGCGCCGCAGCGATTCTATAGTGATTCCCCACTGCGGTGGGGCGGACTGAACGCAAGTGTGCGCACAAGATCAGGCTTGATCGGGCGAGCACTGCGTTTTTTGTAGAGCCTAAGGTGACCGTAATGTACTGATATAGATCTGATTGCGATCAGTCTTGATCACTTACGGGTACTATATAGTACTAGTGCTGATTAGCGACAGCGATGACGCTAATCAGTGATTGCGGTGCGGTGGGTTCTAACTACCTAACAAGTAGCTAACTAACTGGCGGTGATAAGGGACCCTTAGGCCCCATTCACACGTACGCAATTCTATTCCGCATTTTGCGGAACGGAATTACGGACCCATTCATTTCTATGGGGACAGACTTTGTCCCGCTTGGATCCGGAATTGCGGATCTGGACTTCCGAGTCCTCACTTCCGTTCCGCAAAAATATAGAACATGTCCGATTCTTGTCCGCAATTGCGGACAAGAAAAGGCATTTTCTATATAGTTCTGGCAATGTGCGGATCCGCAAAATGCGGAAAGCACATTGCCGGTGTCTGTGTTTTGCGGATCCGCAAAACACATATGGACGTCTGAATGGAGCCTTACAGGGGGGTGATCTATGACAGGAGGGGTGATCAGGGAGTCTATATGGGGTGATCAGGGGTTAATAAGGGGTTAATAAGTGACAGAGGGGGGGGGTGTAGTGTGGTGCTTGGTGCTACTTACAGAGCTGCCTGTGTCCTCTGGTGGTCTATCCAAGTAAACGGGACCACCAGAGGACCAGGTAGCAGGTATATCAGACGCTGTTAACAAAACAGCGTCCGATATACCTATTTGATGCAATTTGTTTTACATCTACAGCCTGCCAGCGAATGATCATCGCTGGCAGGCTGTAGTATAACTTCATAGCTGCACGCCGCTGTGAACGCACACGGCGCGCATGCTTTCCTATGGCCCTGGTTCTTACTTGAGCGTTTTACAGCGCGTTTGAATGCGCTGTAAAACGCCCGACGCATAAACAAGTACTTGAGCTTTTTTTGGGGCGTTTGTCGCGCGTTTTGTAATTGACACCACAGTAGTCAATCACAAGAACGCGCGTACGAACGCGCGTTTCCTATTTGCAAAAACGCGCTGAAATACGCGCGTAAAACGCACGTTTCAAGAACGCTCAGGTCTGAACCCAGGGTTAAGCTTAGATTGTCATCTTAAAAACAAGACCCAGATTATATCTCTAGCTGCTACACAGCCCGAGATATTCCAGGATAAAGCAACCCTCCCACCTCTTAAGCCAGCTGTGATGTTGGCAAGCGTTAAGGAGGGGATGGGTGAAGAGGGGGACCTGCCAGCAGGTTGCAGAAGGAGAGACATAGGTTTTCTTTCCCTGTACAACTGTACATGGGCACAGGAGGAGGGCAACATGGATTTCTGTGCATGGTGTCAACCCACTGTCGCATCATCAAAAAAATACTTTCTCTCTGATACTTTTTCTTTCTAGAAAAAGTGTATAAATTAGTGCTTGCTCATCTAATCATGCTCTCTGCTCAGTTTACCAGCATCTGGATTACAGCACCTAACACACTACAAGCACAATATCCCATCCTTTCTCAATTCATTCAGTAAAATACATAAATCGCCTCTCTAGCGCTGCACATTACATGCTACAGTAATAGCCATAAGGATTATCAGTAGAGAGGAATATCTCATATATTTCTGACAGATGACAATTCCTTTCTTCAGTCAGAAAGGACATTTTCGTCCACTGAATGTTGCTGTAAATGATTGTTTTTAGTCATTGGACCTAGTTAAAAAAAATAGTTTGCAGCCTCTTGATTTTTGGTGATTTGTGCATATAGTGAACATTTATTTTTAGGAGGTGTGGTGCATATATTGTTTTGCATGGGCCACACTTTTACCCCTTAATACCAACTTTTATGAAATTTCTATGAAAATTACATATTGAAAGTTCCATTAAGGTGTCTGTGTGTATGATGAGCTGAGTGGTAGTGTGCCAGGAGTCTACTTTAAGAAAATATGAATGTGGGGTTAGTATGATTGATACAGAAGCTGAGAATTGAAAAGGATAGTTGTAACTAAGAAAAGAAACTTTTTGTAAAGAGAATGGAGATGATCAACCAAATAACTTCTTTAATTTTCCAAAGCCTGTCTGAAAAATATAGTTGGAATGGGATTGGTTGCCACTAGCACCGGTTTTATTAATTTCTCCTATTTACTTTATGTTTCCTAGCTTGCTATTGTCTCAAGAAAGCTTGACTGATTAATAAAAATAAAATATTGTTTTGGGAAAGTAAGAACATTTTGTTTTATTTTCCAGGTAAAGACAGGACGACAGTATACGATAAGCATCTCCATTTACCCTCCTATCATGAAGCAGAAAATAACAATACCACACAAAATGATTCTATAACTCCTAATAGACCCTCAGTCCTTCACAGCGAAGATCTCTCCTCCGATGCCGCTGGTCACAAGAAACCTTCATCTTGTCAATCGCTAATTGGCAAAACAAGAACTAAACATAAACGTGGAAAACATTTTAAAAGGAAATTTAATCTTTCCTTACATGAGAAAAATCACAGAGATAAAAGGTCATTTTCATGCTCAGAGTGTGGAAAATCTTTTACCAGGAAATTCATTCTGGATGGACATCAGAGAACTCACACAGGGGAGAGACCATTTTTATGTTCAGAATGTGGGAAATGTTTTAGTCGAAAATCACATCTTATGAGCCATCTAAGAATCCACTTAGGAGAAAAGCCGTTTTTGTGTTTGGAATGTGGGAAATGCTTTAGTCAGAATTCGGATCTTAATAGACATCAGAAATCTCACACAGGGGAGAAGCCATATTCATGTCCTGAATGTGGGAAATGTTTTAGTCAGAGTTCAGATCTTCATAGACATCAGCGAGCTCACACAGGGGAGAAGCCATATTCATGTCCTGAATGTGGGAAATGTTTTAGTCAGAAATCAGATCTTCATAGACATCAGAAAGCTCATACAGGAGAGAAGCCATTTTCATGTCTTAATTGTGGAAAGTATTTTAGTCAGAAATCACATCTCGTTACACATCAGAGAACTCACACAGGGGAGAAACCATTTATGTGCCCAAAATGTAGTAAATATTTTAGTGTGAAATCAGCTCTTGTAGAACATCTGAGAACTCACACAGGGGAGAAGCCATATTCATGTCCTGAATGTGGAAAGTGTTTTTGTCACAAATCAAGTCTTTCTACACATTAGAGAACTCACACCGAAGAGAAGCCACTATTGGTCAGACGTACAGGACATAATGTAACTCACACATTCTTACTACAGATGGCAGGATCTCAGTCTGTGAAGCAATTATAGATGCAAGCCAGGTCTTGTCAAGTCTTGTTTTAAGGCTGACAATCATGTGAAGAGAAATTCAGCACTGCACGAAGATCTAGGTAAAATGTCTTTATTCCATGCAAGAAAACATCTGGCAGATCAGAACAGACGTAGTTAACATGTTTCAGACCCAATGGTCCATACTCATAGCATAATTGGCAACCTGCTCCAAGGAGAGGACGGAACCCTCCCATTGAGAACTATCCTATGAATAAAGACTGTTGGGTCTGAAACGTGTAAACGACTTCTGTAAAGGTATGTTGGATGTTTTATCACATGAAATAAAGAGTTTTTATAAGGCTCCCGTGCAGTGCTGGATTTCACATGTTTGGTCTATTCCTCCAAAGCCTTCCATGCACTTTGGAACTATCCATAAGAAGGATGGTTAGCTAGACTGTCTTCTTTATTTAGAAATTACAATCTATGCTTTAAACAAGACCATGGTCCCAGTGAAAGCTGCATATACCTTCAGCTCTCACTCAATAGATAATTTTTAAAGGCTATATCTCCCGATGTGGAGCAGGTGGTAATCCTGGTCTTACTTAACCACTTTCAGAGGGGGCCATTTGCCCCCTTTCTGACGTGTCACTTTATGTGGTAATAACTTTAGAACGCTTTTGGAACGCTTGGATAACTTTGGAACGCTTATCCAAGCCATTCAGAAATTGTTTTCTCGTGACACATTGTACTTTATGTTAATAGTAAATTTGAGTCAATATGTTTTACCTTTATTTATAAAAAAAATCACTGTTCTCTAAATTTGAATCTCTCTGCTTTTCAGACAGATAGAGATGCATCATAAAATATTTGATAATTAACATTCCCCATATGTCTACTTTATGTTGGCATCATTTTAGTAATGTAATTTAATTTTTTTAGGACGTTTAGAATTTTAGAAGCATTTTTTTTAATTTTTAAGAACATTTCCAAAGTCCACTTTTTTAAGGACCAGTTCAGTTCGGAAGTCACGTTGTGGGGCTTACAAAATAGAATGAACCCATAAATGACCCCATTTTAGAAATGATACCCCTCAAACTATTCAAAACTGGGTTTAGAAATGTTGTTAACCCTTTAGGTACTCCACAGGAATTAAAGCAAAATAGAGGTGAAATTTCTAAATGTCACTTTTTTGCAGATTTTCCGTTTTATTAAATTTTTTCCTGGAACACATCAAGTGTTAACAACAAAACAAACCTCAATATTTATTACCTTGATTTTGAATTTTGCAGAAACACCCCATATGTAGTCATATACCGCTGTTTGGGCACACGACAGGGCACAAAAGGCAAAGAGCGCCATATGGTTTCTGGAGGGCAGATTTTGCTGGAATGGTCTTTGGTCATCATTTTGTAATTGAAGAGGCCCTGAGGTAACCCCACAGTAAAAAGAAAAACACCCAAAAAGTGACCACATTTTGTAAACTACACCACCCAAGGAATTTTTTTGGGTGTAGAAAGCTGTTTCACAGAATTTTTAATACTTGGGCACCATTTTGTATCTGAAGAGGCCCTGAGGTAACCCGACAGTAAAAAAAAAAAAAAAAAAAGTGACCACATTTTGTAAACTGCACCACCCAAGACATTTTTAAGGGGTGTAGCGAGCTGTTTCACAAAATTTTTAATACTTCGGTGTGAAAATTATTTTTTTTTTACAAGAAAATGACGCTTTAGACCCAAACTTTCTTTTTCACAAAATATAACAGGATAATATCCCCCCCAATTTGCTACCCACTTTCTTCTGAAAACAGTAACACCCCAATTGTGGTCGAAAACTGCTATTTGGGGATACGCCAGGGCTCAGAAGGGAAGGATTTTCTAATATTGAATTTTCTGTCATGGTTTTGAGGAGGAATAACTTTTTTTAATTTTTTGTTGAATAAGCTGTGTGAGGACTTCTGCACCATTTTGGATTTCTGGTTGCTTTTTATCTCATTTTTGAGAGGTGAAGTCACAAAAAAAGCTGTTTGGTGTCATTTTTTTTTTTTTTTACACTGTTCACTTGATGGGGTGGATCATGTGATATTTTTATAGATCTGGTCATTTCGGACACAACAATACCAAATATGTTCTACGTTTTGCACAATAAAAACATTTTTAGAAACTAAAGAGCCATAGTTTTTTCCTTTTTTTGGCATAGTTTTGTGTGAGGGCTTGTTTTTTGCGGGATGAGGTGATTTTCTTATTGCTACCATTTTGGGGTACATACGACTTTTTAATTCATTGATGTGTTTTTTGTGAGGTGAGGTTGTTTTTTTTTTTACACCATACACTTCATGGGGTAGATCATGTGATATTTTTGTAGAGCCAATTGTTATGGATGAGTCGATACCAAATATGTCTATTTTTTATTTATCTTTTTAACATTTTACACAATAAAATTACACAACAAGAGCATTTTTAGAAAAAAAAATCATGTTTTTGTGTTGCAATTTCCATAGAGCCATATTTTTATTTTTCCGGCTATGGTCTTGTGTGGGGACTCATTTTTTGCGGGATGAGGTGACGTTTTTATTGCTACTATTTTGGGGTACATACGACTTTTTGATTGATTAACATTATGTTTTTTGGGAGGTGAGCTCACTAAAAAATCTGTTTTGGCCCAATGTTTATTCATTTATTTATTTATTTATTTATTACGCCATTCACCTGATGGAGTAGATCATATATTATTATAATAGAGCCGGATGTTGATACCAAATATGTCTATTTTATTTTTTTCTTCAATGTTTCAACGTTTTTTAAATAACGGATTTGGGGGGAATTTTTT
The DNA here is from genome assembly GCA_033119425.1 of Bufotes viridis. Lineage (NCBI taxonomy): Eukaryota > Metazoa > Chordata > Amphibia > Anura > Bufonidae > Bufotes > Bufotes viridis. Next base: position 442,622,748 of record CM065592.1, read on the forward strand.
TTTTTATGTGAAACTTATTTTTTTTATTTATTGTTTATTTTACACTTTGTTTCCCCCATAAGGTCATACAAGACCTATTGATTTCTTCTGTAACCAGGGCTGACATAGGAGCCCCACTTACAGGGGAAATACACCCCCCAGAGAGGCTGTACAGCCTCAGTGCAGGGCTGATCGTGGTCTATAGAAGACCCGACAGCTCCTGCATTCACCCAGCCCTGGCAGTCACATCGCTTCCTCAGCTGTATACACAGTGCTTGTTGAGCGCTATTTATACAGCGATCTAGAAGGAAGAGACACCCAGGACACCTTGGGTGTCCCTTTCTTCTAGATCGCTGTATACACAGCACTCAACAAGCACTGTGTATACAGCTGAGGAAGCGATCTACCTTCTCTCTGGGGTGCCCTGCTGTCACTGACGATTAGCGTGCAGCTGCCATCTCTGAAAAGAATGTTTCAGAATGTCCATTCAGAGATAGACCCGACCGCCCAGGACGTTTATAGTCAATGGGTGGTCAGAAAGCGGTTAAAGCTTAGATTGTCATCTTTAAAACAAGACCTGGATTACATCTTTAGATGCTACACAACCTGAGATATTTCAGGATAAAGCAGCCCTCCCAGCCAGCTGTGATGTTGACTAGCGTGGAGAAAAATCTAGTGGGCAACCTGCCAACAGACTGAAGGAAAAGAGACATAGAGTCTATTTCCCTGTGCAACTGGACATGGACCCAGGAGGAGGTAACATGGACTTGTGTGCAAGTTATCAACCCCTCCTCATCAGACAGTATACTTATGCTGATTATCCCCCTTTTCTTCTAGAAACAGTGTGTAAAATTGAGTGCTTGCTCATCTAATCACTTTTCTGCACCAGCATCTAGATCACAGCACTAAATTAGTTGTGCCAAACACAATGGCACACTTTTACTCATCGATTGTTGCAGTAAATGATCATTTCTAGTTAGTGTACCTAGTTAAAAAAAAGTAATCTGTTACTTAAAACCAGATTTTTGGTTTTTCCAGTTCTGGTGATTTGTGCATGTACACACAATAGTTGGTACCCTTCCGTTAAAGAAAAGTCAGTGACCACAATGGGCACTGAAATAACATTTTTTTCCAAAATGTTATTAGAAATTCAAACCATACATTTCAGTAAAAACAGCAACACAATTATATGCTTTTTCCCCTAATAGACCTTACCCCCCTCCCCATTCATACCCAAACAACCCTCCCCCTTGTGATGCGTCTCCCGTCCCCCAATCAATGAACAAAAAGGCGGGGATAATGAGGGAATAGAGACAGGAAAACTTTAAAACTGTTGCAGAGTAGGAATGCTGGGTGCAGCGGAGTCAATTCAGATCAGATCAGACATTGTGGAGTAACATTAACTGGCTTTATTGAAACATGCGTGCAATAACAGAAGGTCACCTTACATGGCGAATGTCACAGACAGGAAAAAGAAATCAGTGAGTTCACCACAATGTACAGGAAATACAACACATCATAGAAATGCATTAGTAACAGTGACATCTAGTGTTATAACTATGAACTGCAGTGAATCCAGCACTAGACTAAGCTGTAAATTGTATCTCCAACAAAAACTTCCATTCTCCCCATATTTTAATCCATTTTTCCCTCAGTGTTTCTATGTTTATAAAGAATATTTTTGTATCGCTTAATCTTATTAACAAGGTTTAGCCATGTAGTAATATTTGAAGTATTTCAGGAAAAGTAATCCAAAGTCTTGCCAAAAACATAATTTTAATCAAAATAATCCTTTTATATTCTGGATATCCCATTATGGAGAGGTCGCCCAGTACCCAGCATTCCGCTGTAGATGGAATCTCAACTTTCAATTCCCGGGTAATAAAATTACAAATTTCCCCCCAGTATTGTTTCAATTCTGTACATATACAAGTGATCTGCCCCTGATAAATCACACCGTGGACAGTTGGAAGTATTCTGTAGACCACATTTACAGTATTTAACCATAAAAGTGTGATATAAATTCGGTGTAAAATATTAAATTGAACCAAAAAGTGATTGAAATTATGAGAAACTAAACTTCGAGACAGATTCCTGAACAATCAATTTGCCAAGCCTATTGTCCCGGAGAGCTAATATTTTTAAATCGCGTTTTAAACAAAACTTTATAAAGTTGAGAAATCTTAACCTTCTGACCCCTATTCCCTATGAAGTGATTTAAAGGTGTAGAACTATCCATCTAAAAAAAAGGCTTTTTTCTTTACACTCGCTAGTGCCGAACGTAGCTGAAAACACCTAAACCAAGATAAATTCGGTCTATTTTCTCTTTGTGCAACTACAAAAACTGAAGTATATTCCCATTCCCAACCACTTTTGCAATATAAAGGATAGAATTTTTTTGCCAATACTAATCACAACCAGTTCACCTAGAGCTTGCAGATGATAATTATACCACAGAGGGGTACAGAGCACTTTATACCCCACCAATCTCCGATAGTACTCAAAGAGTTATTGAATAACTTCCCGGGGCTTTATAATCCTTTTGGGAGTTAATTAGTTAACCGGATTCTAATAGAGTAAACATATTATCGTACTGAGATTCCCTCACTAAAGTTCTACAAAGTGGGTTATTCTTCCATTCACAGAAAAACCACAGCGATAAAATATCCCTTAAAACAGGAAAGGTTAAGCCCGCCTGTTCCATTGGTTTATAGAAATACTCCAATTTTAGCCTTACCCGTTTTCTCCCCAGAGTAAGTTGTTAATAATTCTCTCAATTAATTTGAAGAACTTATCCTCGATCCACACTGAGGAGTTCCTGAGGATATAAAGTAATTGGGGCAGAATCACCATCTTGACTAGGGATATTCTATCGGCTCTCGAGACCGGAAGCCAGAGCCATATCGTTATTTTGAACCTCAATTTATTTATCAATGGCATAAGATTAAGCTGTAGAAAATCATAAATCCTTGGAGATATTACTATAAGCAAATAATGCCTTATCAGCATGGCTTCATGAGGGATCGGTGATGTCAAACTAATTTAATCTGTTTCTATAAGGAGGTAAGGCCTAATTCACACGTCCGCAAAATGGATCCCCATCCCATCCGCAATTTTGCAGAAGGGTTGCAGACCCATTAATTTCAAAGGGGCAGGAATGGACGTGGACAGCACACTATGTGATGTCCGCATTTCCGCATCCGTGTTTCCGCCTCCGCCTTTCTGTTTCCGCAAAAAAATAGAACATGTCCTATTCTTGTCTGCAATTGTGGACAAGAAAAGGCATTCTCTATATAGTGCCAGCAATGTGCGGTCCGCAAAATGCGGAATGCACATTGCAGCCGTCCGTGTTTTGCGGATCTGTGTTTCCGCAAAACACACTACGGACGTGTGAACTAGGCCTAAGTTCTAGACTTGACAGTGGTGAATCAATGGATGTCGTATATCTGGACTTCTCCAAAGCATTTGACGCTGTACCTCATAAAAGGTTAGTATATAAAATGAGGATGCTCGGACTGGGAGAAAATTTCTGTATGTGGGTAAGTAACTGGCTGAGTGACAGAAAACAGAGGGTGGTTATTAACGGTACACACTCAGATTGGGTCACTGTCACTAGTGGAGTACCTCAGGGTCAGTACTGGAGGGGTCACTGTCACTAGTGGGGTACCTCAGGGGTCAGTACTGGAGGGGTCACTGTCACTAGTGGAGTACCTCAGGTGTCAGTACTAGAGGGGTCACTGTCACTAGTGGGGTACCTCAGGGGTCAGTACTGGGGGGGTCACTGTCACTAGTGGGGTACCTCAGGGGTCAGTACTGGAGGGGTCACTGTCACTAGTGGGGTACCTCAGGGGTCAGTACTGAGGGGTCACTGTCACTAGTGGGGTACCTCAGGGGTCAGTACTGGAGGGGTCACTGTCACTAGTGGGGTACCTCAGGGGTCAGTACTGAGGGGTCACTGTCACTAGTGGGGTACCTCAGGGGTCAGTACTGGAGGGGTCACTGTCACTAGTGGGGCACCTCAGGGGTCAGTACTGGAGGGGTCACTGTCACTAGTGGGGCACCTCAGGGGTCAGTACTGGAGGGGTCACTGTCACTAGTGGGGCACCTCAGGGTCAGTACTGAGGGGTCACTGTCACTAGTGGGGTACCTCAGGGTCAGTACTGGAGGGTCACTGTCACTAGTGGGGTACCTCAGGGGTCAGTACTGAGGGGTCACTGTCACTAGTGGGGTACCTCAGGGGTCAGTACTGGAGGGGTCACTGTCACTAGTGGGGTACCTCAGGGGTCAGTACTGAGGGGTCACTGTAACTAGTGGGGTACCTCAGGGGTCAGTACTGGAGGGGTCACTGTCACTAGTGGGGTACCTCAGGGGTCAGTACTGGAGGGGTCACTGTCACTAGTGGGGTACCTCAGGGGTCAGTACTGGAGGGGTCACTGTCACTAGTGGGGTACCTCAGGGGTCAGTACTGGAGGGGTCACTGTCACTAGTGGGGTACCTCAGGGGTCAGTACTGGGCCCTATTCTCTTCAATATATTTATTAATGATCTTGTAGAAGGCTTGCACAGTAAAATATCTATTTTTGCAGATGACACTAAACTGTGTAAAGTAATTAACACGGAAGAGGACAGTATACTGTATATATACTACAGAGGACAGTATACTGTATATACACTACAGAGTACAGTATACTGTATATATACTACAGAGGACAGTATACTGTATATATATAATACTACAGAGGACAGTATACTGTATATATACTACAGAGGACAGTTTTCTGCTACAGAAACATCTGGATAGATTGGAGGCTTGGGCAGAGAAATGGCAGATGAGGTTTAACACTGACAAATGTAAAGTTATGCACATGGGAAGGAATAATGCAAGTCACCCGTACATACTAAATGGTAAAACACTCGGTAACACTGACATGGAAAAGGATCTAGGAATTTTTGTGAACAGCAAACCAAGCTGTAAAAACCAGTGTCAGGCAGCTGCTGCCAAGGCCAATAAGATAATGGGTTGCATCAAAAGGGGCATAGCAGCCTGTGATGAGAACATAGTCCTACCACTTTACATACATCACTAGTCAGACCACACATGGAGGACTGTGTACAGTTCTGGGCTCCTGTGAACAAGGCAGACATAGCAGAGCTGGAGAGGGTTCAGAGGAGGGCAACTAAAGTAATAACTGGAATGGGGCAACTACAGTACCCTGAAAGGTTATCAAAATTAGGGTTATTCACTTTAGAAAAAAGACGACTGAGGGGAGATCTAATAACTATGTATAAATATATCAGGGGTCAGTACAGAGATCACTCCCATCATCTATTTATCCCCAGGACTGTGACGAGGGGACATCCTCTGCGTCTGGAGGAAAGAAGGTTTGTACACAAATATAGAAGAGAATTCTTTACTGTAAGAGCAGTGAGACTATGGACTCTATACTGTAAGAGCAGTGAGACTATGGACTCTTTACTGTAAGAGCAGTGTGACTATGGACTCTTTACTGTAAGAGCAGTGAGACTATGGACTCTGTACTGTAAGAGCAGTGAGACTATGGACTCTTTATTGTAAGAGCAGTGAGACTATGGACTGTTTATGGTAAGAGCAGTGAGACTATGGACTCTTTACTGTAAGAGCAGTGAGACTATGGACTCTTTACTGTAAGAGCAGTGAGACTGTGGACTCTTTACTGTAAGGGCAGTGAGACTATGGACTCTATACTGTAAAGCAGTGAGACTATGGACTCTGTACTGTAAGAGCAGTGAGACTATGGACTCTGTACTGTAAGAGCAGTGAGACTATGGACTCTTTACTGTAAGAGCAGTGAGACTGTGGACTCTTTACTGTAAGGGCAGTGAGACTATGGACTCTATACTGTAAAGCAGTGAGACTATGGACTCTGTACTGTAAGAGCAGTGAGACTATGGACTCTGTACTGTAAGAGCAGTGAGACTATGGACTCTTTACTGTAAGAGCAGTGAGACTATGGACTCTTTACTGTAAGAGCAGTGAGACTATGGACTCTATACTGTAAGAGCAGTGAGACTATGGACTCTGTACTGTAAGAGCAGTGAGACTATGGACTCTATACTGTAAGAGCAGTGAGACTATGGATTCTTCACTGTAAGAGCAGTGAGACTATGGATTCTATACTGTAAGAACAGTGAGACTATGGACTCTTTACTGTAAGAGCAGTGAGACTATGGACTCTATACTGTAAGAGCAGTGAGACTATGGACTCTATACTGTAAGAGCAGTGAGACTATGGATTCTATACTGTAAGAGCAGTGTGACTATGGACTCTTTACTGTAAGAGCAGTGAGACTATGGACTCTGTACTGTAAGAGCAGTGAGACTATGGACTCTGTACTGTAAGAGCAGTGAGACTATGGACTCTGTACTGTAAGAGCAGTGAGACTATGGACTCTTTATTGTAAGAGCAGTGAGACTATGGACTGTTTATGGTAAGAGCAGTGAGACTATGGACTCTTTACTGTAAGAGCAGTGAGACTATGGACTCTTTGCTGTAAGAGCAGTGAGACTATGGACTCTTTACTGTAAGAGCAGTGAGACTATGGATTCTTTACTGTAAGAGCAGTGAGACTATGGACTCTTTACTGTAAGAGCAGTGAGACTATAGACTCTTTACTGTAAGAGCAGTGAGACTATGGACTCTTTACTGTAAGAGCAGTGAGACTATGGACTCTTTACTGTAAGAGCAGTGAGACTATGGATTCTATACTGTAAGAACAGTGAGACTATGGACTCTTTAAGGTAAGAGCAGTGTGACTATGGACTCTTTACTGTAAGAGCAGTGAGACTATGGACTCCATACTGTAAGAGCAGTGAGACTATGGACTCTTTACTGTAAGAGCAGCGAGACTATGGACTCTTTACTGTAAGAGCAGTGAGACTATGGACTCTTTACTGTAAGAGCAGTGATACTATGGATTCTATACTGTAAGAGCAGTGAGACTATGGACTCTTTACTGTAAGAGCAGTGAGACTATGGACTCTATACTGTAAGAGCAGTGAGACTATGGATTCTATACTGTAAGAGCAGTGAGACTATGGACTCTTTACTGTAAGAGCAGTGAGACTATGGACTCTTTACTGTAAGAGCAGTGAGACTATGGACTCTTTACTGTAAGAGCAGTGAGACTATGGACTCTTTACTGTAAGAGCAGTGAGACTATGGATTCTATACTGTAAGAGCAGTGAGACTATGGACTCTTTACTGTAAGAGCAGTGAGACTATGGACTCTATACTGTAAGAGCAGTGAGACTATGGACTCTATACTGTAAGAGCAGTGAGACTATGGACTCTATACTGTAAGAGCAGTGAGACTATGGATTCTATACTGTAAGAGCAGTGAGACTATGGACTCTTTACTGTTAGAGCAGTGAGACTATGGACTCTATACTGTAAGAGCAGTGAGACTATGGACTCTTTACTGTAAGAGCAGTGAGACTATGGATTCTATACTGTAAGAGCAGTGAGACTATGGATTCTATACTGTAAGAGCAGTGAGACTATGGACTCTATACTGTAAGAGCAGTGAGACTATGGATTCTATACTGTAAGAGCAGTGAGACTATGGACTCTTTACTGTAAGAGCAGTGAGACTATGGATTCTTCACTGTAAGAGCAGTGAGACTATGGACTCTACTGTAAGAGCAGTAAGACTATGGACTCTTTACTGTAAGAGCAGTGAGACTATGGACTCTTTACTGTAAGAGCAGTGAGACTATGGACTCTTTACTGTAAGAGCAGTGAGACTATGGACTCTATACTGTAAGAGCAGTGAGACTATGGACTCTTTACTGTAAGAGCAGTGAGACTATGGACTCTATACTGTAAGAGCAGTGAGACTATGGACTCTATACTGTAAGAGCAGTGAGACTATGGACTCTATACTGTAAGAGCAGTGAGACTATGGACTCTTTACTGTAAGAGCAGTGAGACTATGGACTCTTTACTGTAAGAGCAGTGAGACTATGGACTCTATACTGTAATAGCAGTGAGACTATGGACTCTATACTGTAAGAGCAGTGAGAATATGGACTCTTTACTTTAAGAGCAGTGAGGCTATGGACTCTTTACTGTAAGAGCAGTGAGACTATGGACTCTTTACTGTAAGAGCAGTGAGACTATGGACTCTTTACTGTAAGAGCAGTGAGACTATGGACTCTTTACTGTAAGAGCAGTGAGACTATGGACTCTTTACTGTAAGAGCAGTGAGACTATGGATTCTATACTGTAAGAGCAGTGAGACTATGGACTCTTTACTGTAAGAGCAGTGAGACTATGGACTCTATACTGTAAGAGCAGTGAGACTATGGACTCTATACTGTAAGAGCAGTGAGACTATGGACTCTTTACTGTAAGAGCAGTGAGACTATGGACTCTTTACTGTAAGAGCAGTGAGACTATGGACTCTTTACTGTAAGAGCAGTGAGACTATGGACTCTATACTGTAAGAGCAGTGAGACTATGGATTCTATACTGTAAGAGCAGTGAGACTATGGACTCTTTACTGTAAGAGCAGTGAGACTATGGACTCTATACTGTAAGAGCAGTGAGACTATGGACTCTTTACTGTAAGAGCAGTGAGACTATGGACTCTATACTGTAAGAGCAGTGAGACTATGGACTCTATACTGTAAGAGCAGTGAGACTATGGACTCTATACTGTAAGAGCAGTGAGACTATGGACTCTATACTGTAAGAGCAGTGAGACTATGGACTCTTTACTGTAAGAGCAGTGAGACTATGGACTCTGTACTGTAAGAGCAGTGAGACTATGGACTCTATACTGTAAGAGCAGTGAGACTATGGACTCTGTACTGTAAGAGCAGTGAGACTATGGACTCTTTACTGTAAGAGCAGTGAGACTATGGACTCTTTACTGTAAGAGCAGTGAGACTATGGACTCTTTACTGTAAGAGCAGTGAGACTATGGACTCTTTACTGTAAGAGCAGTGAGACTATGGACTCTTTACTGTAAGAGCAGTGAGACTATGGATTCTATACTGTAAGAGCAGTGAGACTATGGACTCTTTACTGTAAGAGCAGTGAGACTATGGACTCTTTACTGTAAGAGCAGTGAGACTATGGACTCTTTACTGTAAGAGCAGTGAGACTATGGACTCTATACTGTAAGAGCAGTGAGACTATGGATTCTATACTGTAAGAACAGTGAGACTATGGACTCTTTACTGTAAGAGCAGTGAGACTATGGACTCTTTACTGTAAGAGCAGTGAGACTATGGACTCTATACTGTAAGAGCAGTGAGACTATGGACTCTATACTGTAAGAGCAGTGAGACTATGGACTCTTTACTGTAAGAGCAGTGAGACTATGGACTCTTTACTGTAAGAGCAGTGAGACTATGGATTCTATACTGTAAGAGCAGTGAGACTATGGACTCTTTACTGTAAGAGCAGTGAGACTATGGACTCTTTACTGTAAGAGCAGTGAGACTATGGATTCTATACTGTAAGAGCAGTGAGACTATGGACTCTTTACTGTAAGAGCAGTGAGACTATGGACTCTTTACTGTAAGAGCAGTGAGACTATGGACTCTTTACTGTAAGAGCAGTGAGACTATGGACTCTTTACTGTAAGAGCAGTGAGACTATGGACTCTATACTGTAAGAGCAGTGAGACTATGGACTCTTTACTGTAAGAGCAGTGAGACTATGGACTCTATACTGTAAGAGCAGTGAGACTATGGACTCTATACTGTAAGAGCAGTGAGACTATGGACTCTTTACTGTAAGAGCAGTGAGACTATGGACTCTATACTGTAAGAGCAGTGAGACTATGGACTCTTTACTGTTAGAGCAGTGAGACTATGGACTCTATACTGTAAGAGCAGTGAGACTATGGACTCTTTACTGTAAGAGCAGTGAGACTATGGATTCTATACTGTAAGAGCAGTGAGACTATGGACTCTATACTGTAAGAGCAGTGAGACTATGGACTCTATACTGTAAGAGCAGTGAGACTATGGATTCTATACTGTAAGAGCAGTGAGACTATGGACTCTTTACTGTAAGAGCAGTGAGACTATGGATTCTTCACTGTAAGAGCAGTGAGACTATGGACTCTACTGTAAGAGCAGTAAGACTATGGACTCTTTACTGTAAGAGCAGTGAGACTATGGACTCTTTACTGTAAGAGCAGTGAGACTATGGACTCCTTACTGTAAGAGCAGTGAGACTATGGACTCTATACTGTAAGAGCAGTGAGACTATGGACTCTTTACTGTAAGAGCAGTGAGACTATGGACTCTATACTGTAAGAGCAGTGAGACTATGGACTCTATACTGTAAGAGCAGTGAGACTATGGACTCTATACTGTAAGAGCAGTGAGACTATGGACTCTTTACTGTAAGAGCAGTGAGACTATGGACTCTATACTGTAAGAGCAGTGAGACTATGGACTCTATACTGTAAGAGCAGTGAGACTATGGACTCTATACTGTAAGAGCAGTGAGACTATGGACTCTTTACTGTAAGAGCAGTGAGACTATGGACTCTTTACTGTAAGAGCAGTGAGACTATGGACTCTTTACTGTAAGAGCAGTGAGACTATGGACTCTTTACTGTAAGAGCAGTGAGACTATGGACTCTTTACTGTAAGAGCAGTGAGACTATGGACTCTTTACTGTAAGAGCAGTGAGACTATGGACTCTATACTGTAAGAGCAGTGAGACTATGGACTCTTTACTGTAAGAGCAGTGAGACTATGGACTCTATACTGTAAGAGCAGTGAGACTATGGACTCTATACTGTAAGAGCAGTGAGACTATGGACTCTTTACTGTAAGAGCAGTGAGACTATGGACTCTTTACTGTAAGAGCAGTGAGACTATGGACTCTTTACTGTAAGAGCAGTGAGACTATGGACTCTATACTGTAAGAGCAGTGAGACTATGGACTCTATACTGTAAGAGCAGTGAGACTATGGACTCTTTACTGTAAGAGCAGTGAGACTATGGACTCTATACTGTAAGAGCAGTGAGACTATGGACTCTTTACTGTAAGAGCAGTGAGACTATGGATTCTATACTGTAAGAGCAGTGAGACTATGGATTCTATACTGTAAGAGCAGTGAGACTATGGACTCTATACTGTAAGAGCAGTGAGACTATGGACTCTTACTGTAAGAGCAGTGAGACTATGGACTCTATACTGTAAGAGCAGTGAGACTATGGACTCTATACTGTAAGAGCAGTGAGACTATGGACTCTTCACTGTAAGAGCAGTGAGACTATGGACTCTTACTGTAAGAGCAGTAAGACTATGGACTCTTTACTGTAAGAGCAGTGAGACTATGGACTCTTTACTGTAAGAGCAGTGAGACTATGGACTCCTTACTGTAAGAGCAGTGAGACTATGGACTCTATACTGTAAGAGCAGTGAGACTATGGACTCTATACTGTAAGAGCAGTGAGACTATGGACTCTATACTGTAAGAGCAGTGAGACTATGGAACTCTATACTGTAAGAGCAGTGAGACTATGGACTCTATACTGTAAGAGCAGTGAGACTATGGACTCTTTACTGTAAGAGCAGTGAGACTATGGACTCTATACTGTAATAGCAGTGAGACTATGGACTCTATACTGTAAGAGCAGTGAGACTATGGACTCTATACTGTAAGAGCAGTGAGACTATGGACTCTTTACTGTAAGAGCAGTGAGACTATGGACTCTTTACTGTAAGAGCAGTGAGACTATGGACTCTTTACTGTAAGAGCAGTGAGACTATGGACTCCTTACTGTAAGAGCAGTGAGACTATGGACTCTATACTGTAAGAGCAGTGAGACTATGGACTCTATACTGTAAGAGCAGTGAGACTATGGACTCTATACTGTAAGAGCAGTGAGACTATGGACTCTATACTGTAAGAGCAGTGAGACTATGGACTCTATACTGTAAGAGCAGTGAGACTATGGACTCTATACTGTAAGAGCAGTGAGACTATGGACTCTTTACTGTAAGAGCAGTGAGACTATGGACTCTATACTGTAAGAGCAGTGAGACTATGGACTCTATACTGTAAGAGCAGTGAGACTATGGACTCTTTACTGTAAGAGCAGTGAGACTATGGACTCCATACTGTAAGAGCAGTGAGACTATGGAGCTCTCTGCCTGAGGAGGTGGTGATGGTGAGTACAATAGAGGAATTCAAGAGGGGCCTGGATGTATTTCTGGAGTGTAATAATATTACAGGTTACAGCTACTAGAGAGGGGTCATTGATCCAGGGAGTTATTCTGATGCCTTATTGGAGTCGGGAAGGAATTTTTTTTACCCTTAAGTGGGGAAAATTAGCTTCTGCCTCACAGGGGTTTTTTGCCTTCCTCTGGATCAACTTGCAGGAAACAGGCCGAAGTGGATGGACAGATGTCTATTTTGGCCCTATATACTATGCTTAGATATTCAAATGAATCGGAGATCTTAAGAGTATTTAGGGCCCCTTCTTGGTGAAGTTTGAGTTTGTCTAGAGGCATAAGGCTAGTTTTGAACCAATTTATATCAAGTCCCGAAACTTCCCCAAAAGAGTTATTAATTGAATAATTTTAGGAAGTATCGTATTCGTGTGTTGTATATAAAATAAAAGAAATATGATCTTCAACTCCTAATACCCCAAAGACTTCAATCTGAGAGTCTTGTCTAACCCTGGCTGTCAAATAAGAGCGGAGAAATAGGACATCCCTGCCGGGTCCCTCTTTAAAAAAAAAAAAAAACCTTGCAAGAAAGTCATTTATATTCACCCTCGCACTAGGGGATCTATACAAAAGCTTAATCATTTTAATAAATCTACTGCCAAATCCCATCTTCTGTAGCACTCTCCAGACGAATCTCCAGTCCACACTATCAAAAGCCTTCGAGGCATCTAAAGACAGGATGGACCAGGGGACCCCACCGGGAGACTGTATATTGGCAAAGAGGTGGTGCAAATTATAAGTACCCTTGTTAGGAATAAAACAGTTTTGATCAGGATGTATAATTGACAAAATAACCTTAGAGAGTCTTGTAGCAAGAGTCCTTGAGAGAAGCTTGACATCAGAGAGGTCCATACGACCCTATATCCAGAGGATCCTTACCCTCTTTCAATATCACTATTATCACAGCCTCTGTCATTGATTCTGGAAGTACTCCTTCCTCCAATGACTCAGTAAATACCTTCAAGAGAGAGGGGAGGATAACCTCCCTATACTCGCGATAGAATTCATATGGGAATCCATCAGCTCCCGGAGAGGAATTTCCCGAGCAAGCCTTTATTGCCTCCTCCAGCTCTTGAAGAGAAAGATGAGGGGCTTGTTAACCTCTCCGTGCTCCTGTCCCTATAGAAGCTAGAAGGAAAAGTAAAGTAAAAAAATAAAATTAAATAAAAATTTTTAATCACCCTCAATTTCCCAATTTTACTAAAAAATTTAAAATTAAAATGAAATAAAAAAATGAACATAATGATAAACGTCTGAACTGTACGGCTTCTTACACATGAACGACACATAATGTGTCAGGATCTGTTCAGGAAAAACACTCGTGGTCTTGCAATTTCAATCAGTTTTATCTGCAATTGCTTTCATTGTTTCTGTTTCTTCCATCCAGATTGTATCCGTTTTTTATACGCATGAAAAGAAGCCTGAAAAATACCCATCTCCGAGCGACCGTCAGTGAATAACGCATTGCACCCAGATGACCTCTGTTTTTTTCACACAAGCTCCATTCACTTCTATGGAGCCAGAGCTGTGTGGAAAAAACGGATGATGTGCAGTCGAACAAGCTGCAAAAATGATCAGTGAAAGACTAGGCTCATGTACACCGACCCACTGAAAGGAGGGAGTCAGGATTTAGTCCGGATGCTGTGCGTTCACAACAACGGAAAAATCATTTCTGTGAAAGGGGATTTAAAGTATAATTATTATTATTTTTTACTCCACAAAGAAGTAACAGAAAAAAATGTGCCATTTAAAAATACAACTTGTCCTGAAAATAAGTCTTTGTGTACCTCAAAGTAAAAAAAAAAATCTGGGTAAAAGAATTTGAAGAATGACTGCAGATTATATATAAGTTGTGGAAACATTATTATTATAATTTTTTTTCCTATTATGATAAATTTGGATATTTTTAAGTTATATTCTATTGACTGCAGGACCTGTGATGATGTCATGGTCATGTGATCAGTCACATGAGGGGAGGAGTAAAGCAGTGGAGGTCTCTCACTGTTCAGCACTTCCTGTCATGTGACCAGTGTGACATCATCGCAGGTCCTGCAGCCCCAGGAGGTGAGATCTGCAGGTCAGTTATTGGTCGGGGGATGTGTGACTTGGTTCTGGCTTTATTAGAATGGAGCGGTTCTATAGGTGATATATAGCAGGTCCAGCCAGCAGGGGGCAGCACCGGCCATAGAGAGTCTCTGCTCACACAGTCTGGAGGTCAGGAGGGGAGTTCTCCTCAGACATGTCTGCTCTCCCCCTGGAATATCAGGAGACCCCCCAGACCCCTGTAAGAGTGGCTGTTCTCCTGGATTAGAGGGGTCTTCCATCACACAATGTCCTGTGACATCACTAGGATATGGAGTCAGTGTGTGATCGGTGGGGACAACCTCTTCTAGATGAAGGGGCTGCAGCGCTGTGTCCTCTCCTCACTTTCCCTGCACAGCGGAGGCCGGATCTCTAATGAGCAGGAACTGTGGAGGAGATTCAGCAGTAAAGCAGCTCTGCAGCCCCTTCATTCTCAGGATTAGTGGGGTCCTGATAGAGACGAGCCCCCACCTACCACACACTGATGACGAGTCCTAGCGATAGAACCTCACCTTATGTGACAGGAATAGCGCTTTAATGCTGATGATATTGGGGGTTCAGTGATGGCCGCAGGGATTGGGGTTTGCACAGTTGGGGGTAAATAATTGCACACACATGTGATAGTAACAAACCTGCAGCTGTGCGAGCAGCGGGACAAACACCGGATCCATCACTGACCCCGGAGCAGAAGACCAGCGATTAGAGGAAAGAGGCGACTGACAGGACGGGGACAGGACTTCTCTTTAACTCCTTCCTGACCTGTGCCGATCATGTGGTGAGACTGAGGGAGAAGGCTGCCTGTCAATGTAAAGCTCAAATCTCTAAAAGGGACTGAAGAAAATGCTAAATAAATGAAAAAAAAACACCCCAAACATTTTTCCATTCAAAAACTGGTTGTTGTCTAACAAAAAATAAAATAAAAATACAAAGTAATATCACCATGTCCATAATAATGCAAACTCTAAAATTATTGAGGGGCATGTATTCACATATAATGTGTTCACGCCAATATTGTGCTGTTAAAAACTTGTAGATGGTTATGCATGCCGCATTTGTGCCACAATTTGCTACTTTTTGAGCTTCTCTCCACATTTCTTCTCTCCAGCACAGGGGTATCAATGCTAGCTTATAAGGATGCCACTAGTGATCAATGTCCACCATTGTGTTTGTCTTAATGTGAATTTGACGATTTGAAAATCAATAGGCTTACACAGGCTAAGTGACAAAAAATAGTTACAAAGTGTGAATTAATATATGTTGCAACACCAATGGGTGAATAAATGAACACTGTATGTACAATACTACCTGGAGTGCTGCTCGATCTTTTGGACTTTACATTTGGGTAGGCTTTAACCCTGAACTTTGGAGCTTGCACCCGTTTATTTTTTATGATCTGTGCTGCTGTATTTTTTCTTTTTAGAATATATATATGGAAAAACAGGCAAATCACACACAGAATAAAAAAAAAGGGAAATAATAATCAATCACCTGACCTGGAGGGGGTGCCTCACGGGGATACAATAAACAGGTATTGACCTGCAGCACGACACCCGGATGATGTTTCTCAGTGGAATTAACATGGATTGTTTGAGGATTTGCATCATTTAGTTTACAGATCATGCCGACAACTGTGAAGATGTTTGTTTTTTTCTATTGTGAAGCAAACAACAAATAGAACAAAATAACAGAAAAAGTTAAAAACTATTCACTCCCCTAAAGTCAATACTTTGTAGAGTCTCCTTTGCGACAATCACAGCTCCAAGTCGCTTTGGATAAGTCTCTAGGAGCTCGCCACATCTTACCACTGGGATTTCTGCCCGTTCCTCCTTGCTGCTCCGGCTCCTTCAGGTTGGATGGTTTGCGCTTGTGAACAGCGATCTTTAAGTCTGACCACAGATTTTCTATTGGATTGAGATCTGGGCTGTGACTCGGCCATTCCAACACATTTACATGTTTCCCCCTAAAATACTCAAGTGTTGCTTTAGCCGTGTGTTTGGGGTCAGTCCTGCTGGAAAGTCAACCTCCTTCCTAGCCTCAAATCACACACAGAGTGGTACAGATTCTGCTCAGGAATATCCCTGTATTTAGCACCATCCATCTTCCTCTCTGACCAGTCTCCCAGTCCCATCCCCCCCATGATGCTGCCACCACCATGTCTCACTGTGGGGATGGTGTTCTTTGGGTGATGGGATGTGTTGGGTTTGCACCAGACATTGCGTTTTCTTTGTTGGCCGAAAAGTTCAATTTTAGTCTCATCAGAGCAGAGAACCTTCCTCACACCTCTCCCACACGCCTTTTTGTTGAAAGTAATGGCTTTCTTGGCCACTCTGCTATAAAGCCCAACTCTACAGAGCGTACGGCTTATTGTCGTCCTCTGTACAGATCCTCCAGTCTCTGCTGTGGACTCTGCAGCTCCTCCAGGGTTACCTTAGGTCTCTGTGCTGCTTCTCTGATTAATGCCCTCCTTGCCCGGTCCGTGAGTTTTGGTGGGCGGCCGTCACTTGGCAGGTTTGCTGTTGTGCCATGTTCTTTCCATTTGGTTATGATAGATTTGATGGTGCTCCTGGGGATCATTACATATGTGGATATTTTTTTGATAACCTAAACCCTTCTTAACAACATTGTCCCTTACTTGTTTGGAGAGTTCCTTGGTCTTCATGGCAGTGTTTGGTTAGTGATGCCTCTTGCTCAGGTGTTGCAGCCTCTGGTGTGTATATGTAATGACAGATCAGGTGACACTTAGATCGCACACAGGTGACATCATGTCACTAATTATGGGACTTCTGAAGGTAATTGGTTGCACAAGAGCTTTTTATGGGCTAACAAAGGGGGTGAATACATACGCACAGGCCAATGTTCTGTTTTCTATTTCTAAACAATAGTTATATTTATATGTTTTTCTCATTTCACTTCACCAACTTAGACTATTGTGTTTTGATCCATCACATAAAATTCAGGCTTGTTCACATCAGAGTTGTGTTTTGCGCATTTCTGTTCCTGTCAGAGGAAATGAATGATCCACTTTAATCCAAATGTGACTTTGCTTTAAATCCTCCTTGTTTCCCTCAGGTTTCTTAGGTTCAGGACTTTTCTTATGAAAGATGATGGTCCTTTCCATCAATGACCCACCGAGGATGGCGAAGGACAGAGACCTCCTGGCTGCGAGGATATTAGACCTCACCCTGGAGATCATCTCCTTGATAACTGGAGAGGTGAGAGTCTCACATGACATCACTCTTATCTCTAGTAATAAACCAGGGAAATGTCTGGAAAGGTGAAGGATTCTTAGAATCTCTGTAGTGATCGGCGTCTCCCCGTACACAGGATTACACAGTAGTGAAGAAGTCGTCTGGTGAGTGTGTGACACCCCGTGTGTCAGGAGGATGGAGCAGGACCCAGAGCCCCATCACCGAGCCTCCACCTCATTCCCTGATACATGAGCAGAAGATCCTAGAACTTACCACCAGGATCACTGAGCTGCTGAGCGGAGAGGTGAGCGCTGCTGGGAATGCTGGGACATTATACAATAACGCCAAGGGAGGGTCTGGTAATGACTGTGTCCTTGTGTTGTCAGGTTCCTATAAGGTGTCAGGATGTCGCTGTCTATTTCTCCATGGAGGAGTGGGAGTATTTAGAAGAACACAAGGATCTGTACAAGGACGCCATGATGGAGAATCACCAGCCCCTCACATCACCGGGTAAGAGGAGACCTTCCATGACTGTAGAGGAGAGAACAGTTCTGAGAGTTAGTGTTACAGAAGCGGATGTAGATCCACTGTGCCACTGAACATATATGGCTTCGGCTACTCCAAAGGGAGTTATATAAGTGGAGCCCCTGCTTTTCACCCTGTAATTCATATGGACTGTGAGGGAACCACCAGGCCGCCTCCTCTTGGAGCAGTGTCTCTTCAGTGGCTGCTCATCCAGAGGTATTGAGAGCACCAAAGGATCAGACAGAAGCATAAGCAGGAAATAAGCCAACATCGGGGCAGGCAGTGTTTGTGCAATCCAGTAAACAGTTCAAAGGTCAGGCAGCAAAGGGTCAAATCCTGTTAACAGGAAGAAATCGATACTTGGCAAATGAGCAGAGGAATGGTTCACCTTCATAGGAAACTAGCAACTAGTACCTAATGCTCAGACACCCACACCCAGGCTAACAATAGGCAAGACAGAGGACGGACACATTGCTGGCCCTTAAAGGGGTTCTCCGGGAATTAAGAAAATGAAAATTCCAAATTTTTTCTTTAATATAAATATATTCCCAATTATCTATCATTAGTTAGAATGGCTTGTTTTATCTGGGGAGCAATCATTAGAAGAAATAAAATGTCCGCCGTCCTATTAGTATACACAAAACCTGTCCTAATCACATAGCAGGACACAGCTATATCCCCACCTCCTCTCTGTACTTCATGTCTCCTCATGAACTCCATTCCTACAGATTCAGCTGAAGATCATATTAAACTGTATTCAGGACCGGAATCCCTGACAAGCAGAGCATAGAGGAGGATGAGGCAGCTCTTTACCTCAGTGCTCTGAAGTAGCTTGTCCTCCTGTGTGATTAGGACAGGTTTTGTGTGTACTTATAGGATGGCGGCCATTTTATTTCTCCTAATGATTGCTCCCCAGAGAAAACGAGCCATTATAACTAATGAAAAGTATTTGGGAATATATTTATAGGTCATCAATATCCGATTGGTAGGGGTCCGATAGCAAAACCCCCAATCAGCTGTTTGAAGAGAACGCCATGCTCCTGCAAGCACTGTGTAACCATTGCGTTGCCATCTACGCCTGAAATATGCCTAATTTCGGCGTATTTCAGATTAGTAAATTACCCCCTTAATGTTTAAACCTTTATGACTAGACTGGTCCTCAAGCAGTGCAGACCAGTATCATAGGAGATGTTGCAGGACACTCGGCAGGAAAGTAAGACCATCTTTAATGGGTAAAACCATCTTTCGGATCCGAAGAGTCCAAAGGAGATCTAAGGAATCTAGATCCAGCGAAGAAGGAAATTGCCATCAATGGCCAGGCTGCCAAGATCACAGAAGGTAGATAGCTGAGCCCGTCTGTTTCTGACTAAAAGAGCAAAGTGGACTTCTGAGCAAGTCTAGCAGTAGTTTTAGGGTGACACGTTGCACCAATATATGGTGTGAAAGATCTTGTGGGATATGGAACTTTGCTCCATTATAGGAAAGAGATTGTTGCTTTGACCCTAAGTTCACACCTGAGCGTTTTACAGTGCGTTCAAACGCGCTGTAAAACGCTCAACACATGAAAACCAATGCTTTCATATGGCCCTGGTTCTCACTTGAGCGTTTTACAGCGCGTTTGAACACGCTGTAAAACTCCCGACGCATAAACAAGTACTTGAGCTTTTTTTGGGGCGTTTGTCGCGTGTTTTGTGATTGACACCACAGTAGTCAATCACAAGAACGCGCGTACGAACGTGCGTTTCCTATTTGCAAAAACGCGCTGAAAGACGCGCGACTAAAACGGGCGTAAAACGCGCGTTTTTAGAACGCTCAGGTCTGAACCCAGGGTTAGGCTTTTTGTACAATCTGTTCTTTAATGGCATAGAACTGTATCCAGCAAATTATATGTCGGAGTGTTGAACCATCCGGGTTAGGAGGGCGGAGAGCCTTCTTAGCTTAGTTCATTTCAATGAGTATATGCAGGGGATGCCCCAATAGGTTGTTAAAGATGGATTGTGCAAAATAGATGAAAATAATTAATCAAAAATAGATTGTTGGAGACTGATTTATCAGATACAAAGATCTTTGCACTGGTTTCTATCCTCTATGTCCTCAAGGTGATGCTGAAGTGTGTATGTCCTGTCCCCACTTCATGTATTCCTGGGGGCTATGTGGAGTTTGACAGGCAGTTAAACACCTTCCTGCTAGCCAGAAAAGAGACTGGATGGAAGTATGTTGCTTTATTAACTGGATGTAGGATTAGGGTGAAACCGAGGAAAAAATAAGAATATACATGCCATCAGACTACAGCATTACATAAAGTGCAATCATGAATAATATACAGTAGGCTAACATGGTCTAAGCCCAGCTGAAGAGAAAAGGGAAAAATAACAGCTTCAAATACAATATGAACAGCGTATGGCATACTAACATAGTATAGAACCATAATGGCTGACTATGTGGCTAGGCTAAGCTACTCGGTAACATAGTGACATATTACAACTCTATGTAACAGGTTTAGAATGGTCCTAACAGTGTTGTTATGGCTGCTGAAATACAACATATCCAGCAGCTTACCGGCTATGCTCCGACAAAGGGATGGACTAGAAAGCACAGGTCCTCTTTCTGTGCAAAAATGGAGGAGACTGCCCTCCTTCTTCCCACAGTGCTTTTTACTCTCGATGGCATCCTATCTATGTCTATGGACATAGACTATCTATCTCTGCATCCAAAAGGACACAAACTATTAAATCAGCACATATTTTACACCACACAGTAAATGCTATAAAATGTAAAAATCAAATCAGTGCAAGAATTGCTGTCAATTAATCTCACAAAAAACAACCCATCACTCAGTTCTATTCATGGACAAATGTAAAAAAAAAAGATTATGTCTCAGAATATGGCGAAAAAAAAAAGTCTATTGCACAGTTGCTAAAGTATATATAACTAGTGATGGACAAACAACGGCCGCGACGGTTCGCGAACGAGGTACATTAGGCGGTCACTGGCTAAAAATTTTACTGTAGGCCACTGGAGTACAGGCCCCAAAAATTAGGTATTCACCCGACAGAAAAGAACTTGTGATTATGTGGCTGGAGGTACATTAGGCGGTCACTGGTAAAAAAATTTACTGTAGGACACTGGAGTCCCCAAGAATTAGGCATTCACCTGACAGAAATGGCCTTTTATGCCGCTGTATATACATAAAACAAGGACCATTCTTTGTTCTGGTTGGTGGCAGATATGTGTGGGCTGGCATGAGAAAATTCAATTACACGTGGTCATCACAGGTATTGAATTCCTCCGAGATCCATGCCGCATTCATTTTTAGAAATGTGAGGTAGGCCACACTGTCGTGAGCTAGGCGAGTGCGCTTATCGGGCACAATCCCCCCCCCCTGCTGCGCTGAACGTCCTTTCGGACAGGAAACTCGACGAGGGGCAAGCCAAGAGTTCCATGGCAGATTGTGCCAGCTCTGGCCACAGGTCAAGCCTGCACACCCAGTAGTCCAGGGGTTCCTCGCCTCTCAGAGAGTCCACATCGGCCGTTAACCCAATGTAGTCGGACACCTGTCGATCTAGGCATTCCCTGAGGCTGGATCCGGAGGGCGGCTGTCGACTGGTTGGCTGCAAGAAGGATCTCATATCCGAAGTGACCAACACATCTTCAAACCGCCCTCTTCTTGCAGGCACGGTAGGATTGGTACCCGCACCTGTTTCTCTGTGGGTGGGTTCCTCTGCCAGCGCCCGCAACAGCAGAATGCAGCATCTCTTGCAGCAAGGCCTGAGAATGCTGCATTCTGTCAGCCCTTTGTGATGCTGGTAACACGTCCGCCATTTTGTGTTTGTACTGGGGGGTCTAAGTACATTGCCACCCAGTACTGGTCCTTGCCCTTTATGCTTTTTATACGGGGGTCTCTCTTCAAACACTGGAGCATGAAGGCCCCTATTTGCACTAAATTGGAAGCGGTGGAGCGCCCTGGCTTCTGCTCATCGCTCAGGAGAATGTCGTCCTCGGTCTCCTCCCCCCAGCCATGGACAACACCAGGAATCCCCGAAAACTTTAAAGTCCCCCTCAAAGCATACTCTTCTTGCTCCTCATCCTTCTCCCTAGCCACCATCCTCCTCTGACTCCTCTTCAGACTCCTGCTGACTTGTCTCGGGAATTCATTCAGCATTGCGACTTTCTCATCTTCCAGCTCCTGCTCCTCAATGGCTTGATCAATGACACGATGCAATGCACGCTCCAGAAAGAAGGCGTAAGGTACGATGTCACTGATGGTGCCCTGACTGCAACTGACCAGTTTGGTGATCTCATCAAATGGCCGCAAGAGTCTGCATGCGTTGCGCATGAGTGAGCAGCTGCTGGCGCCGTGAAAAGAAACCAAGCGCCCCTGAACCTGTCATGCTGCACAGTTCATACATTTAGTCGTTAACGGCACGTTGCTGCTGGAGCAGCCTATCGAGCATATACAAGGTGAAGTTCCAGCACGTCGGGCTGTCAGAAATCAGACATCTGAAGGGCAGGTGGTGTCGCCGCTGAATGTCAGCAAGGCGATCTATGGCCATGTAAGATCTTCTAAAATGGCCAGAGATTTTCCTGGCCTACCGCAAGACGTCCTGGACCCCGGGGTATTTGGCAATGATTCGCTGCACGACTAAGTTCAGGATGTGTGCGATGCACGGCACGTGTGTAATTTTGCCCTGTTTCAGCGCGCTCAGCAGATTGGCACTGTTGTCGCACACCATTTTACCAACTGTCAAATTGAGCGGGATTAGCCACTGATCGGCCTGTGACTGCATGGCGGCATCTCACCTGACACATTGAATAGGTTATGGGGAGCTTGGGGGGGCGCAGTGGAAGAGGCAGTAGCAGTGGAAAAGGAGGAGTCATCCGAGGAGGTGACGGAGGATGGAGTAGGAGGGGGAGAAGAAGAGGCAGGCCTGCATACAATCCGTGGTGGTAACACCAAATCCACACGGGAGACAAGGGTTACATGCTTGACGGCCGTCAGAAGGTTCACACAGTGGGCAGTAAATATTATGTACCTTCCCAGCCCGTATTTGCTAGACCATGTGTCTGTGGTCAGATGTATCTTGGCACCGACACTGTGGGCTAGAGATATATTCACTTGCCGCTAAACGTGGCCATATAGCTCTGGGATGCCCTTCTGGGAGAAATATTTCCTTCCAGGGACCTTCCATTGCGGCCAATGGGCTAGCAGTTCCAACAAGCGAGCGGTCAGCAGTTGGGCAAGAGGGTTATCGGGCGTCCTCAACTTTTTACGCTCGAACATTTGGGCTACGGAAGCCAAATAAACGCGACAACGGCAAGGTGGCAGGTGGAGTAGAGAACAAATGGGAGGAGAGAGGAGAAGGAGAAGAGGCAGGACGTGGAGCTCCAGGAGTGCGGCTTTGTGTGTTCTGACGGCATTGCTCCCACTGGGCTCGGTGATGGGAGGCCAGTTGCCTTCTTAAGGCGGTCGTCCCTAGGTGCGTGTTGGGCTTACCACGACTTATGCGTTGACAGCACAGGCTGCAGATGGCAACACTATTGTCAGCAGCTGACACGTTAAAAAAAGCCCACACTGCGGAGCCATGTGTCGGCGTCCTGGGAAAACCAGAAGTGACTGTGCATGGTGGATGGCTCGCTCCAGTTACATTTGCAGTCTGCTTTTTGCCTACTGTGCCCTGCGATATCTGCCTGCTTCTCCTCCTTCCCCTCCCTCTCTGCTGCACCGTCTGGGAAAATAATTCCTCTGACTTGAGTGGAGGGGCTATGGTGGTGGTGGTGGTGTCTTTGGGGGTGCACACAGCATTAAGGAGGGTGCAGAAACGGAAGGCTGAGTGAGCCACTCAACTAACTCTGGAGCGTCCTTTGACGTGATCGCACGCGCCGTCTCTAACTTCCCACTTAGGCTCCGGCCTGGTGGACCTGCCCGACCCCTACCACCCCTGCGGAACGGACTGCCTCTTCCTCTGCCTGTCATTTTCAAAATGACCCTGTGCCTAAGTCCCTAGAGAAGAGCAGTATTTGTGGAAGCAGGTATATCGCAGTCATCAATCAGTATTTTGTGGAAGCAGGTATATCAAACTCTATAATCAGTATTTTATGGAAGCAGGAATATCGTAAACCTCAATCAATATTTGGTGGAGACAGGTATATCGAACCCCTTAATCAGTATTTTGTAGAAGCAGGTATATCGCAGCCCTCAATCAGTATTTTGTGGAAGCAGGTACATCAAACCCCTTAACCACTTCAGCCCCCCTAGCTTAAACACCCTTAATGACCAGGCCACTTTTTACAATTCCGCACTACACTACTTTACCCGTTTATTGCTCCGTCATGCAACTTACCACCCATATGAATTTTACCTCCTTTTCTTCTCACTAATAGAGCTTTCATTTGGTGGTATTTCATTGCTGCTGACATTTTTACTTTTTGCTATTAATCAAAAATTACAGAAATTTTGCAAAAAATGACATTTTTCACTTTCTGTTGTAAAATTTTTCAAAAAAACTACATTTCTATATAAATTTTTCTCTAAATTTATTGTTCTACATGTCTTTGATAAAAAAAATCCAATAAGTGTATATTTATTGGTTTGGGTAAAAGTTATAGCGTTTACAAACTATGGTGCAAAAAAGTGAATTTCTGCATTTTGAAGCAGCTCTGACTTTCTGAGCACCTGTCATGTTTCTTCAGGTGCTAGAATGTCAGGAAAGTATAAATACCCCCCAAATCACACCATTTTAGAAAGAAGACACCCCAAAGTATTCGCGGAGGGGCTTGGTGAGTTCATAGAATATTTTTTTTTTTGGCACAAGTTAGTGGAAATTGATTTTTTATTGTTTTTTCTCACAAAGTCTCCCTTTCCGCTAACTTTTGACAAAAAGTTTAATTTTTCATGAACTCATTATGCCCCTCAGCGAATACCTTGGGGTGTCTTCTTTCCAAAATGGGGTCACATGTGGGGTATTTATGCTGCCCTGGCATTTTAGGGGCCCTAAAGCGTGAGAAGAAAATGCGTAAAATGCCCTCCTAAAAGGTACTCGTTGGAATTTGGGCCCCTTTGCGCATCTTGGCTGCAAAAAGTGTCACACATGTGGCATCGCCGTACTCAGGAGAAGTAGGGCGATGTGTTTTGAGAGTGTATTTTTACATATACCCATGCTGGGTGAGAGAAATATCTCTGTATATTGACAACTTTGAATAAAAAAATGTAAAAAGTTGTCGTTTACAGCGATATTTCTCACACCCAGCATGGGTATATGTAAAATACACCCCAAACACATTGCCCTACTTCTCCTGAGTACGACGATACCACATGAGTGACACTTTTGCAGCCAAGATGCGCAAGGACCCTAAAACCAATGAGTACCTTTAGGATTTCACAGGCCATTTTACGCATTTTGATTCTCACGCTTTAGCACCTAAAATGCCAGGGCAGTATAAATACCCACAAGTGACCATTTTGGAAGAAGACACCCCAAGGTATTCCGTGAGGGGTATGGCGAGTTCACAGAAAAAAAAAATTTGGCACAAGTTAGCGGAAATTGTTTTTTTTTTTTTTACAGTCTCATATTCCACTAACTTGTGACAAAAAATAAAATTTTGCATGAACTCACCATACCCCTCACGGAATACCTTGGGGTGTCTTCTTTCTAAAATGGGGTCACATGTGAGGTTTTTGTACTGCCCTGGCATTTGAGGGTCTCCACAATCATTACACGTATGGCCAGCATTAGGAGTTTCTGCGATTCTCCGTATATTGAGCATACGGGTAATGAGATTTTTCCGTTCAGCCTCTGCGCTGAAAAAAAAAATGAGCGGCACAGAATTTTTCATTCGCAATGTGGATGAAAAATCTCTGCCAAATCAGTGACTGCGGTGCGGTGGGCTGGGCGCTAGCTACCTAACAAGTAGCTAACTAACTGGCGGTGATAAGGGACCCTTATGCCCCATTCACACGTCCGAAATTCTGTTTGCGGAGCGGAATTGCGGACCCATTCATTTCTATGGGGACAGACTTTGTCCCGCTCGGATCGGAATTACGGATCCGCGCTTCGAGTCTGCACTTCCGTTCCGCAAAAATATAGAACATGTCCTATTCTTGTCCACAATTGCGGACAAGAAAAAGCATTTTCTATATAGTTCTGGCAATGTGCGGATCTGCAAAATGCGGAAAGCACATTGCCGGTGTCCGTGTTTTGAGGATCTGCGGATCGGATCCGCGGATCCGTGAATCCACGGATCCGCAAAACACATATGGACGTCTGAATGGAGCCTTACAAGGGGTGTGATCAATGACAGGGGGGTGATCAGGGGGTCTAGATGGGGTGATTAAGGGGTTAATAGGTGAGGGGGGGTGGGGGGGGGGTTAGTGTAGTGTTTGGTGCAACTTTACTGTGTTACCTGGTCTTCTGGTGGTCGATCCCAGAAAATGGGACCACCAGAGGACCAGGTAGCAGCTATATCAGACGCTGTTCTGCGAGATGACGCACCGGCGCGTCCGAACAGAAGAGCAGGACCGCCTGCAGGACGCAATCCTGCGTACAGCGGTCCTGAAGCAGTTAATCAGTATTTTGTGGAAGTAGGTATATCGCAGGCTTCAATCAGTATTTTGTGGAAGCAGGTATATCACACCCCTCAATCAGTTTTTGGGGGGCAACAGGTATATCACACCCATTGTAAATAGTTGATCCAATAGCGCTTGTCCCTCTATGTAGTTGCGGTATCGCAGCAGAACTGTACAGAACTGCTGCACAATACAAATGCACTATAATATACTTTCTATGTTAGAAAGTATATTATAAGTATATCACACCCCTCAGTATATCCCACCTATCGATAGCACACCTATACCAGTCCTTAAAAAGACTTTTATGGCCCTATTAACAAAGCAACCTCTCCCTACACTGGCAAAACACATAATGTAAAATGGCTGCCAGATCGGGTTCTGTTATAGGGTGAGAGTGTGTCCATGTACTGAAACGTCTCAGTTGGCTGTCCTATCCCACCGGATGGATGTGTCATGAGTCAAAGTTCGGCGCAATGCAAAATAATATGGCGCCGGCGGACATCGAAATATGTTCGCATGTTTGGCGAATGCGCGAAGTTCACCGAAAAAACGACCGCTGGGTGAACCGCAAGGATATCTCTATATATAACATGTCACATAAGTTAGAGAACAGTGTAGCCTTACACTCCACCTGCAACACTGTTCCTACCTACTTAGATGATCTGCCTTAACCTGCAGCTCCCAACTGGCCCATAACCTGGGTAAGTGGCTCAACCTCTCCTTAAAAGGAATACGGACATTGATCCAGAGATTTGTTTTGTTTGCCACATGTGGAGTCGGGAAGGATTTTTATCCTCTCATAGTTTTTTTTTTTGTCTTCCCTGGATCAATATAGCAGGATTACAGGTTGGACTTGATGGACTTTAGTTTTCCAGCCTCACCAACTATGTAACTATGTGACTGCATGGGACCTAAACGAGAGGGGAAACAGAAGTCAGACAAGCCACAATAGAACTAGAGAATAAATGTCAGAGCCAAAATGAGAAACAAACTCGGAGTCCAATACCCGACAGGGTCAATACAGGAAAGTCACGTCATGAGTGGGTTAGTTGTCAGAAATCCAAAGGTACAAACAGTAAAGCACAATATGCTTGTTTGGCAAGTATGACCAATCACAGGCAATTTTGTCCAGAAGTTGCCTGTTTAAATGCAGGAAGGAACTGATTTAACAGTCAGCCTGACTGGTACCTGGTCCCTGATAGGCCGACCAGCTCCAGCAACCCAAACAGCGATGATGAAATGGCAAGGCTAGGATAACAGCAGTGGCATAGGCAAGTACATGATACTAACCTCCATTAACGAGGAGCCAATGAACCCTTAAAGTGTAAGTTTCATTTTTTATACCCTAATGGTATAGTACACCCTGCTGTATAAATGCTTTTGTGCTTTGAAATTTCATAATTTTTAGTTTTACCTTATAATAACTCTCACAAATGTGTGCTACTTTCCTATTCTGCAGGCATCTTCTCACAGCACTCTCATGTGCAGGCTGTCTCCTCTCTGTTATAAACAAGTGCGGGGAGAGCATTGGGAGGAGGAGCACAGCCCTGAGTACTGGGGAGAGCACTGGGAGAAGGAGCACAGCCCTGAGTGCTGGGGAGAGTACTGGGAGGAGGAGCACAGCCCTGAGTGCCTGGCCTGGGAGAGCACTGGGAGGAGGAGCACAGCCCTGAGTGCCTGGGAGAGCACTGGGAGGAGGAGCACAGCCCTGAATGCCAGGGAGAGCACAGGGAGGATGAGCACAGCCCTGAGTGCCAGGGAGAGCACAGGGAGGAGGAGCACAGCCCTGAATGCCAGGGAGAGCACAGGGAGGAGGAGCACAGCCCTGAATGCCAGGGAGAGCACAGGGAGGATGAGCACAGCCCTGAGTGCCAGGGAGAGCACAGGGAGGAGGAGCACAGCCCTGAATCCCGGGGAGAGCACTGGGAGGAGGAGCACAGCCCTGAATGCCAGGGAGAGCACAGGGAGGATGAGCACAGCCCTGAGTGCCAGAAAGAGCACAGGGAGAAGGAGCACAGCCCTGAGTTCCAGGGAGAGCACAGGGAGGATGAGCACAGCCCTGAGTGCCAGGGAGAGCACAGGGAGGAGGAGCACAGCCCTGAGTGTCGGGGAGAGCACAGGGAGGAGGAGCACAGCCCTGAGTGCCTGGGAGAGCACAGGGAGGAGGAGCACAGCCCTGAGTTCCAGGGAGAGCACAGGGAGGAGGAGCACAGCCCTGAGTGCCAGGGAGAGCACAGGGGGGAGGAGCACAGCCCTGAGTGCCAGGGAGAGCACTGGGAGAAGGAGCACAGCCCTGAGTGCTGGGGAGAGTACTGGGAGGAGGAGCACAGCCCTGAGTGCCTGGGAGAGCACTGGGAGGAGGAGCACAGCCCTGAGTGCCTGGGAGAGCACTGGGAGGAGGAGCACAGCCCTGAGTGCCTGGGAGAGCACTGGGAGGAGGAGCACAGCCCTGAATGCCAGGGAGAGCCCAGGGAGGAGGAGCACAGCCCTGAGTGCCTGGGAGAGCACTGGGAGGAGGAGCACAGCCCTGAGTGCCTGGGAGAGCACAGGGAGGATGAGCACAGCCCTGAGTGCCAGGGAGAGCACAGGGAGAAGGAGCACAGCCCTGAGTTCCAGGGAGAGCACAGGGAGGATGAGCACAGCCCTGAGTGCCAGGGAGAGCACAGGGAGGAGGAGCACAGCCCTGAGTGTCGGGGAGAGCACAGGGAGGAGGAGCACAGCCCTGAGTGCCTGGAAGAGCACAGGGAGGAGGAGCACAGCCCTGAGTTCCAGGGAGAGCACAGGGAGGAGGAGCACAGCCCTGAGTGCCAGGGAGAGCACAGGGAGGAGGAGCACAGCCCTGAGTTCCAGGGAGAGCACTGGGAGGAGGAGCACAGCCCTGAGTGCCTGGGCTCAGGCAGAAAGTGGAGGAGGTTGGGCTGCTTTATATGCTGCTTCCTCCTGAATGGTAGCAGCTAGAAACATGCAACTGGTCTTGTTTGAAAGCTAACATTCCAGGCCAGAGATTTTCACTTTCAGCTGTATTCACTGCATCCGGATTTCCATCACTGATATCTTCCCCTGTACTGAACAAATTGCTGAATTGCTGTCATTCTGGTATTGTCTGAAAGCTTGCATTGTCAGCTTTCAAACAATATCTCTAGCTGGTACTAAACCATAGATATGAGCAGCTAAAGTAGCCCCCCCCCCCTTCCTGTCAGTGTGGAGGAGAATGAGGGAGCAGCTGCAGAGCTGACAGGTGACTATTAAGAGGCTAAAACAAATGGTTTCTAACTGATTTCATGTGATTGCAGGGATTGTCTCTAGTTAGCTGTATGTGAGAGGATACACATTGCTCTGTGTTAGTGGGAGAAGTTTTCTGCATTCTGATTGGTCTTGTTTGTGTCTAGTTAGCTGTACAAGAACAACAACATGGGTGAAAACCATTATTACAGAAGAATGTGGAAGTATCAATGGAACTGTGAACATGGTTGTTTATACCACATTCTGCCAAAGCTAAATGAGATACGCAACTGGACTGACAGAAATATAACATCTCAAATATTGTTCTAAAGACTGGTTTAACCACTGAGTTTGGCCATCGGCTTCAGATGAAAAACGGAACAAAACGAAAGAATAATCCCCAGTTTAGAACAGAAAGCCTTCTGAAACTTAGAGACAAATTGAACCCCACAATCAGACACAATATCCTCTGGAATGCCTTGTAACCGTACAACATGGTCAGTGACAAGGGAAAATAATTTTCACATTAGGCAATTTACTGAAGGTAACAAAATGACACATTTAGCGGAATCTGTCCATAACTGTCACCGCCGGTTCTGGGAGACGGTCGGTCAGAGGTTCCTCCCTGTCTTGTGTATGATGTTCTTTGTTTTGGTTTCACTTTGCTCAGTTCCTTTCTCTCCCTCAGCTGCCTCTTATCTTTGATTAATTGGTTTGCCTTATATTCTCTCCCTTACTGCTTCTTGCGGTTTATATTACTTCCTGGATGAAGTGTGTGCTGCTGGAGGCTGTAGTTGCTTTGCTCTAAGATACGTGCATTCTGTTTACTTTGTGTTTTGTTTGCTGGCTTGATTCTAGGTGACCCTGACTCCCTCCGTATTCAGTGCAGGGAGCCGGTGGCCGTTCCCCTCACTACTATAGGGAATTCAGGTGTCACTCAGTTATAGGTACGAGGGCATGTATCGGTCTACCACTGGGACTTGTACATGTGCACAGTAGTTTGGGAGAGTTCTTAGGGATTTATAGGGCCCACCTATGTTTTCCTTAGTTTGGGATCAAGCCAGTCTGTCGTTATTTATCAGTTCCTGCTAACGGTCCTCCATCCTTGACAATAACCACCCAAACAATCGTCTTTCCCTGAGATGGAAAATCCATGATAAAATCCATAGACAGATGGGAGAAGGGTCTTTTAGAAACTGGCATGAGACAGAGTACACCAATCTGATGTGTTCTGGGGAGCAACGCAAATCTCACAAGCCGAAATATTTGCTGAAATGTTTTTAGTAATCATGGCCCACCAGTAATACCTAGCCACTAGTCTCTTATTACCAGTATTCCCTGGGTGTCCACTTTACACTGAATCATACATGGACCTCAGCCATAAGGGAAGATTAAACTGGTTAGAGATGAACAATTTACCTTTCTCTGTTCTCAGAGGCCAGATCTGGTCTCAGGTGCCAGATCAGAAGAGATAGCAGAAATGACAATACCTACAGGCAGAATAGGTTCTGGTTTGGATTCTGGGGAATCCAAGTAGAAAATTTGTGGCACACCGAAATCAGTTAATGCTTTTTAATTCATAGACATGTTACATCATATCATATATATAGTGTATAATACATCCGGATTAGAACATATAGGTTAAAGTCATATAGTCATTCCCCTGGATTCTGGGGAATAACGGTCAAGTAAATTTTTCAGTAAGGCATCCGCCTTAATATTCTTAGACCCAGCCTGAAAATGATCACAAAATTAAAACAGGTGAAAAATAATGCCCACAGAGCCTGTCTGGGATTCAAACATTTAGCTGATTCTAAAAATGGCAAATTCTTGTGATCAGTAAGGACCGTTACTTGATGTTGAGTTCCCTCCAGAAAGTACCACTTCATACTCTTCAAAGGTCCACATGATGACAAAGAGCTCTCTATCAGTCAGGAAAAATTTACAAGGAAAAAAAAAGCATCTGATCTGAGGTTAGTAAGTGACGATGTACTTTGTGAAAGCATGGCTGTCACCCGCATCTCAGAGGCATCAACCTGCACCACAAATGGTCTAGTCCAGTGGTGCCCAACCATTTTTCGTCTGAGGGCCGCACTAGACATGGTATAAATTTCGCGGGCCGGAACCAGGTAGCGTTGCCAGAAAGAAATGCAAACACTTTGAGGGGGCACGTGTGAGCATTCTAAAATACAAAATACGTAGGCCTTCAAATCTGCGTTTGGAGCCTCTGTTGTAGATTCTGTCAAAAAAACTGACAAAAAGCCTTGTATGCAGCACTTTTGTGTCTGATAAAAAGACAGGATCCCGAACAGAAACTGAACAGATCCCATCATAGTTGGTGGAGTCTGTTCAGCTTCTTCCCTGTGGGGTGACAGGAGGAGGGGGGAGCAGGGTCACTAGTGAGGTGACAGGGGGAGGGGGGAGCAGGGTCAGTAGTGAGGAGACAGGGGGAGGGGGGAGCAGGGTCAATAGTGAGGTGACAGGAGGAGGGGGGAGCAGGGTCAATAGTGAGGTGACAGGAGGAGGGGGGAGCAGGGTCACTAGTGAGGTGACAGGGGGAGGGGGGAGCAGGGTCAGTAGTGAGGAGACTGGAGGAGGGGGGAGCAGGGTCACTAGTGGGGTGACAGGGGGAAGCAGGGTCAGTAGTGGGGTGGCAGGAGGAGGGGGGAGCAGGGTCACTAGTGAGGTGACAGGAGGAGGTGGGATCAGGGTCAGCAGTGGGGTGATAGGAGGAGGGAGCAGGGACACTAGTGGGGTGACAGGAGGAGGTGGGAGCAGGGTCAGTATTGTGGTGATAGTAGAAGAGGGGAGCAGAGTCACCGGGGAACAGTCACATGAGTCCACGCTCCTTACCTCTCCAGCAGACCTGTTAAGTTGCCCAAGGTCCTTCGGCAGCATGCTCTGCTCGACAGCCTCCACGGGAGCTGGCCCCTCCTCCTGCAAGTTACCGCCGGCTTTCCCTTCCTGACTCGACGTGTATGCGCTCATTCTAACCATTAACAAAGCTCCTTGCTGTAAGGAGCTTTGTTATTGGTTATTTCAGGCACAGGCAGCATCGCTGATGAGTGTGGTGAAAAAAGTCTAAAGGCGTACAGTATTGTTACGCCTTAGACTTTTTCCAGGGAGTCTCACGGGCCGCATGACAAAGCTCCGCGGGCCGGATTTGGCCCGCGGGCCGTAGGTTGGGCACCACTGGTCTAGTCAGATATGGCTGGACCAAAACAGGAGCTTCCATAAAACATTTTTTTTTTTTTTTTAATCTATTATTGCTTCTGACCGCCAGTGATGATCCACTCTATTCGTAGTCATATCAGTAAGAGGTTGCAATATAACAGAAACATTTTTATAAATTTATAGTAATAGCTTGCGGAGCCCAGAAATCGCTGCAGGGCTTTAAACAAAGAGGGCCAGGCCCATGGAGCGAGATGAAAATATAATTTTCAAATCTCCCTGAAAGACACAAACTGCTTCCTTTCAACTGTGAAGTGATCAGGCAATATAACTTGGGGTTCTAGGAGCTCTGAGGCAACTGTCACAATGGGTGGAGACATCCTGGTGATGGACCCTTTTTGCAGGGTCTTGGACTAGCTGAGTGAGACATGCATTTGGTGTACCACGGCCCACATTGGATCCATGCAAGAAAGGGAAATGCCACAGAAAGAATTTGGTACAGCATGTGATTCTGTCAGGTAGGGAACAGTGCAGCCCTAAACCTCATCTGAACCATTTTCCCGACCTACTTGGACAATCTCCCCCCAACTGGTTGACTGTCCCTGACCTGGATAAGCGCACAGTAATTATACTAGAGAAAGAGAAGTCAGACAGGACAGGTCGGGACCAGAGAATACATGTCAGAACCAAAATGAGAAACAAACTTGGCATATAATACCAGACAGGTCAATACCAGGAAGTCATGTCAGGAATCAAATCAGCATGCAAAGACGGTTAGGAGTGGGTCAACCTTCAGAAATCCAGAGGTACAAACGGTGCAGCAAAACATGCTTATGTGGCAAGGAAGACCGATCAAAGGCACTGTGGCCAGCCGTTGCCTGTTTAAATATTCTGCCAGTACATGATGCCTGATTGGTCCAGATTCCCTGATCCCTTATAGGCCAACCAACCCCAGAGTCATGTGGGCTGCTAACCGAACTATGCCGGCGATCCCGCTACCATGAGACCGGGATTGCCGAGGAGGGGCAGAACATGACCTATACATAACCTATACATATTTGGGAAAAACATAATCATACTAACCTGCAGAATAAAGGTAATATATTGTTATGCCATATGGTAAACAGTGCATATTTTAAAATGTAAGAATTAATGCTTAAATTGCTGTTGTTTTTTCACATTCCCACCAGAAAGAGTTAATGAAAATAAATCAGTAAGTTGTATGTACCCTAAGGTTTAGCAGATGCAGAGGCTGAGAATTAAAAAACATAGGTGTAAGTAAGAAGAGAAAGAAGAAATTAGTTGCCGTAATATGGTAAGCAAAATAGAGCATGACAGCGAAGACAAAACAGATGTGCCAAAACTTCTTGAAAGGAAAATGGAGTTGTTGCCCAAGACAACCAATTACATTTCTTTTATTTTTCAAAGGCTGCATAAAAAAATAGTAGCTGGTTTTGGATTGTTTGCCACTTGCACCAGTTTAAAAAAAATTCTTCTAATTACCTTATATTTCCTGGCTTGCTATTGTCTCAATAAAGCTTGGGAAAGTAAGAAAATTTTGTTTCCAGGTGAATACGGGAGGAGTTATTCCAGTAAGCATCTCCATTTACCTCCCTATCTTAAAGTAGAGGATAACAATACCACACCAGCCAATTAAATAACTTCTAATGTAACCTCAGTTTGCCTGCTGTGCTCCCCAATACTATTTAGCAGAAACAGAAAAACCCCTTGATGATACTAGTACCACACAGATAGTGTACTTTAAAAATTATTGGCACACACTGCCCTAAAATAACTATGCCCAGCAAATAGTGCTTCTGACATTAATAGTGTAAACATTATGTCCCCCAATTACTACTGTGAGACTATTGGGAACATCATTAATATTATTGGCACTATGGGAGCATTATTACTTCTAGGGCACAGGGGATGATATTATTGCAGGGGCATTTCACTACCTAATGCATTCTGGCAGATAATTATTACTATTGGTGGGACTTTGGGGAGCAGTATTACTGTGGGGGGCAAACTGGCCATTTAAAATGAGTACCAGTACAAAAAATCCCCCCTAATAATGTGCATTATTAAAAAACTGCTCCAGTCCTTTGTGCCAGTACAAAGAAATTCTCCTCTTAGTGCCCCCAATTTAGCTGATGTCCCCATATTGCCTCCATAATGTGTGCAAGTATAAAATACCCCTATATAATGCCCCCAGTAAATGCCCACATAGTGCATCTTTCCCCTTCCCCATAATGTGGTGGTATAAAATGCCACAATATAATGCCCCAAGAAGATGCCCCCATAGTGCTCCTTCCACATAGTGCTCCTTCCACATAGTGACCCATAGCGTTCTTCCCTCCCACAAACCCCATAGTGCCCCCATAATGTGCCATTATAACATGCCCCCATAGTGTCCCCTTTGATGTGCCAGTATAACATGCCCCTAGTAGATGCCCCCACAGCGTCACTCATGATGTGCCAATATAACATTCCCCCAGTATATGCCCCTATAGCATCTCCCATGATGTGCCAGTATAACATGTTCCCAGTAGATACCCCCATAGTGCCCCCAATGATTTGCCAGTATAAGGCCCCATTCACACGTCCGCATTTTAGTCCGCAACTATTCCGCAATTCTGCGGAATAGATGCAGACCCATTCATTGTGAATTGGGCCAGACGTGATGTGGAGAGCACACTATGTCACATAAACATGCGTGCTCCACCGGCTGAAGCCGGGACCAGAACTGGCAAAATAACGATATTGCCCTGATGTCTTACCTCACTTCAAAAAGGCACTTTCAACAAAACAAATATAACAAATATATATATATATATAGATATATAGCACCATACAAGTATTAATAGGCATTGTCAATCGAAAATATTAGAAACATCAGAAAACGGTGATTAGTAGTATAAATAATAAATGGGCCCATAGTGACGATCCCTATTTATCATAAGGAAATAAATACATACATACATATGTGGCCGCAGTCCATGCACTTACAATATACGCATGGAATGGGGCCACCTTGAAACCTCAATAGCATGAGTTATACTAATATATCAAAGTCCCTATTAAGACCTAAGGGGTACAAGGTTTTTAACTCGTGAATCCAAAAGGCCTCCCGCCTCCGCAAAGTCGTTTTTTGATTGCCCCCTCTACGCGATAGGGGGACTTGCTCTAGCACCTGATATTGTAATTGGCTGATATGATGTTTGAAATTAATAAAATGTTGTGGAATTAGTAATTCCATACGTTCACAACGAATATCCGATTTGTGTTTACATATGCGGTCTCGCACACATTGGGAAGTCTCCCCAACGTATGCGAGACCGCACGGACATTTAATTAAATAGATAGCAAAGGTTGTTTGGCAAGTATAGAAACCACGTATCTTATATGTTTTTCCTGAATGTGGATGTGTAAACGTTGGCCCCCTCTTGACATTTGTGCATTGAGCACAATTCAAACATGGGAAAGTTCCCAATTTGGGTTCACTCAAAGTAGTTTGTATGATTCTAGTTTGTTCAGAACCAATATCTGCGCGAACCAGGGAATCACGGATATTTTTGCCCCGTTTGAAACACATTCGTGCAGGAACATTAAATTCCTGAACACTAGGATATGATCTGGTCAACAAGGACCAATGTTTTTGTATAATCTGTTGTAAGCGGGGAACTACAGGATGGTAAGTCATAACAAGAGGAATATGTGATTCACTCCGCTTAGGATGTTGCCGTCCCTGATTCGCCAAGGTAAGCTCCTGATCAAGAAGGGAACGTGGGTAACCTCTCCTTGTAAATTTAGTAGCCATTTCTTGCATGCGCTGGACCCTGAGAGCGGGATCACTCACTATCCTAGCCACACGTTTAAGTTGAGATCGGGGTAGTGACTTCTTTGTATTGCGTGGATGATTACTAGAGTAGAGTAGTAGGGTATTCTTATCGGTAGGTTTAGTATATAAATCAATTGTTAATGTTCCATCCTGAGTCCGGGACACCAAGGTGTCCAGGAAGCTGACGGAACATTCATCAATAGTAGCTGTAAAATGTAAACCCTCCACTCTAGAATCTAAAGATTCACGTCCCCCTTGCCAAATACAAAAAATGTCGTCGATATATCGACGCCAAATTAATGCATGGGTCAGGAAAAGATGATGTGGATAGACGTGATCCCGCTCAAAGCGATCCATGAAGATATTCGCATAAGGGGGGGCCACATTTGAACCCATTGCGGTTCCCTTACATTGTAAATAAAAATCATCGCCAAACAAGAAAAAAAAAATTTCCAACACAAATTGTAACATTTCAACACAAAACGATTGTTGTACAATGGTTAGTGAACCTTCAGCTAACAACATCCTAACAGCCTGCATCTAAGAATCCACTTAGGGGAGAAGCTATTTTCATGGCTTGAATATGGGAAGTGTTTCAGTCAGAAATCATATCTTGTTAAACATTAGAAAGCTAACACAGGGGAGAAGCTGTTGAAGTTGCTTTTAATTAAAGCATTTAAGATACACTCTGGTGCTCCAAATCGAGGTACAGTCTTACAAACTTTGGTATATGAACTTATGTAAACATCCATATGCCAGCGCCATCTTGTAATGGCTTCTTACTAACATTAATACTGCATAAGTCATATTTGACACTTCAAAGAGGTGCTTTTTTTTATAGGCAGTGAGTATACATGTGAATCATCTATGCTCAAACATTCTTGTATAGTCTATACATGATTCTGCACATATCTGTGGGAGAAGTCAGGATGAGCTCGGCCCACAGCTGCGTGCCCCCCTCCTCTCTTCACTGCTGAGATACAGGCAGCCTGAGCAAAGGGGGAAGGGGAGGCACTGCTGACATTTTTTTAGTTGCATCCCACAGCAAAAGCCATGGTCCACAGAGAGCTTCCAAAGCATCAGAGGGTCTCATTGTTAAAAGGAATCAGTCAGGAGAAGGGTACAAAAGAATTTCCAAGGCATTAGATATACCATAGAACACAGTGAAGACAGTCATCATCAAGTGGAGAAAATATTGCACAATTGCACAACAGTGACATTACCAAGAACTGGACGTTCCTCCAAAATTGATCAAAAGACGAGAAGAAAACTGGTCTGGGAGGCTACCAAGAGGCCTACAGCAACATTACAGGAGCTGCAGGAATATCGGCAAGTACTGGCTGTGTGGTACATGTGACAATAATCTCCCGTATTCTTCATATGTCTGAGCTACGGGGTAGAGTGGCAAGACGAAAGCTTTTATTTACGAAGAAAAACATTTAAGCCAGGCTACATTTTGGAAAAACACATCTGAAGTCTCAAGGTTGAACTTTTTGGCCATAATTCCAAAAGATATGTTTGGCACAAAAACAACACTGCACATCATCAAAAGAACCCCATTCCCACAGTGAAGCATGGTGGTGGCAGCATCATGCTTTGGGGCTGTTTTTCTTCAGCTGGAACTGGGGCCTTAGTTAAGATAGAGGGAATTATCAACACTTCCAAATACAAGTCAATATTGGCACAAAATCTTCAGGCTTCTGCTAGAAAGCTGAACAAGAAGAGGAACTTAATCTTTTAGCATGACAACGACCCAAAGCATGCATCCAAATCAACAAAGGAATGGCTTCACCAGAAGAAGATAAAAGTTTTGAAATGGCCCAGCCAGAGCCCAGACCTGAATACGATTGAAAATCTGTGGGGTGACCTGAAGAGGGCTGTGCACAGGAGACGCCCTCGCAATCTGACAGATTTGGAGTGTTTTTGCAAAGAAGAGTGGGCAAATCTTGCCATGTTGATAGACTCATACCCAAAAAGATTGAGTGCTGTAATAAAATCAAAAGGTGCTTCAACAAAGTATTAGTTTAAGGGTGTGCACACTTATGCAACCATATTATTTCAGTTTATTTTTAAACTGAGTGGTACAGTTTATAGGTCACATTACAGGTAGAAAAAGTTCTGAAATGATTTATCCTTGTGTAATTTTTTACAGCACAGAAACCTGACATTTTAACAGGGGTGTGTAGACTTTTTATCTCCACTGTAAATATCAGTGACATTCAGTTAAATTTTTTCGCCGCTGGTGACAGCGACATTACCTGCGCTACATCCCCTGTATAACGTTTCAACATCCTAAATATTGGTGACATTCAGTGTAATTTATTTGTGCATTCACTTACAAAACTTCACCCCTAATGTTTTAGATGGTCAGCTCGGCAGCAGGCCCTCGCCCCTAATGTTTTAGATGGTCAGCTCGGCAGCAGGCACTTGCCCCTAATGTTTTAGATGGTCAGGTAAGCAGCAGTCCCTCACCCCTAATGTTTTAGATGATCGTATTGGCAGCAGGCCCACACCCATAATGTTTTTGATGGTCAGCTCAGCAGCAGACCCTCACCCCTAATGTTTTATAGGGTTAGCTCACCTGCAGGCCCTCAACCGCAATGTTTTACGGGGTCAGGTCAGCAGCAGACCCTTGCCCCTAATGTTTTAGATGGTCATCAGCAGGCCCTTGCTCCTAATGTTTTTGAGGGTCACCAGCAGGCCATCAATCATAATTTTTTAAGGGTGTGTATGATGCCCTCCTTTATGTGTAATAAAGGGTGCATTGGAGTGCCAGTTCCTTGTAATTTTTGGCAGCCCTTTTACTTAGTGCATAGGCTTTATAAGTGTAGGAGTCCCACTACCTGAAGAATTGTAGCACAATGTGAATGAGGCCCTCCTTTATGTGATATACAGGTTGTATCAGAGTGCCTCTTTCTTGTAATTTTTTGGCAGCACTTGCACTTTATATACAAGTAAATATACAGGAAAGAAGGTTTCCTAACAATTTTTTCTTTGGTTTTGTGCGTATTATTGTCAGTCTGTAAAGTGCCATACTACTCAGACAACATCGTTCCCAGCAACGACCTGGGAATCCAATATGCATTCAGACATCCTCCCCATGCTTTTCCTGAACCATTTCAGTGGTGTTTCCATCAATTTCTGACCTTTTCCTGTGAACCAGACACCCTCCCCTCTTCAGAGCAGGGGTTGCCTGGTTTAATGCTCTGGTTCTCCCATTGACTTCCATTATGCTCGGGTACTCTGTAGAGCACCAGAGCATCCTAAAGTGTTCTACTCGAGCACCGATGCATGTTGGAGCTCGATCAACATTAGAGGACATGTTTGCTCTGCACAACTGTCTTGGCAGCTCCAGTATCAATCAAAAACGGGACTACTTCTTTATCACCCAGAGTGAGGGATATCATAGGGGCTGGACTTGAATCCGATAATGGATTGCCTGTTTCCTAATCTTGGCCTAACTTTTCCCCCTCACTGGTCTTTGTGTCTTCCTCATGACAAAAACATGGGTGTCTGTGGGGACAAACAGTGATCCGGGCATTGTCAACACAGAATACAATCCTCTCGTGTGGTCTGGAAGAGGAGTACCACACACAGCACAACTCTCTCTCTTCAGGGTTCTCTCTTCTGCAGACTTTTCAGGTCCATCTCCCAGGACCATTTTAGGGTAGCAAACTTACTTTTTCCTCACTTCAATGAGGTGTTTGGCATCAGGCCTGGGGCAGTGCCCGAGAAACATTACCTGTGGTTGGCACCACTAAACCATCAATGCTGTTTGATGTTACTCTGTATTTTGGTTTACAGAAGTACCCAGCTTTTCCTAATGTGGAATTTAATAGACTGAAACACAGTACATCTCATCTTTCCTGGGGGTGTCTTGTAACTAGGGGATGGGCACAAATGCTGTCGTTGTCTGTGACGTCCACCCTGTCCTGCTCCCTCCCCTTCGGTCGGACAGTGTAATCCTCTCTCTCTCCATCAGTATTGTCTTGACTGATCATGAGGAAAGATCTCTGATGTTAGCACAACATTTAACATATAACACATAACTACAAACATCAAAACGAATAGATCTTACAATACAGACATGAACACGTAAAGGGCCCATAAGAAACATTTCATCGACTTAGATAAAAAAAATGTAGAGCTCAATCAACCCTTTTGGCACCAATAAAAACACAAAATCTTCCAAGAAAATAAAAATAAAAATCCCTAATGCGCATATTATATTAAAACAATCTTACTCCATACACATTCACATTTTCATTTGTGCATTTCTTGCTGCAGCATCATTTATTCATTTTCACAAACAGCTCATAACCACTCCCTTATTCGCACACACAACTCTGCTAAGCATCCATCGGTCTTCACACATAATCAACACAACTACAACTTAAAGCCACACCCATTCACATTCCACTAAATGATTTATGTCTTCCGTACCAGCCACACTGTTTTCTTTGTTACATCGTAAAACTTGCAGCACAAACAAACACGACTTTCCAGGAAACAGATAGACACACCACAACCAGAATTGATGATGATCTCTATTGTTCTGCCGTTTTTTCCCACGCCTTCTGGTCTTTAATCTGTGATTAATCAAAATCTTATAACAAGACAGCATACAAGTATTATTCATACAATAATTTTTGTTAAACTCAAATTATCTTATATGCCACGTGGTCTTACTTGGTGTTATACATATATAATAATTTTTGTTAAAGGCTGGATTCCCACATTACGGTTAGCTGCTTGGGAAGGAAGAAAGAAAATTATTATTTCTTTGTCTTGTAAAAGGTTATTACACATCACCTTACTTACTTTGCATAGCATACTCCCTTACTCATCTAAGGAATGTTTGCATAGCAAACTATATGCTCCTCTGTTAAAGCTGGGGGGTGAAATTAGCCCACCACAGCCGTCAGCCCCACTTCCCTGACTCTTATCTCTTAAGGAGCCATCCAACTTTCCTGAAACTTCAAGATTTGTCTGCAGACACTACAGATCCACACCTCGGGTCTCTGTTGGGGGAGGGCACTTTTCAATGGGGGGCTGCAAAACATTTTGTTTCTGAGCCTATTTTTGCTCATCTTGTCCTACAGTATACATGTACAGTCATGGCCAAAAGTTTTGAGAATTACATAAATATTGGAAATTGGAAAAGTTGCTGCTTAAGTTTTTATAATAGCAATTTGCATATACTCCAGAATGTTATGAAGAGTGATCAGATGAATTGCATAGTCCTTTTTTGCCATGAAAATTTAATTAATCCCAAAAAAAACTTTCCACTGCATTTCATTGCTGTCATTAAAGGACCCGCTGAGATCATTTCAGTAATCATCTTGTTAACTCAGGTGAGAATGTTGACGAGCACAAGGCTGGAGATTATTATGTCAGGCTGATTGGGTTAAAATGACAGACTTGACATGTTAAAAGGAGGGTGATGCTTGAAATCATTTTTCTTCCATTGTTAACCATGGTGACTGGCAAAGAAACGCATGCAGCCATCATTGCGTTGCATAAAAATGGCTTCACAGGCAAGGATATTGTGGCTACTAATATTGCACCTCAATCAACAATTTATAGGATCATCAAGAACTTCAAGAAAAGAGGTTTAATTCTTGTTAAGAAGGCTTCAGGGCGTCCAAGAAAGTCCGGCAACCGCCAGGATCGTCTCCTAAAGAGGATTCAGCTGCGGGATCGGAGTGCCACCAGTGCAGAGCTTGCTCAGGAATGGCAGCAGGCAGGTGTGAGCGCATCTGCATGCACAGTGAGGCGAAGACTTTTGGAAGATGGCCTGGTGTCAAGAAGGGCAGCAAAGAAGCCACTTCTCCAAGGGACAGATTGATCTTCTGCAGAAAGTATGGTGAATGGACTGCTGAGTACTGGGGCAAAGTCATATTCTCCGATGAAGCCTCTTTCCGATCATTTGGGGCATCAGGAAAAAGGCTTGTCAGGAGAAGAAAAGGTGAGCGGTACCATCAGTCATGTGTCATGCCAACACTAGAGAATCTTGAGACCATTCATGTGTGGGGTTGCTTCTCATCCAAGGGAGTGGGCTCACTCACAATTTTGCCAAAAAACACAGCCATGAATAAAGAATGGTACCAAAACACCCTCCAACAGCAACTTCTTCCAACAATCCAACAACAGTTTGGTGAAGAACAATGCATTTTCCAGCATGATGGAGCACCGTGCCATAAGGCAAAAGTGATAACTAAGTGACTCGGGGACCAAAACGTTGACATTTTGGGTCCATGGCCTTGAAACTCCCTAGATCTTAATCCCATTGAGAACTTGTGGTCAATCCTCAAGAGGCGGGTGGACAAACAAAAACCCACTAATTCTGACAAACTCCAAGAAGTGATTATGAAAGAATGGGTTGCTATCAGTCAGGAATTTTCCCAGAAGTTGATTGAGAGCATGCCCAGTCGAATTGCAGAGGTTCTGAAAAAGAAGGGCCAACACTGCAAATACTGACTCTTTGCATAAATGTCATGTAATTGTCGATAAAAGCCTTTGAAACGTATGAAGTGCGTGTAATTATATTTTACTACATCACATAAACAACTGAAACAAAGATCTAAAAGAAGTTTAGCAGCAAACTTTGTGAAAACTAATATTTGTGTCATTCTCAAAACTTTTGGCCACGACTGTACATCTTTGTTCCTTCATCACTCAACTTTTCCCGATATCGCTGTCTCACTCTTTTCCACATTTCAAAATTCAGTTCTCAATTAATATCACATCCTGTAATCTTCATCAACTTCTTTTAAGTTTTTCATATACTTTGTTCCCCCCAGCAATGTTTCAGACTGACACACATAAAACAGAGGAGTGAACAGGCACCTTTAACTCTTTCCTCTGCAGACAAAGGGTTCACCCTTCCCTTTGGTTGGCCCAATCTGACTATCTCGTCTGACTGGTCAGCCAGGACTTCCCTCCGCACCTCTTCCCCTAAGGGTCAGGCGGCTCCGCATGTCTTCCTGAACAGGTCAGTCGGAGATTATCTCTGCACCTCTTCCCCCAAGGGTTAGACGGAGTTCCTACGCACCTCTTCCCGTGGATCAAGCGAAATAATTTGCATCCCTCATTGGTGCATCAACACCCTCGGGGCCAAACCAGAAGGTCACTGTTCCCTCCCTTTGTCTGTGGTTTTACCATCCGTGATCAATTCACTCCTCGGACAATAACATCTACACATAAACATATATACACACCAGAGTGATCTATCAATTCAGACTGGTTCTATGGACCCCAGGCTTTTAGCATTTCAGCCAACACTACTATATTCACATGGGCTCTACCATACAGCAGACTAAGCCACCAGGGCGTGACGCACTGAATAGCAGAGAGGTAGGTAAGATAACAAGTTTTCTCACCTTTCTTTGAGGCTTCGGTTCTTCCCTCTTATGCTATTCGTCAAGTCCTAAGGGCTCCTGTGTGTTGGCTGTCGATACTCCCTTCGCCTGGGGCCCCACGTTGGGCACCAACTGTTGAAGTTGCTTTTAATTAAAGCATTTAAGATACACCCTGGGGTTAATATCCATGCGTGGCAGAGACAGACATTGACACACAAGCTGGTCAAAAACAATCTCTCTGTTTATTATAAATAGTAAAGTAGTTTATACATCTTCGGGGGTGAGGGGGGGGGGCGTCCCCCTCTAAGGCTCATGCCATTATTTGATTGGCTAAGAAGGAAAAGAAGATATAAAAAAAATTTGGCTTCTGCGCAGTGAATTTATATGTGAACTTGTATGTGAACTTATTTAAAC
Source organism: Bufotes viridis (assembly GCA_033119425.1). Classification (NCBI taxonomy): domain Eukaryota; kingdom Metazoa; phylum Chordata; class Amphibia; order Anura; family Bufonidae; genus Bufotes; species Bufotes viridis. The sequence goes on from CM065592.1 coordinate 442,667,341, forward strand.
ATCCATATGCCAGTGCAATCTTGTAATGGATTCTTACTAACATTAATACTGCATACATCATATTTGACACTTCAAAGAGGTGCTTTTTTTTTATAGGCAGTGAGTATACATGTGAATCATCTAGCTAAGTAATTGGCTCAAGCATTCTTGTATAGTCTATACATGATCCTGCACATATCTGTGGGAGAAGTCAGGATGAGCTCGGCCCACAGCTGCACGCCCCCCTCCTTCTCTCTTCACTGCTGAGATACAGGCAGTCTGTGCAAAGGGGGGAAGGGAAGGAACTCCTGAGATAAGGAAGAAGTATCTTAAAGTAACTACATAAGAAAATCAATCTAGTTACATAAAAAAGGAAAGAAATTATATTTACACATCTCTATCAAAGCCATATTCATGTTCAGAAATGGGCAATCTTTTAGTCAGAAATCATATCTAGTTATACATCAGAGACATACACATGGATTTATGTGCATGGTATCAACCCCCTGTCCCATCAATCAAAAAATACTTTTTCTCTGATACTTTTTCTTTCTAGAAAGAGTGTAAAAATTTGTGCTTCCTCATCTAATCATCTCTCTGCTCCTAATTAGGCTGTTCATTGACTCCATGGCCCAGCATCTGGATTACAGCACCTAACACACTACAAACACAATATCCCACCCATCCTCAATTCATTGAGTAAAATATATACCGTATTTTTCGCCATATAAGACGCACTTTTTTCCCCCCAAAAGTGGGGGGGAAATGGCAGTGCGTCTTATATGGCGAATACTACCATTTTCCTATAGTTAAAGCTGATACATCGCAGGCTGTGGACAGGCTGATACATCGAAGCCTGTCAACACGCGGCGGGCGGCCCGCCGCTCACAGCGTGACTACTTTTATACTATTTTTAATCTTTATTCGTGTCCCCTTATTCCCTATAATCCCAGTACAGTAGCGCTCTGCTAACCTGCTATACCGATCCTCTAGCAGGCAGAGCGGTGCTGCGGTAGGCTGCTGTGTAATGTCCTCACTGACGTCATCTGCCTGCTCCTTTCACTTTATGAATGAAGCAGGAGGAGCAGGCAGATGACGTCAGTGAGGACGTTACACAGCAGCCTGCCGTCGCACCGCTCTGCCTGCTAGAGGATCTATATAGCGGTTAGCATTCAGCTACTGTACTGGGATTATAGGAATAAGGGGACATGATTAAAGATTATAAATGGTATATCTTTGGATGGCAATGTAATGGGGGCACCTGTGGATCACACTGTAGTTGGGGTGATCTGTGGATGACACATATGGCATAAGATGCTATATATGTGTCATCCACAGATCCAATCCATTACAGTGTCATTCATAAATGCCCCCATCACAGTGCTATCCACAGATCCCCCATCACAGTGCTATCCACAGATCCCCCATCACAGTGCTATCCACAGATCCCCCATCACAGTGCTATCCACAGATCCCCCATCACAGTGCTATCCACAGATCCCCCATCACAGTGCTATCCACAGATCTCCCCATCACAGTGCTATTCACAGATCCCCCATCACAGTGTCATCCACAGATCCCCCCATAACAGTGCCATCCACATCTCCCCCACATAACAGTGCCATCCACAGATCCCCCATAGCACTGTCATCCACAGATCCCCCATAACAGTGCCATCCACATCTCCCCCACATAACAGTGCCATCCACAGATCCCCCCCATAATACTGTCATGCACAGACCACCATTACTTCAAAAGCACACCGTTTGGTTAAAAATATTTTTTTTCTTATTTTTCTCCTCAAAAACCCAGGTGCGTCTTATAGGCCGGTGCGTCTTATAGGGCGAAAAATACGGTAAATTACCTCTCTAGCGATGCACATTACTAGTGATGAGCGTGAGGCGCCATATTCGATTTCGCGATATTTCGCGATATATCTCGCAAATATTCGATTGAATATTCGTCATATATTCGTCAAAATCAAATATTCGTCATTATTCTATATATTGTGAATGTTACACGAATTTGTATTTGCATCGCGAATTAAACTTAGAGCTGAGTTCCTAACGGTTGTAACTTGTATTGCTAGAATTTACGAAGATAACGAATATCACGAATATAGCACTATATTCTCAATTTTCGTTATATTCTAGCAATACAACCTTTAGGAACTCAGCTCTAAGTTTAATTCGCAATGCGAACATATACTCGCATTGCGAATTCAACATAAAGCTGGATTCCTAATGGTTGTATTGCTAGAATATAACAAATATCACGAATATAGCACTATATTCTCAAACTTCGTTATATTCTAGAAACTACCATTAGGCACTCAACTCAGTTTCATTCATGAAGCGAACATATAATCGCATTACGAATTGAGCTTAGAGTAAATTCCTAATGGTTTTATTGCTAGAATATAACGAAGATGACGAATATCACGAATTCACAAATTTTGCACTGTATTCTCATTCTTCTGTTTTATATTCTAGCAATACAACCATTAGCAACTCAACTCTGTTTCATTTGCGAAGCGAACATATAATCTCAGTGAGAATTGATCTTAGAGCTGGGTTCCTAATAGTTGTATTGCTAGAATATAACGAATATCGCAATGCGAATAATTCAGGTTATATTAATCGCATTGCGATTACAACTTAATCAAATTTGTGAGATCGTGATTCTCACATCCGACAGTACATTTTAGCATGGAGGTGTTCCCATGAACATGGGAAATCGGCAGAAGCGGCAACGTGCATTAACTGGAGCGGGCAGGAAGCCAGGAATCCTCTGGACAGGTAAGAACAGCTTTTGGGAAGTGGGAAGACAACCAGAGAGCAACAAGGATTAACAGCTAAAAAAAAAATTTTCCGAATATTCGGAATAGCGAATATATACCGCTATATTTGCAATATTCGCGAATTATTGAAGTTGCAATATTCGCAATAAAAATTCGCTATTCGAATATTCGCGCTCAACACTACACATTACATGCTACAGTAATAGCTATAATGATTATCAGTAGAGAGGAATATCTAATATATTTCTGACAGATGAAAATTATTTTCTTCAGTCAGAAAGGACATTTTCGTCCACTGACTGTTGCTATAAATGATTGTTTTTAGTCATTGGACCTAGTTAAAAAAAATTGTTTGTAGCCTCTTGATTTTTGGTGATTTGTGCATATAGTGAACATTTATTTTTAGGAGGTGTAGTGCATTAATTCCAACTTTTATGCAATTTCTATGAAAATTACATATTGAAAGTTCCGTTAAGGTGTCTGTGTGTATGATGAGCTGAGTGGCATTTTGACAGTGTGCCAGGAGTCTACTTTAAGAAAATATGAATGTGGGGTAAGTAATAATTTTTTTTATTTACTTAGAATTTAGGTTTGTTTGTACATATAAAAACTGTGAAAATTATCCTGGCTCCTAGGGATGCAAAATGTTCAAACAACCCTGGCAGCAAAAGCGTTAAAAGAAAAACACTTTGGACAATATTGAACCCATCAGGTCTGTACTAAAGGAAATGCAGCTAGTGGAAATGCAGTATGTTGTCCTGAAGTGAACTAAACATAGACTTTTAGCCCTCCCAATGTGTGGATTGCTGCTAAAGGTTAGTCATGGTGGCCATAACAAGTGACAATTACATCAGCTGGAGTCACAGCCATTTGTACGGGAAGTAATTTATAAGTACTACTTGAAATAGTGAAATATTAGTATATTCATTTTGCAGTAGATGATCGTAAAGTGTTGTCTCTGACAAAACTAAAATAACCCTACCTACTTGGACAATCCACCCTAAAAGGTGGCCCCCAACTGGTCGACGGTCCTCAACCTGGATAAGTGATTGGGACCTGAAGTAGAAGGAAAATAGAAGTCAGATAGGCCAAGTCAGAACCAGAGAATTAATGTCAGAACCAAACTTTGAGAATAGGCAAAGGGCCTAGGGATGTGGTCACAAGTAGGATGTGTTCACCTAGGGGCTCAGCTCTCTCTGCAACTGTTGCGCCCTATGCTCTTTGACATGACCAGGAGTTATCATGTTTTTACTACCTGGCCCTGTCAATCAAAGTTCATAAGGCACGGAAGCTGCAGAGCGCTAAGCCTCTAGGAGTAATGGCAAAAAGTAGCCAAAGAGAAAAGGTGCTAATGTGTGTATTAAAAGTGCAGAAACCCTCAATAGTGTGTATATTCTGCTCACCTGTTTTTTTTGTGCAGAACAGAAGAGGTTGGTGCAGCTGATACTATCTGGAACCCCAGAGGCAGGAGCCAAGCTGCCTGTGCAATGAATACAATGCACAGGAAGGGGAAGTTGACTGCTTCTGTCTCACTTTAGTACTGATAGCTTGTTGACGCAAAACTAGATGATTGATATACACAGCAACCCTTTTTGAAGTCCCTGACACCAATCTTCTGTGGACCGTGGACGAACAATTCACTTTCAGGCCTGTCCTCAGGGGACAGATCTTGGTTAGACCTAATCTCAGAGGCCAGATCAGTGGTGAGAGATGAAATAGGCAGAACAGGTTCTGGTTTTGATTCTGGGGAATAACCGTCACAGATACTTTTAAATAAGGCATCTGCCTTAATATTTTTAGGCCCTGCCCTGAAAGCGATCACAAAATTGATGGGTGAAAAATTATGCCCACAGAGCCTGTCTGGGAATTAAACATTTAGCTGATTCTAAAAATGGCAAATTCCTGTGGTTGGTTAAGGTCCATTACTTGATGTATAGTTCCCTCGAAAAAGTGATTCCAGTCTTCAAAGGTCCACTTGGTGTAAAGGTGCTGACTCTCTGTCAGGGAAAATTTGCAATAAAAAAAAACACATGGTCTGGGATAAGAAAGCAAGGCTCTCAGCCCCACGTCAGAGACATTGACCTTTACCACAATCGGCCTAGTAAGATCAGGCAGGACCAAAACAGGAGCTTCCATAAAACATAAAACTGTGAAGGAGTTTAAGCATGCATGGGATAGGCATAAGGCCATCCTTCATATAAGATAGGGCCAGGGGCTAGTCATATTATTCAGTATATTGGGCAGACTAGATGGGCCAAATGGTTCTTATCTACCAACACATTCGATGTTTCTATCTTTTTAGAGATTCAAGAGCTAATATTTCCTTTGGCTGCCAATGAAGAAGATCCACCCCCTTCTTAGTCATATCAGAGGTTTCAATATAACATAAAAAGTTTGATGAACTTATGGCAATAGCTAGGGAAGCATAAAAATTGCTGCGGGGCTTTAAGCAAAGAAGTTGGGGCCAAAGGTGTTAGTTCAAACCGCTTTCTATCACCTGTGAAGTGACCAGACAATTTAACTTGGTGTTCTAGGAGCTGTGAGGGAACTGTTACAATGGATGGAGAGTAGACCTAGTAGTTTTGTGATGTTGGACCCTTTTTGCCCTACCAAGGCCCACATTAGATCCATGCCAGAAAGGAAAACGCCACAGAAAGAATTTTGTATGGCATGTGATTGTCACATAAGGTAGGAAACAGTGCATTCCTAAACTTCACCTGCACCACTTTTCCTACCTCCTTGAACAATCTGCCCTAAATGGCGTCCCCCAACTGGTCGACAGTCCCTAAACTGGATAAGTACACAGGATCTAAACTAGAGGGGAGACAGAAGTCAAACAGGACAAGTCAGAAGCAGATGATAAATATCAGAGCCCAATTGCTCCAGCTTCCCTGGTCCCTGATAGGCCAACTAGCACCAGAGCCATATGGGTTGGTAACCAAACAATACCGGCGAATACGCGAATAGTGAGGCTGAGATTGCTGCGGAGGCGCAGGCAAATAAGTACATAACATAACTCTACAAATTTGGAAAACCATAATTATACTAACCTGCAGAATGTAGGTATTAAATTTTTGTGTCATACTGCAAATTTTTAAATGCTTAAATCAAAGGTTGAATTGCTGTTGTTTTTCACATTCCCACCCAGAAAGAGTTCATGAAAATAAATTTGTAAGTGGTATGCGCCGTAAGACTGCCAAAAAAAAATTGGAATGCAAGACTGATAAAATAGTTCATTCTAAATGCCCAGAATAGGTTTGCAACAAAGGGGTTTAGGGGATACAGAAGCTGAGAATTGAAAAGGATAGGTGTAAGTAAGAAAAGAAACTTGTTGTAAAGAGAATGGAGATGTTGCAATCAACCAAATCACTTCTTTAATTTTCCAAAGCTTGTCTGAAATATATAGTTGGAATGGGATTGTTTACCAGTAGCACCGGTTTGTCTCCAGAAAGCTTGAATGATTAATATAAATATAATTTGTTTTGGCAAAGTAAGAACATTTTGTTTTATTTTCCAGGTGAAGACAGGATGATAGTGTACCATAATCCTCTCCATTTACTCTCCTATCATGAAGTAGAAAATAACAATACCACACAAGAGGATTCTGTAACTCCTAATGTACACAGCGTAGATCTCTCCTCCGATGCCACTGGTCACAAGAAACCTTCATCTAGTCAATCACTAACTGGCAAAACAAGAACTAAACAATGTGGGAAACATATTAAAATAAAATCTGATCTTTCCTTATATGAGAGAAATCACAGAGATAAAAGGTCATTTTCATGCTCAGAATGTGGAAAATCTTTTACCAGGAAATTCATTCTGAATGTACATCAGAGAACTCACACAGGGGAGAGACCATTTTTATGTTCAGAATGTGGGAAACGTTTTAGTCGAAAATCATATCTTGTGAGCCATCTAAAAATTCACTTAGGGGAAAAGCCATTTTTGTGTTTAGAATGTGGGAAATGCTTTAGTCAGAATTCGGATCTTTATAGACATCAGAAATCTCACACAGGGGAGAAGCCATATTCATGTCCTGAATGTGGGAAGTGTTTTAGTCAGAATTCAGATCTTCATAGACATCAGCGAGCTCACACAGGGGAGAAGCCATATTCATGTCCTGAATGTGGAAAATGTTTTAGTCAGAAATCAGATCTTCATAGACATCAGAAAGCCCACAAAGGGGAGAAGCCATTTTCATGTCTTGATTGTGGAAAGTATTTTACTCAGAAATCACATCTTGCTACACATCAGAGATCTCACACAGGAGAGAAACCATTTATGTGCCCTAAATGTAGTAAATATTTTAGTGTGAAATCAGTTCTTGTAGAACATCTGAGAACTCACACAGGGGAGAAGCCATATTCATGTCCTGAATGTGGGAAATGTTTTAGTCTGAAATCGTGTCTTGTAAGACATCAGAGAACTCACACAGGGGAGAAGCCATTTTTATGTACTCAATGTGGAAAGTGTTTTAGTCACAAATCAAGTCTTGCTACACATGAGAGAACTCACACCGAAGAGAAGCCACTATTGGTCAGAAGTACAGGATATAATGTAACTCATACATTCTTACTACAGATGGCAGGATCTCAGTCTGTGAAGCAATTATAGATGCAAGCCAAGTCTTGTCAAGTCTTGTTTTAAGGCTGACAATCATGTGAAGAGAAATTCAGCACTTCACGGATATCTAGGTAAAATCTCTTTATTCCATGCAAAAAAACATCTGACAGCTCAGAAATGAAGTAGTTAACATGTTTCAGACCCAATGGTCCATACTCATAGCATAATTGGCTACCTGCTCCAAGGAGTTTGACTGGGGCGGCACACCTGTCAAACCATAACACAGGTGTTTTAAGGTGAGCTCAGAGAGGACGGAAACCTCCCTGTTGGGTCTGAAACGTGTAAACGACTTCTGTATAGGTATGTTGGATATTTTATCACATGGAATAAAGAGATTTCATAAGGCTCCGGTGCGGTGCTGGATTTCATGTGTTTGGTCCATTTCTTCAAAGCCCTCCGTGCACTTTTGGACTATCCATGAGAAAAATGGTGAGCTAGACTGTCCTCTTTTTTTAGAGATGACAATCTATGCTTTAAACAAGACCATGGTCCAAGCCCTTTAGAAACAGGTCCCAGTGAAAGCTGCATATACCTTCAGCTCTCACTCGATAGATGATTTCTAAAGGCTATATCTCCAGATTTGGAGCAGGTGGTAATCCTGGTCTTATTTAACTACTTCCAGAGCGGGCCATTTACTCCCTTCCTGGCCAGGCAAATCTGACATGTGTCACTTTATGTGGTAATAACTTTGTAACGCTTTTACTTATCCAAGCCATTCTGAGATTGTTTTATCGTGACACATTGAACGTCATGTTAATTGTAAATTTGAGTCAATATGTTTTACCTTTATAAAAATCCAAAAGCTAACAAAAATGTGAAAAAATTCACTGTTTTCTAAATTTGAATCTCTCTGCTTTTAAAACAGATAGTGATGCGTCATAAAATATTTATTAATTAACATTCCCCATATGTCTACTTTATGTTGGCACCATTTTAGTAATGTAATTATATTTTTTTAGGACATTAGAAGGTTTCGAATTTTAGAAAAAAAAATTGAAATTTTTAAGAAAATTTCCAAAGTCAACTTTTTTCAGGACCAGTTCAGTTCTGAAGTCACTTTGTGGGAATTGCATAATAGAACCAACCCATAAATTACCCCATTTTAAAAAATGATACCCCTCAAACTTTTCAAAACTTATTTTTGAAATATTGTTAACCCTTTAGGTATTCCACAGGAATTAAAGCAAAATGGAGGTGAAATTTCAAAATGTCACTTTTTCCATTTTAATTCCAGATTTTCCATTTTAATCAATTTTTTCCTGGAACACATCAAGGATTAACAACAAAACAAACCTCAATATTTATTACCTTGATTCTGCAGTTTGCAGAAACACCCCATATGTGGTCGTTTACCGCTGTTTGGGCACACGACAGGAGCGCCATATGGTTTTTGGAGGGCAGATTTTGCTGAAATGGTCTTTGGGCACCATGTTGTATTTGAAGAGGACCTGAGGTAACCAAACAGTGAAAACCCCCCAAAAGTGACCACATTTTGTAAACTACACTACCCACAGAATTTTTAAGGAGTGTAGCGAGCACTTCACTCAACAGCTGTTTCATAAAATTTTTAATAAGTGGGTGTGAAAAGTGCTATCCACTTTCTCCCGAATACAGTAACACCCCAATTGTGGTCATAAACTGTTATTTGGGGATATGCTTTTATTGCTACCATTTTGGGGTACATACGACTTTTTGATTGATATTTTTTTGTGAGGTGACAAAAAAACTGTTTTGGCATAATTTAAAGTATATTATTTTTTACACTGTTCACTTTATGGAGTAGATCATTTGATATTTGTGTAAAGCCAATTGTTACCGACGCAGCGATACCAAATATGTCTATTTTTTATTTTTACACAATAGGAACATTTTTAGAAAAAAAAATCATGTTTTTGTGTTCCAGTTTTCATTGTGCCATATTTTTTTCATTTTTCTGGCCATGGTTTTGTGTGGGGGCTCATTTTTTGCGGGATGAGGTGACGTTTTTATTGCTACTATTTTGGGGTACATATGAGTTTTTGGTTGATTAACATTACAGATGAAACTCGAAAAGATGATAATTACTTACCGGTAATTGGATTTTCCCTTAGCCTCCACAACGGCACTACCTGGAGGGTTCCCACCTCTTCATGGACAGGAAAACGACGAAGATCGAACACATAAAAGCCCTCTCCCCTTTACCTTCGTCAGTCAATAATCTAGAACTTAAGTATATGCATTATTTAATAAGGTCATAAAACTTTCCTGCCAAAAGAAAGCTCCTCATTAGCTAATACGTCCAGTTTATAGTGTCTGAAAAAAGTAGAGGGAGTAGCCCAAGTAGCTGCTCTACATATCTCTTCAAGAGAAGAGGAAGCTTCTCTGCCCACGATGCAGCCATGGCTCGAGTAAAGTGGGCCTTCAGTCCCGGTGTAGGATCCAACACTGTATAGCAAAGGGATAATCAGGTTTTAATCCAACGGGCTATAGATGTCTTACTGGCTGCCTTCCCCTGATTTGCACCCAGGTATTGGACCAGCAACTGATTTGTCTTTCTAAAAGTCTTTGTGACCTCTAGGTACTGGAGAACCCATCTTCTAACGTCTAGGCCAGGCATCCTCAAACTGTGGCCCTCCAGCTGTTGTAAAACTACAACTCCCACAATGCCCTGCTGTAGGCCGATACCTGTAGGCTGTTTGGGCATGCTGGGAGTTGTAGTTTTGCAACAGCTGGAGGGCCGCAGTTTGAGGATGCCTGGTCTAGGCTACTGAATCTATTTTCTCCATCAGTTAAAGCCGGGGAACAAAATAATGGGAGAGATACTTCCTGACGACAATGGAATTTTGACACCACCTTGGGAAGAAATTCAGGAGAATGTTTTAGTATAATCCTATCTTCAAGAATAATGAGATAAGGTGACTGAATTGAAAAGGCCTGAATCTCTCCTATCCTTCTGGCTGTAGTAATGGCTAGTAAGAAAATAGTTTTTAAAGTTAATAGTCTCATAGGTAAATCCTGAATAGGCTTAAAGGGAACATCTGAGAGAAGAGAGAGAACTAGGTTTAAATTCCAAGGAGGCACCGAAGATCTGAACCTGGGATGAATACGACTAGCCCCTTGAAAAATCTTCTGATTAAATCCATTTCAGCAAGTTTCTCCCCCATGAAAGCACTTAAAGTTGAGACCTGTACTTTTAGAGTGCTTATTCTAAGACCATTGTCTAGACCAGATTTGAGAAAATGAAGTACTAGTCCCAGGTCTACAGGTCTAAGGGGATCCCATTTGTCTTTAGGGAACGCTACGAATGCCTTCCAATATCTTACATAAATCTTGGAAGTAACAGGCTTTCTACTTTGCAATAAAGTGTCTATTACCTTTTCAGATAGTCCTTTATTTCTTAACAGGATCCTTTCAGCCTCCAGGCCGTCAGATGGAGTTGTGGGATGCTGGGATGGTATACTGGACCCTGGAATAGAAGATCCGGTAGAGAAGGAAGGATCCAGAACTCCTCTCCTGCCAGGGATTTTAGAATTGGGAACCAGGATCTCCTGGGCCAGTATGGTGCTATCAGGATCACACAAGCTTTTTGTTGTATCACCTTTGTTAGGACTTTGGGGATTAAAGATAAGGGAGGGCATATAGTAGGTCTGCTGGCCACCTGTGGGCTAGAGTGTCCACTTGTAGAGGGTTGTCTCTGCAAGATAGGGAATAGAATTTGTCGACCTTTGCGTTCTTTGTTGCAAATAGATCTATCAATGGAGTCCCCCATCTTGCTATGATCTGGCTGAAGATTAACTGGTTCAGGCTCCATTCCCCCTGTTTTAACTTCTGTCTGCTCAGAAAATCTGCTAGTTGATTGTCTTTCCCTTTTTTGTGTACTGCTGTTATGGACCTCAGATTTGTTTCTGCCCAAAGGAAAATCTTCTCTGCTATAGCCGCAATGGTCTGACTTCTTGTTCCTCCTTGTTTGTTTATATATACTACTGTGGTGGCATTGTCCGAGAGTATTTTGACATGAGATTGAAACAGACTCTGAGAAAAGTAAGTGACGGCCTGCCATACTGCTTGAAGCTCTCGCCTGTTGGAGGAAGAGTTGGCTAGATTTTGCTGCCATATCCCCTGACATGTCCTGCCGTCCATGTGGGCTCCCCAGCCATATTTGCTCGCATCTGTTGTGATCACCAGTTGATCTCTTTGACGCCATTCCACTCCCCTGGAGAGATTCTTTCTCTTCAGCCACCATGTAAGGGAGTTTTTTTTATCTGAGGGGGGATCACTATCTTTTTGTTTATGGATGTCTGCTTCTTGTCCCAGGCTCTCAGAAGGAAACTCTGAAGAGGTCTTGAATGAGCCTGAGTCCATCTTACCACGGAAATGGTTGACGTCATGATTCCTAGAATCTTCATGATCTCTCTTATAGAGGTCCTGTGTGATTTTTGGAATTTTGAGAATCTCTGGATTAGTTCCTCCTTTTTTACTTCCGGAAGAAAAGAGACATCTGATGGGAGTCTAGGAGTACTCCTAAAAAAAATCTTCTGATGGCTTGGTACTAAATCAGATTTTTCGGTGTTCACAATCCATCCTAGTTGGGATAAGGTCTGGATTACCGTCTGTAACTGGAGACAGAGAGATTCCCTTGTGGAGGCCATTATTAAAAAATTATCCAGATATGTAACTAGAATTATATTTGCTTTGTGGAGGAAGCTTGAAACCTCTGCCATAATTTTCGTAAATACTCCCGTAGCTCATGAGAGACCGAACGGAAGAACTTGGAATTGGAAATGTCTGAGATTTCCCTGACACCATACTGCCATTCGTAAAAACTTTTGGTAAAATTGATGGATCGGAACATGGTAGTAGGCATCTGATAAGTCCAATGTCGCCATCATCCAGTCCTTTAATATCAGGTTGATTGTAGATCTGATTCACAGAAACACTTGTGCTTCCAGCTCACCTATGCAGGACCGCCTTGTGGACTCAGGTGTCACGGAACATGAAATGGAATTTTCAAAATGTGCAAAAAAATGGGTAGTTCCAGCACCAATTACCGTAAAAGCTTCTTTATTCCAAAATTTCAGACATAGGTACGTTCACATTGAAATGCTTGTTGACGCGTTTCAGACTATACAGTCCTTAATCATAACACTCTCACTGCGGACAAGAATAGGACATGTTCTATATTTTTGGGGATCCGGAAGTGCAGATCCGCAATTCCGGATCCGAGCGGGACAAAGTCTGTCCCCATAGAATTGAATGTATCTACAATTCCGTTCCGCAAAATTTTGCGGAACAGAATTGCGGACGTGTGAATGAGGCCTAAGGGTCCCTTTAGCGATCGCAGCTTTACAGCTTTCCCCTCCTTTTTTTTTTGCACATTTTTTAGAGATTTTAATCTGTGTCGTTCATTTTTTTCTTTCAGCCCAGCGGTTGAACAGAAAAAAAATTCTCATTACCCATATGGTCAATATAAGGAGAATAGCAAAAACTCCTAATTCTGGCCATACGGGTAATGATTGCGGAGACCCTCAAATGCCAGGGCAGTGGAAAAACCTTACAAGTGACCCCATTTTAGAAAGTAGACACCCCAAGGTATTCACTAAGGGGCATAGTGAGTTCATGGAAGTTTTTATTTTTTGACACAAGTTAGCGGAAAATGAAATTTAAAAAAAAAAAAAAAATTCCATTTCCGCTAACTTGTGACAAAAAATTAAAAATTCCATGAACTCACTATGCCCCTCAGTCAATACCTTAGGGTGTCTTCTTTCCGAAATAGGGTCATTTATGGGGTGTTTCTACTGTCTGGGCATTGTAGTGCGTCAGGAAACAGGACAGGTGCTCAGAAAATCAAAGTGCGGAAACTCACTTTTTTGCACCATAGTTTTTTTGCACCATAGTTTGTAAACGCTATAACTTTTACCCAAACCAATAAATATACACTTATTGCATTTTTTTTTATCAAACACATGTAACACAGAACAATAAATTTAGAGAAAATTTTAAATTGAAATGTAGTGTTTTTTTTAAATTTTTACAACAGAAAGCGAAAAATGTTGTATTTTTGCAAAAATTTCGTCAAAAAAAGTAAAATATCAAAAAAAGTAAAAATGTCAGCAAGAATGAAATACCACCAAATGAAAGCTCTATTAGTGAGAAGAAAAGGAGGTAAAATTCATTAGGGTGGTAAGTTGTATGACCGAGCAATAAACGTTGAAAGTAGTGTAGTGCGGAATTGTAAAAAAGGGCCTGGTCACTAGGGGGGTATAAACCTGTGGTCTTCAAGTGGTTAAGTTCTTTAGGTTTATTATCAGATGAAAGGAATTGTCTGGCTTCCTTACTAGAAAGACGGAGGAGTAGACTCCCTTCTTTTCTTCTTCTGGAGGGACCTGAATTATTGCCTCTTTCTGAAGTAGATTTACAATCAGGGATTCCAGGGCTTTTTGTTTTTCTCCTTCTAATATTGGATTCTCCATATATTTGTCTGGGGGAAAACTTGAAAATTCCAGTTTGTATCCTGAATCTATGATCGATAGTACTCAGGGAGAAGCTTGGATCTGACACCAAGCTTGGCCGAACTCTTTTAGTCTTCCCCCTACTGGGCATCTGGAGTCATTGCGTGGAGGTTTGACGGGTGAATTTTCCTGTAAAGAGGAATCCTTTGTTTCTATTGTTTGAGGATTGCCACGATGATCCCTGATTCTTCTTTTTCTGGTCAGCTGTAAGAGATCTTTTGCCACAAAAACTCCTTCTCTGATGGAAGAACTTTGACTCTGTAGGAAAACCTTGTTTTCTATCAGAAGCTTTCTCCAGGATATCGTCCAATGTTTTTTCCAAACACACTATCTCCTTCACAAGGAATGGAACAAAGCCTATTTTTAGAGGCAGTGTCGCCATTCCAGGACCTTAACCAGATATCTCTGCGAGAGGCGTTTGTCAAAGCTGCTGTTTTTGCTGATAGTTTTACATCCGCTGAAGCATCCGCTAGAAAATTTGAAGCCTGCTTAAGGGCTAGAATAGAGGCCAGTATATCCTCTCTTGGAGTACCTGACTAAACATGCTTTTCTAGCTGAGATAACCATAGTGACAGTGTTCTGGCTGTATAAGTGGGCGATATTCCTGGCCGTAAAATAGCCATAGAAGATTCCCAGGATTTTTTCATTAGTGACTCACATTTTTTGTCCATAGGTTCTTTCAGTATTCCCAGATCCTCAAACGGGAGCGCAGCCTTCTTTGAGATCTTCGCCACAGGAACATCTACCCTATGTGCTTTATCCCACACTGCCGAATCCTCTTCAGAAAAAGGATATTTCCTTTTAAACATCCTAGATGCTGCTTGTTTCTTTTCAGGATCTTTCCATTCCTCTGATATTAACCTTTTTATATTTTCGTGGACAGGGAAAACTCTTTTCTTCTTTTCCCCTAGACCAACAAACAACTGATCCTGGACAGTTAACGGCTCTTTATGTTCCTCTAAATTTATTGTTGCCCTAATGTTTTTAAGAAGGCTCTCAGTCTCCTCAATAGAGCACAAAGGGCGACCCGATGAGTCCTCTTTACCACTGGACTCTGCCTCAGAAGAAATATTCTGTGTGTCCAAGTCAGATGCTTGTTCCTCTGTATCAGGTGGATTCACCTTAGAAGTAGAAGGACTTGGGGTGGCTATTGCCAGTCTAGCATCAATAGAAGCTCCAATCTCTTCTTTAATAAGGGTTTTTAGGGTATCCACTATGGATGGTGTCTCCTCAGCAACTATTTTATTAGTGCGTTTGGGGCAGAGAAGCTTTCTAGAGGATGAAGATAATGCCTTTCTGCATATCTGACATTTCTTCTTTTGTGACGGTTCACCGGAAGGTCTCTGAACTTCCCCCTAGGGAATAAAGACTAGAGTTACCCTTCTTTCTTGAAACCAAAAAATTCTAAGTGAACCATCACCCAGAAGCTTATCTATGGCACCCTATGAATAGACATAGATATAAGAACACATCTCAACAGGGAGGAGACTTACCGGGCTAAAGAGTCTGGAGGAGTCAGTAACTCTCCTTGCAGGATCCAACTCAGCAAGGCCAGACATGGTGACTTCCAGAGGAAACTCGCAGTCTGTAGCTCCACTGCATGCTCAGAACGCCGAGTCTCTTTTTAAATTTGCCGCCCTAGTGCTTCCAGGATGGACGAGGTGACGTCATATTTGCCTCCGTTCCACTGTGGAATGCAGGCGCCGCTGAACACCGGAAGCTGGATCCTCGAGTGCACGCGCAAGCGCTTCAATGCCAACCTCTCATTCATTTCATTCTTCAAATGAAGGAAAGCAGCCCGGGGCAGCCATCATCCGCCGGACTAACGCCTAGGGGAGGAGGAGCAAGAACCGGAGCTCCGGGATCCTAACCCCCTGCAGGCGCCCTCCAGATAACCGGGAGAACTTACCAAAGGCCCCCGCGATCGTCGATCCTCAACTGCCTCTTGAGGGACAGGAAAACGACTGACGAAGGTAAAGGGGATGGGGCTTTTAGGTGTTCGATCATCGTCGTTTTCCTGTCCCTGAAGAGGTGGGAACCCTCCAGGTAGTGCCATTGTGGAGGTGTGGGGAAAAATTTGAATATCGTGCAAAAGTCCATTTATTTTTTTTCTTTTATTTATTTTTTTCTTTTTTTTAGAAAATTTCAAAAAAAAAACAACATAAAAATAGCAATACATTTTACACTTACATAGTAAAAACATCAAGCATCAACCAGAGAAGGATGAGAGTAATAAAGACAAATACATGAATAAGGGTGGTAGGGCATCTATTCCCCTCCCACTTAAATATCCTCTACATGGAAATACTTGACTTATCCAGTACATAACAATAAATATCACATTGTTTATCTTACCTTTAACCCTTTATTCCTTCTTATCCTCCTCCCCCTGCCCACCCACCCTTCCCCACCCCTTATCACCCTAGGTCCATTTAAGTCCATTTATTTCAGTATTGCAAATTAAAAGGAATTGCATTAATGCAGCAAAAAAATAGAATTTTGTGAAAAGGGTCAATATTCTAGGCTCAAAGTGTCACATTCTAGTCAGCTAAGTAATCCATACCCCCTGAGCAAACGGTACCTCAAAATTGTGACTTTGGGGTTTTATAAGCCGTACGCCATAATCATCCAAATTATAACAAATAAAGGGTTGAAATATCTCGCTTTACATGTAATGAGTATATCTCATATATTAGTTTCCCCTTTTAAGTTGCATTACTGAAATAAATTAACTTTGCACGATATTCTAATTTTTCGAGTTTCACCTGTATGTTTTTTGGGAGGTGAGCTCACAAAAAAATCTGTTTTGGCCCAATGTTTTTTTGTTTTTTTTTCACAGCAGTCATCTGATGGGGTAGCTCATATGATATTATTATAGAGGCGGTCATTGCGGATGCAGTAATACCAAATATGTCTATTTAATTTGTTTGTTTTAACATTTTTTAAATACCTGATTTGGGGGCAATTTTTTTTTTTATGTGAAACTTTTTATTATTATAATTTTTTTTCAAAACACTTTATTTTTTTATTTTTTACATTTTTTATTTTACACTTTGTGACCCCCTTAAGGTCATACAAGACCTCTGGGGGACATTTAACTTCATTTTTTTATTTTTTTAATAGTAGCCCCAGTTAAAGGGGAAATACACTCCCCAAAGAGGCTGTACAGCCAAATACAGCACTGTACAGTGGTCTATTGAAGACCCGACAGCTCCTGCACTCACCCGGCCATCACATGATCACCAGGACAGAAAACGCTGAGCGCCTTGTATACAGCGATCTAGAAGGCAGGAACACCCAGGAACGGTCCCTGCCTTCTCTCTGGGGTGCCTTGCGGTCACTGACAGCAGGCTTCCCACTCGGCAGCTACACAATTAGCGTGCAGCTGCCATCTCTGAAAGAACATTCCAAAACGTCCATTCAGGGATAAACTCGACTGCCCGGGACATTTATAGTTAATAGGCGGTCAGGAAGTGGCAAAAGCTTAGATTATCGGCTTTAAAATAAGACCGTGATACATCTTTAAATGCTATGCAACCTGAGATATTCCGAGATAAAGCAGCCCTCCCACCTCTTCAGCCAGCTGTGATGTTGACTAACATGGAGAAGGAGAAAGGTCTAGTGGGGCACCTGCCAACAGACTGAAGAAAAAGAGACATAGATTCTCTTTCCCTGTGGAACTGGACATGGGCCCAGGAGGAGGGTAACATGGACTTCTGTGCATGTTATCATCCCCTCTCCTATCAGACAGTATACTTATGCTGATTATCCCCTTTTTCTTCTAGAAACAGTGATTAAAATTGAGTGCTTGCTCATCTAATCACCTTTTTGCACCTAATTAGGCTGTTCATTCACTCCATGACCCAGAAGTTTACTAGTATCTAGATCATAGCACCAAATTAGTTGTGCCAAACACAATGGCACTTTTTTACTCACTGATTGTTGCTTTAAATGATAATTTCCTTGTCGTCCTACAGCAGCAGCAGTACCAATAGGGATTTCTGATCCTCCTGAAAGATAGGACAGGAGATGTCAATTACCTGATTAACCTTTTCTCCTAGAAGAACCCTTCATGCAACAATGCTTATTGTGTTTTTTTCTGTCCTTCTGGAGGAGTGTGTCCCTGGATCAGGAGACCAGGAGATGTTGGGAAGTAGTTTCTCTCTTTTGTATATTAGAAAATAGAGTTGGAGCCCAGAGCCCCCTGGTGCTGGAGTATAACTGCACTGCAGTGTAACAATGGCTGGGTGCAGCCATAATACTTCTCTGCTCTGCCCAAGGTACTGACAAGTCTTGTGGGATCCATGCCTGGTTCATTTTAATGAATGTGAGCTTAACCATGTTGGCTGTGGACAGGCGCATCCACCTGCCATGCTAAACACACGTTGAAACAATACACTTGCTGCAGGGCAGGCCAGCACCTCCAAGGCATAAAGGGCAAGCTTAGGCCATGCGTTCAATTTGGAGACCCATCAGTCAGTATGTGCAGACATGTGCACATATACTGTTTCACCATGTTGCTGAAATGCTGCCTCCTGCTAAGACGGTCCATCAGATGGTGGTGCTGGATGTTGAGGCGTGCTGACAAAGCTTTTCCACATTTCGGCTATGATAACCACCCCTTCTAAGGTGGTGCAGGTGCCCCAGCTCAGTTGGCTACTTCCTCCTTCGCCTCCTGCTTCCAATAAGCCACCACTGTCAGGTGGGAATACTGTCAGTAGTGGGTCTAGCAGCGTGTGCTTGTATTTACACATCTTCCGATCACACTCCAGCACCACCAACCACTCATTGGTCTGTTCTTCGATGCCCATCCACAGCTCCTGAAGGGTGTGGGGTTGTTCCCCCAAACAGATTAGTTTCAGAACAGCCTGCTGTTACTTTCCTTTCGCTTTGCTGAAGTTCGTGCTGCAGGTGTTATGCTGACATGATGAGGTGGTGGTAGAGGAGCAAAAGGAGGAGGAAGTAGAGTAGGAGGCGGAGGCAACAGGAGGCACCGAGAAACATTCAGCAATCCTCGGTTGGGGTAGGTCATGCGCCAAACAGCTGTCTGCCTCAGGCCCAGCCACCACTACATTTACCTAGTGGGCAGTTAGGGAGATATAATGTTCCTACCCCTGCTTACTGGTCCACGTATCTGTGGTTATGTGGTCCTTGCCACTGATGGTGTTTTGCATCGCACACCTGATTTTTTTGCTGTCATATCCTCTCTTTGCGGGGTACCAGTTGGCCCTGTCGTTCTAGAGGGGAAGGAAGAGGCCAAGAATGCAGCAGAAGAGGGAGCAGGAGGAGCCTCAGATTTTTCATGGGTCTTCAGGCATCTACTCCACTGCAGCTTATGCTTTGCATAAGCTTTTAGATGTCTGGTCATGCAGGTGGTGCTCAGCTTTAGAACATTTATGCCTCACTTCAGGCTCCGACTGCACAGCATGCAAACCACCCATGTCTTGTTGTCAGCACATTGCCTGAAGAACTGCCATGCCAGGAACTACTTTGTGCCGGCTTTGGTGTGCTCTGTCCCTTGGCGTGGTGGGTAGTAGCAGGCATACTGGCTAGTGGCGGGCCTTTGTGGTTTTGCACCCTGCTCCCTCTTTTGCTGTGCAGCTGGTGCTTTGTAAACAACCCTCTATTCCTCTGAACTGCACTTCACTTGGATGACCTTAATTCCCTGTGGGGTCTAGGACCTCATCATCCTCCACATCATCTTCCACCCACTCTTCACACTGCAGAAAGCCATAGCAGTTCACACCTGTGTTTCATCATCATCAGAGACGTGCTGTGGTGGTCCTCCCACATGATCAAACATAAGTGGTTGAACATCATTGCACTCAATCTCTTCCACTTCTGGGACAGGGCTAGGTGAATGGCCCACTGAACCCCACCAGCATAGTCATCAAAAAGTATATGTGACTGCTGCATGACTTGGGGATCAGGCAGCTTGGCTGATGTGAACAGGGTTGAGGTGGAAGACGGATGCCCGTTGGGCGTCCATGCCAACTCTGCACTTTTAGCAGGGGACCAGGTGGAAGACAAAGTGCAGGAACTGGAGGCACTGCCAGCTCCTCTAATCTACTACTGCCTCTACTTGTTCTGGCCTCGTACAGCGTTAGTCGGGCCTACAAAATGACGCAAAGCGTCCTGCGCACCAGAGGAAGGTGTTTCATTTATGTGCGTGGCTGGCACAGATCGACAACGTCCTCTCCCTGCTGCAGGAGCTCCACCAGCACCTGCAACACCATGACCACGTCCCTTTTTTGATGCTCTCCTCATTCTTTGAGGGCACCCCCAGAATTAATAGACTGATTAGCTATTCTATTACAGTGTGATGGATGCAAAGGAGGTGTTTTGCAACCCAAAAAAATGGGATTATGTCACCCACAGAATTAACAGACTAATTAACTATTCTATTACAGTGTGACAGATGCAAAGTAGGTGTACTGCACCCCCAAAAATGGCTACAGAATTAACAGCCCGAATAAGTATTGTATTTCTGGTGCAAAGGTGTTGTATTGCACCACAAAATTGCATATAGGTCACCCACAGAGTTATCAGCCACATAAAAGCCTAACACTGTCCCTCACTGCAGCAGCATCCTGTCCCTACATTAGTCAGAGCAGAATGGCAGTGCACCATGTGATCCAGGATTTATTCATGCAGAGTCATGTTCTGCGCAGGCCAATCGGAGCCATTCCAGTACTAGGCATGCCTGTGATGGCTTCAAAGTGCCCACAGCATAAAAGATTGTTGGATGGCTGCACCACAGCCTTTCAACAAGCTTTATTTATTAATAACTTAATTAACTTTCGTGGCAAAGTCCGTTTTCAGGTTTGGGTGCTCGGACATCGTAATATTCGGTATGAACCCGAACTTGCCAGTCCGAGTTCGCTTATCCATAGCCGACAACACTAATCCAGCATCAGCCTACTGTAAATTAAGCCAGATATCCTCTCTGGTCCCACCCCCACAGGGACAGGAAGAGCCCTGGAGGGGGGTGGTTGGAGGGGATTTTTAACGTCTCTGTGCTGCTGTCCCTATAGAAGCTAGAAGGAAAATTAAAATTAAAAAACAGCATAAATATAAAAAATTCAAATCACCCCCATTTCCTAATTTTACATATAAAATTATGATAAATAATAAAGTGGTATACGACTGAGCTGTTAGGCCTCTTTCACATAAGCAATGCAGAATGTGTCAGAATCTGTTCAGGGAACACACTGGTGGTTTTGCACACAATTTCAATCAGTTTTGTCTGCAATTACTTTCATTGTTTTTGTTTTTTCCCATCTGGATTGTATCCGGTTTTTTTATGCACATGAAGAAAAACTGGAGGATAACACTCAACATCGCCGAGCAAACAATAGTGAAAAGCAAATTGCATCCAGATGCCTTCTGTTTTTCATGCAAGCTCCATTCACTTCTATGGAGCCAGAGCTCTGTGAAAACGGATGATATAAAACGAGCTTCTCACAATATGGAACGTGCCGCGATTTTTCAAGGATGCAAAGATAATGCGCAACAAATGACCCTCATGAGCACAAACCCATTGAAAGGAATGAGGATTTAATCTGTGCGTTCACTACAACGGAAAAATCGTCCCTGTGAAAGAGGACTTAAAAGTATAAAAAATTGTTTCCTGCACGATGAGTGTAGAAGTGCCATTAAAAAAATACAACTGGGGGGCGTGGCCAGCAATGGAAGAGTGAGGACGCGCTCGATGTGAGCTCCACTGCACCCCTAACTTACACAAGCTCTCACCTGCTTTTAATGATGGAGAAAACTACTAAAAAGGGTCAAGCTCGTCCGTCTGCTACCCTTACCGCTTGCCAGGGCAACTTGAGAGCTTATTTCTCCAGGCAGGCCGACTCTGCAGCAGGGATGGCACCAGAGCCAGCCTGCATGCTCCAAGATGGCGGCAACTCCCTCTCCTCACGGCTTGCCGTAGTGCATGTCCGGCTGAACGGGTCCAAGTCTCCAAAGGGACCGCCGCTCCCTCTCTGCACCACCCATGGCCTGACCTGAACTCCAGGCAGCTTCTCTGGCGCATGAGGCACAAAATGGTTGACAGCACCCGCTCTCGTAGGAGCAGCGAGAGGCTGCGTCTCCTGCTTGCATTGATGAAGATGAGGACCAGCCTATAGACAAGAGCTGCGCACCTCACCAGGCAAGCCAGCAAGTACCATCATCCCTTCTGCTGATAACCTCCCCTGCCCCACTGTCCTCTCCTGCCCCCTCTCACCCCCCAGGCTCTGTGCTGAGGCCCGGTGCACAATCTTTTTGGCCACAAAATCTGCCCAGCTTGTCCACTTACCCCTGCTCTCCCATACTGTGCCCCCTCAATCACAGCACCCGCGCCCTAGATCTCTGGAATTAGTGAACGCCGATTGCGTTTGCCAACACCAACATAGCCTGTCTTTGTCCTTGGACGCTCGCGAGCGACGTTCCAGGGGCCGCCTCTCTCGACAAGACTCACCTAGCCCCTCTCTAGCGTCCCCCCATTGTTCGTCCGGGTCATCGTGCCATGGCACCAGGACACTCTCCTCACACCCATCATTATCTGTAGGATCCATTTTTATGCCATAAAAGAACAGATTCTCTTCAAGGCCCGCCAGAAGCTATATAAACGCACAGCATAGTGGGAGAAGCAACTATAAATAAGGAAGCCCCAAAAAATGGAAATATGGCACCTCCATATTAAGCATAGAAATTTTTTATTGTAAATACACAAACAATCAAATATACCATATAAAGTTAGCAGCAATAAGGCATATCATCGATGAGGAACAGAAACCTAAGAGGAGGCCGAGGGGTCAGCACACAGGGGACATATAGTTTAGAAAAAACACACAAAACCCCAAGTAATACATGTAACCCCCGGACAAAACGTCCAATAGAGGACAAACAATCGGGTAAGTGTGGACATCAAATAAGTATAGATACCCACAAGCTGCGAGTCGGTCCCTCAGCCGCCTCCTCCCAACACCGTTTCGCCAGTAACCTGGCTTCTTCCAGGGATAAGAAAGGAAGTGAAATACTCCTCTTTTTATAGTGTCCTTTCAAGTGCAAATTAAAGAGGAAATCGACAAACGGTGTGTATTAAGGGATTGAGCTTCAATAGAAATCTGCCTAGTGGTCGCATCCACGGCCAGGCCCACAAATGGCCGGCCCTAAAGCAAAGGTATACAACAAACCATGTGACCATTATGACGAGTCGGTCATGTGTATGACCAAGCGTCACGTGATCCCGAACTTCAATAGCATAATAACATGCTACAGCAAATCCGAGGGATAAAATCAACAAATATATGCATCTATACAGTCATTAAAATTACCATGTGTCTTTACATAGATTCAAAAAATAAAAATAATTCAGCATATAAAAAAGAAAAAAGTAAACTGTGAAATAACACGTGGCTAAGTAACAGCACAGTACAAATATGTAGCCATATGTCTATGTGCATGGAATTCGTATAAGTTGTGATCATGTGCCCAAACATTGTGGAAATTAATATAAGGTCTATACACGGTTAAAAAATGCAATGCATATATATATATATATATATATATATATGCCCCTGTGCAGCCGAAAAAGAGAGAGCCAGCTCGGTGCGAAGATATATAGCGGGGCCCGCGACTTTTGTGGTGCATCAGTCACAGACGCGACCAATGCATCAACGCCACGTCACGCCACCCCAAGCTTCGATGACATGATGCCGGCAATATATTATAGCCGAAAAATGATGGGCACAAATTATAATTATACAACCATATATCCATGCGCACAGAATACAAATTCATATAGATAGTGCACATCTATGATAAACAATGTGAAATAAAATCCTTGTTTGATTAGGAAACACAATGCAATTGTATACCTCTTTACCCATATACATAAAATGCAATTCCTGTGTATTATATATATATATATATATATATGCGCATAAGTGTGAAAATGTATGTAAACTCCACGGGGGAAGATCCAAACCCCGATTCAGATCCCTACTAATATACATCCCAAAGGTTTCCAATAAATATTCGGAATATTATGTTCATGGTTGAATAATTAAATTGATCAACACTTTCTTTCCACTCAGACCGTTTTCAAAGGAACATCCCCCGGAAACCACACGATCATCACCTCCAGTATCCAGCTCGGAAACAAGAAGCACTGTGGAGCGGCCACACACAGCACACCAACGTTGCCCATTCCACTATCCCGAACACACCGCAGGTAAGTCAAAACTAGAAACTACAAAGAAAACAAGAACATGTTAAGAAAACCGGAGTTAACAAGAAGAAAACAAGGATGCGCAGAAGACCCAAAGCCCATTTTACTATAAATACGATGCAAAAGACATATCCTCATTTAATCCCTTAGGTATCATGCAGTCCAGTTCGTGGATCCATCTTACCTCTTTTTGCGCCAAAACTTTCTTCCAATTACCACCTCTTAGTGTGATATAGACGATCAACGCCCCTGACCAGTCATGAAACTCCTTGAAGTGCCTAGGTATGGATTTAAGCATAGTCAGATCGTCTTCTTCCCTGGCTGCTTCTATCCCGAGAACATGTTCCTGTACTCGTCTCTTTAACTGCTTAAATCCTTTCCTAGGCACCTCAAGGAGTGGTAATTTTAATGACTGTATAGATGCATATATTTGTTGATTTTATCCCTCGGATTTGCTGTAGCATGTTATTATGCTATTGAAGTTCGGGATCATGTGACGCTCGGTCATACACATGACCGACTCGTCATAATGGTCGCATGGTTTGCTGTATACCTTTGCTTTAGGGCCGGCCATTTGTTGGCCTGGCCGTGGATGCGACCACTAGGCAGATTTCTATTGGAGCTCAATCCCTTAATACACACCGTTTGGCGATTTTTATAATTTGCACTTGAAAGGACACTATAAAAAGAGGAGTATTTCACTTCCTTTCTTATCCCCGGAAGAAGCCAGGTTACTGGCGAAACGGTGTTGGGAGGAGGCGGCTGAAGGACCGACTCGCAGCTTGTAGGTATCTATACTTATTTGATGTCCACACTTACCCGATTGTTTGTCCTCTATTGGAAGTTTTGTCCGGGGGTTACATGTATTACTTGGGGTTTTGTGTGTTTTTTCTAAACTATATGTCCCCTGTGTGCTGACCCCTCAGCCTCCTCTTAGGTTTCTGTTCCTCATCGATGATGTGCCTTATTGCTGCTAACTTTATATGGTATATTTGATTGTTTGTGTATTTACAATTAAAAATTTCTATGTTTAATAAGGAGGTGCCATATTTCCATTTTTTGGGGGTGATGTATTCAGATCTATATAGGCTCTGCATAATGATTATTATCAACCGGTAGTAAATTTTGTGTGTATAAACAAGGAAGGTTAAATGACCAAATTAGCAACACTTAGAGTCAAGGGTTGTGGCCATTACCAGAAACCACACAGACGACTAGTGATCCACAAGTAGAGATGAGCAAACTTTAAAAAAAAGTTCGGCGTGCACTGATCACATGATGGTGACGTCACCCCAGGTCCTTCAGCTGTTAACAGTTCGGGTTGGTGGCAGCCGCCCCTTATGGATTTCATATGCCGCTATAGTGGAATCCATAACGGGATGCGCGACTTACCACAACCCGAACGCCAAACTTTTTTTTAAAGTTCGCTCATCTCTACCCACAAGCAAACCTGTCAGATCAAACCATGTGTTGCCAGTCTCACAGATCTCCTGCCACTCACTGTAGCCGGGACGTCCGTATGTCCCGGTACATCCGTGACAGTACCCCCCATTTCTATGGGTGACCTCCAGGTCACAGAGGACAAACCTTATCAAGGTGAGACCTGTAAAAAGCTTTCACCAAACGACTGGCATTCATGTCAGATGCCGATACCCACATCCTCTCCTCTGGTCCATAACCCTACCAGGGAATAAGATACTAAAGAGATCTACGGAGAACTCGAGAGTCAATTATCTTGGCGAACTGGAATTCCAAACTACCGTCCACCATGACTGGAGTGGGTGTCAAGGAAGACGGCTCCAAAGGGTCAACATATCTCTTCAACAAAGATTTATGAAACACATTATGAATTACCACAGCCTGAGGAAGTTCAAGACGAAAAGCTATCGGATTAATAATGGCTGTGATCTTATATGGACCAATAAACCTTGGACCCAACTTAATACCACACAGAATCAGTCTTAGGTCCGGACCTTTCATACGTTTCCTGTCAGCCACACGTTTATACGTGTTGCCCATATTCATCAAGTTATCTTGAATTTTCCGCCATATACATGACAATGATGATGAAAAACGACAATGATGATGAAAAATCCTCCTCAAGGATACCGGAAGTACAGTATATGGTCACACAAACCCTGTAAAACACAGGAACGGATACCCCATAAGGACACCGCAACATGAAGATCTTACTGACAACAAACGTGTAAAGTGAACAAACAGTAAAACAAAAAAATAAATAGTGAATATGCGGATTACAGTCCGGACATTCCTCAAGAATGATAAAAATTCCTCTTCCTTATGTAGGGTGGCCAGACGTCCGGTTTTCCGGCTGGCGGTAGGGGCAGGGCTTCACATGGTTTCCTGTATGATGGGTGTGGCTTCAGAAATGGTAGGCATGGCTTGGGGCGTGGCCGGTGAGGTACCGCTTTCTAAGGTGAAGCCAGTGGCCACCCTATCCTTATGCCAGGCAAAGAATAGAGGAGTGTGCGCTCAAAATGTATGAAAGTGAAGTGCAAGCGAATGAGCCATCACTCAGGGGGATATCTGTGTGAGAAGAGCAGCTAGGAACAACTCCAATCTACACAACCCACAGATCTTATGTACTAGTGACTTCAGGACCTTTGATGATGTGATGGTCATGTGATCAGTCACATGAGGGGAGGAGTAAAGCAGTGCAGAATTGTCACTGTTTAGCAGTTATGGTCATGTGACCAGTGTGACATCAAAGGTCCTATAGCCACTGAACTTTACATATCTCATGTAAGTGATCACATGACTATTATGTCATCAAAGGTCCTACACCCACTAGACATTTCCTCCATCCCATGTAACTGATCACATGACTGTGACATCATCGCAGGTCCTGCAGGCCCAGGAGGTGAGATCTGCAGGTCAGTTATTGGTCGGGGGATGTGTGACTTGGTTCTGGCTTTATTAGAATGGAGCGGTTCTATAGGTGATATATAGCAGGTCCAGCCAGCAGGGGGCAGCACCGGCCATAGAGAGTCTCTGCTCACACAGTCTGGAGGTCAGGAGGGGAGTTCTCCTCAGACATGTCTGCTCTCCCCCTGGAATATTAGGAAACCCCCCCAGACCCCTGTAAGAGTGGCTGTTCTCCTGGATTAGAGAGGTCTTCCATCACACAATGTTCTGTGATATCACTAGGATATGGAGTCAGTGTGTGATCGGTGGGGACAACCTCTTCTAGATGAAGGGGCTGCAGCGCTGTGTCCTCTCCTCACTTGCCCTGCACAGCGGAGGCCGGAGCTCTATAGTATGTAGATAACTGCACACGCGGTGTCTGTACATGTGACTACACGCCTGTGTACATACAGAGAGAACTGCAGCAGGAATCAGAGGAGAGAGACGGCGACAGGACTTCTCCTCACTCATCACCGCACAGTATAGAGATATTATATAGCTTCTCATGTATATATATTACATACACCCCCTACACTATCATCACCGCACAGTATAGAGATATTATATAGCCTCTCATGTATATATATTACATACACCCCCTACACTATCATCACCGCACAGTATAGAGATATTATATAGCTTCTCATGTATATATATTACATTCACCCCTACACTATCATTACTGCACAGTATAGAGATATTATATAGCTTCTCATGTATATATATTACATACACCCCCTACACTTTCATCACCGCACAGTATAGAGTTATTATATAGCTTCTCCTGTATATATATTACATACACCCCCTACACTATCATCACTGCACTGTATAGAGATATTATATAGCTTCTCATGTATATATATTACATACACCCGCTACACTATCATCACCGCACAGTATAGAGTTATTATATAGCTTCTCCTGTATATATATTACATACACCCCCTACACTATCATCACTGCACTGTATAGAGATATTATATAGCTTCTCATGTATATATATTACATACACCCCGTACACTATCATCACCGCACAGTATAGAGATATTATATAGCTTCTCATGTATATATATTACATACACCCCCCTACACTATCATCACCGCACAGTATAGAGATATTATATAGCTTCTCATGTATATATATTACATACACCCCCTACACTATCATCACCGCACAGTATAGAGATATTATATAGCTTCTCATGTATATATATTACATACACCCCCTACACTATCATCACCGCACAGTATAGAGATATTATATAGCTTCTCATGTATATATATATTACATACACCCCCTACACTATCATCACCGCACAGTATAGAGATATTATATAGCTTCTCATGTATATATATTACATACACCCCCTACACTATCATCACCGCACAGTATAGAGATATTATATAGCTTCTCATGTATATATATTACATACACCCCCTACACTATCATCACCGCACAGTATAGAGATATTATATAGCTTCTCATGTATATATATTACATACACCCCCTACACTATCATCACCGCACAGTATAGAGATATTATATAGCTTCTCATGTATATATATTACATACACCCCCTACACTATCATCACCGCACAGTATAGAGATATTATATAGCTTCTCATGTATATATATTACATACACCCTCTACACTATCATCACCGCACAGTATAGAGATATTATATAGCTTCTCATGTATATATATATTACATACACCCCCTACACTATCATCACCGCACAGTATAGAGATATTATATAGCTTCTCATGTATATATATTACATACACCCTCTACACTATCATCACCGCACAGTATAGAGATATTATATAGCTTCTCATGTATATATATTACATACACCCCCTACACTATCATCACCGCACAGTATAGAGATATTATATAGCTTCTCATGTATATATATATATTACATACACCCCTACACTATCATCACCGCACAGTATAGAGATATTATATAGCTTCTCATGTATATATATTACATACACCTCCTACACTATCATCACCGCACAGTATAGAGATATTATATAGCTTCTCATGTATATATATATATTACATACATCCCCTACACTATCATCACCGCACAGTATAGAGATATTATATAGCCTCTCATGTATATATATTACATACATCCCCTACACTATCATCACCGCACAGTATAGAGATATTATATAGCTTCTCATGTATATATATTACATACACCCCCTACACTATCATCACCGCACAGTATAGAGATATTATATAGCTTCTCATGTATATATTACATACACCCCGCTACACTATCATCACCGCACAGTATAGAGATATTATATAGCTTCTCATGTATATATTACATACCCCCCCTACACTATCATCACCGCACAGTATAGAGATATTATATAGCTTCTCATGTATATATATTACATACACCCCCTACACTATCATCACCGCACAGTATAGAGATATTATATAGCTTCTCATGTATATATATATTACATACACCCCCTACACTATCATCACCGCACACTATAGAGATATTATATAGCTTCTCATGTATATATATTACATACACCCCCTACACTATCATCACTGCACAGTATAGAGATATTATATAGCTTCTCATGTATATATATTACATACACCCCCTACACTATCATCACCGCACAGTATAGAGATATTATATAGCTTCTCATGTATATATATATTACATACACCACCTACACTATCATCACCGCACAGTATAGAGATATTATATAGCTTCTCATGTATATATATTACATACACCCCTACACTATCATCACCGCACAGTATAGAGATATTATATAGCTTCTCATGTATATATATTACATACACCCCCTACACTATCATCACCGCACAGTATAGAGATATTATATAGCTTCTCATGTATATATATTACATACACCCCCTACACTATCATCACCGCACAGTATAGAGATATTATATAGCTTCTCATGTATATATATTACATACACCCCTACACTATCATCACCGCACAGTATAGAGATATTATATAGCTTCTCATGTATATATATTACATACACCCCCTACACTATCATCACCGCACAGTATAGAGATATTATATAGCTTCTCATGTATATATATATTACATACACACCCTACACTATCATCACCGCACAGTATAGAGATATTATATAGCTTCTCATGTATATATATTACATACACCCCCCTACACTATCATCACCGCACAGTATAGAGATATTATATAGCTTCTCATGTATATATATTACATACACCCCCTACACTATCATCACTGCACAGTATAGAGATATTATATAGCTTCTCATGTGTATATATTACATACACCCCCTATACTATCATCACTGCACAGTATAGAGATATTATATAGCTTCTCATGTATATATATTACATACACTCCCTACACTATCATCACCGCACAGTATAGAGATATTATATAGCTTCTCATGTATATATATTACATACACCCCCTACACTATCACCACACAGTATAGAGATATTATATAGCTTCTCGTATATATATTACATACACCCCCTACACTATCATCACCGCACAGTATAGAGATATTATATAGCTTCTCATGTATATATATTACATACACCCCCCTACACTATCATCACCGCACAGTATAGAGATATTATATAGCTTCTCATGTATATATATTACATACACCCCCCTACACTATCATCACCGCACAGTATAGAGATATTATATAGCTTCCCATGTATATATTATATACACCCCCCTACACTATCATCACCGCACATCATGTTATTTGTCTTATGTGTGGAATATACCGTATACTGTGTATACATAATGTATGGAATATACCGTATACTGTGTACATAAAGTATGGAATATACCGTATACTGTGTACATATTGTATGGAATATACCGTATACTGTGTACATAAAGTACGGAATATACCGTATACTGTGTGTACATAATGTATGGAATATACCGTATACTGTGTGTACATAATGTATGGAATATACCGTATACTGTGTGTACATAATGTATAGAATATACCGTATACATAATGTATGGAATATACCGTATACTGTGTGTACATAATGTATGGAATATACCGTATACTGTGTACATAATGTATGGAATATACCGTATACTGTGTGTACATAATGTATAGAATATACCGTATACTGTGTACATAATGTATGGAATATACCGTATACTGTGTGTACATAATGTATAGAATATACCGTATAATGTGTACATAATGTGTGGAATATACCGTATACTGTGTGTACATAATGTATGGAATATACCGTATACTGCGTGTACATAATGTATGGAATATACCGTATACTGTGTGTACATAATGTATGGAATATACCGTATACTATGTACATAATGTACGGAATATACCGTATACTGTGTGTACATAATGTATGGAATATACCGTATACTGTGTGTACATAATGTATGGAATATACCGTATACTGTGTGTACATAATGTACGGAATATACCGTATACTGTGTGTACATAATGTACGGAATATACCGTATACTGTGTGTACATAATGTAAGGAATATACCGTATACTGTGTGTACATAATGTATGGAATATACCGTATACTGAGTATACATTGTGTGGAATATACCGTATACTGTGTGTACATAATGTATGGAATATACCGTATACATAATGTATGGAATATACCGTATACTGTGTGTACATAATGTATGGAATATACCGTATACTGTGTGTACATAATGTACGGAATATACCGTATACTGTGTGTACATAAAGTATGGAATATACCGTATACTGTGTACATAATGTATGGAATATACCGTATACTGTGTGTACATAATGTACGGAATATACCGTATACTGTGTTCATAATGTAAGGAATATACCGTATACTGTGTGTACATAATGTATGGAATATACCGTATACTGTGTGTACATAATGTATGGAATATACCGTAATCCCGTATATATATGACACATCAGAATATTTCTGCTCATATCGAGTGCTGACAATATAGAAAGTGAAAATTGTATAACTCTGACCCTCACTGGACACAACAATCGGGCAGTGTGTCATATATATACGATGACCGGGCTAACATGGCGGTTATCCTCGACAGTCGGCCATGTTAGCAAAGGGCATGAGGGGGTTTGTACCTCCGCCCTGCAGCCCTGATCACTGTGGAGGTGCACGACCCCACCAATCACCCTAACGTGCGCAGAGGGGGGCTCCGCTGTTTGGTGGTCTACCTGCCAATCACAGCACAAGAGGGGCATGTAGAACAGCAAAGCCCTCCGCAGGCAGCCATCCCTGTATGGAACTGCGTGCAAAGAGAACTTTACGCTTCTATGTGCTGCGTTTGGGCCTTGCTGGGACTTGTGGTGCACCACCATTGTGCTCTACTGAGAAGAAAGTAAAAACAAGTATTCTTGGACCTGCTGCATTAGTCACTAATCTAATTGTTCATTTGCAGCAGTCCCAATGTCTGTCCGTCTTCCCCTCTGTGCTCCTTCTGCCGACACTGAGCCATTTTCCGGCTCTGCACCAGTAATTCTGCACGCACGCTGTGACCGCCAAGTGCTGATCGGTGCGTACGTCACTCTTTGCACCAGTTGCAGCCGCTGAGCACTGATTAGTACTGTACATTACTCGTCGTTTCTGTGCTCACTTTTCGGCTCAGGTGTTTTTTTTGTGTGTGTGAAAAATAAAATAATTATAATCTTAATTTTATAGTTATTATATAATCTCTGTACAAATATACCTATAAAGTCTAGGTAATTTTAGCGCAGATTTTTTACGGCACGCAGAACAATTGCTTGTGTGTTTCCTGTAATTGCTGAGCGCCGATCAGCACCATACATCGCCGATCGTATTCGTCCTCAGTTCTCTGTGTAGGATTTAAAAAATCTGTCTCTCTCTCTATATATATATATATATATATATAAAATACTTTGGTATATGGGGGCTACGGGTCATTAAAATGGTGCATCCCACCCAGAGAAAGCTGGGCCGTTAATGAGGCGTAATTAGCAGCCACCTGTGGAGCTCAGTGAAATTTGGGCTGTACTCTTCCAGTAGGCCTCCCAGTCCGGAGAAGACAGGCTGTGCTGAGGTCCGTCGGAGTCACAGCAGCTTATGAAGGTAAGGACACCTGGATTGAACCCCTAGAATGCCCACCCCCGTCATAGGAGCTAGTAGTAAAAGTGTGTGACTTAGTGCACCCCCTGCTGGACCAGGGTTGCCCCTTCTATGTGGATAACTATTGCACCAACATTCCACTATTTGAGGGCCCATGCACACGGCCGTAGGTGGCTCGCTCCGTGCATTGTAAACCGCAATTTGCTCCGTATGGCCGCCGGGATGAATCCTGACCCATTCAACATTGAATGGGTCTGCATTCGTCCGTTCCGCAAAAAGATAGAAAATGTCCTACGGAAGTACGGAACCCCAAAGAAGCACTCCATAGTACTTCTGTAGTGTTCCATTCCATTCCGCACCGTTCCACATCTCCGGATTTGCGGACCGCAATACGGCAACGGGCAGCACACGTTCCTGTGCATGAGCCCTAAGTCTCTAAGTTCCAGAGGTACTGTAGCTTGTGGCACGGTATGCAAAAATCAGAGAGGCCTCCTTAGATCCCTGCTCGGGCAACAGTAGGGCTCTCTGCATCTTTCTCATTATAAACACACATAAAGTTGTAAAAAAAAAAAAATTAGGCATATTAGGTATCGCTGCATCCGTAACGACTGGCTCAATAAAAATATCAAATAGAGACTGTGCCAAAAAAGCCATTTTTGTCAGCCTACATCACAAAAAGAGTAATACCAAGTGATAAAAAGGTCGTATTTACCCCAACATAGTACCAATCAAACCATCACCTCATCCCGCAAAAAAAAAGCCCCTACATAAGATAATTGCCTGAAAAATAAAAAAAATATGGCTCTCAGAAAATGAAGACACAAAAACATGACTTTTCTCTTTTAATAAACTTTTGTGTAAAACTAAAATTAAAAAAGTAGACATATTAGATATTGCAATGTCCATAATGACTGTCTCTATAAAAATATCAGATGACCTTCCCCCTCAGGTGAACAAAGTAAAAAACTTAAATTAAAACTGTGCCAAAAAAGCTATTTTTTGTCACCTTACATCACAAAAAGTGTAATAACAAGCGATCAAAAAGCCATATGTAACACAAAATAGTGCCAATCAGACCATCACCTCATCCCACAAAAAATGAGCCCCTACGTAAGTCACCCGAAAATTAAAGAAATATGGTTTTCAGAAAATGGAGACACAAAAACATGATTTATTTTTCGTTTACCGTATATACTCAAGTATAAGCCGAGTTTTTCGGCACAAAATTTGTGCCGAAAAACCCGAACTTTGCTTATACTCGAGTCATAAATTAAAACTCTGAAGAGCGGAGCGGGAGGAGGAGCTGGGGGCGGGCATTTGCGGCAGGGCCGATGCGCTCACTGCGCTCCGGCCCCACCGCTCATGTATAGTTTTTAAATTTGATTATACTATACACTTATTCTTACTATAATTCTTGCCTCTCTGTACCTCATCACATCGGCAGTCGGGCAGTGAATACTTCAGGCCGGGCGGACGAGAGCAGCGTGACTTGCTGATGTCACGTGCCTGCCCGGCCTGCTTTATGAATGAAGCAGGCGGCGCAGGCACGTGACGTCAGTCACACTGCGCTCGCTCTCCCGCCCGGCCTGAAGTATTCACTGCCCGACTGCCGCATGTGATGAGGTACAGAGGGGGCAAGAATTATAGTAAGAATAAGTGTACAGTATAATCAAATTTAAAAACTATACATGAGACTTCCGGTTCCGACGCGGGCATGTGAGGAGGCAGAAGTATTAGCTCTGCGCCGCCTCTCTAGAAATCGGCTATTACCGCAGCTCTGACACGGCTAAAGCGGAGACAATAGGAGAGAGTCCGCTCCGGGTGGTGTATGGAGCGATATCTTTTAAGAAGCGGGCAGAAACCAACGCACCCCTCGTTGGAACAGATTGACAGAGGAGCGACGGAGGAATCCAAGATGGCGCCGCTACCTCCTCTATCCCCACAGCGCAACGTGGCTGATCTGGATATTTCTGAGATGGGCTCGCAAACGGATATGTTTGAGCCAGCCGGGAACTCTATGGACATTAAACAATTGGCCACTGAAGTGGCAAAACAACTAGCACCGGACATTATAACTTCTCTCTCTTCCACTTTACAATCGGCATTAAATGATCTGCGAGGAGATTTGGAGCTCCAAGAACATAGAGTGTCTGAAGTGGAGCAGCGAGTGGCGTGTCTAGAGGAGGACACTGCGGAATCAGGCACAAAGCTTCAGGAGTTATTTCAATTGGCCACCAGGTTGTCTGAAAAAGTAGAGGACCTGGAGAACAGATCTCGGAGGAGTAATCTGAGGTTGGTGGGATTACCTGAAGCAATATCGAATTATGAATTGCGCACAGTGTTTGGGGAAGATCTACCTCAGGCATTGGGTCTTAAAGGGAGGAGGAAGGTGGAAAGGGCACATAGAGTGGGCCCTCTGAGAGAAAGGCAGACGCCGGGGGCCATACAAGAAGATGTACGTCCAAGACAAGCAATATGCAAATTTCTGGACTATTCCGATAAGGAGGAGATTCTGAGGAAATATAGAATGAGTAAGGGGCCACTGATGCTGAAAGGGCACAAAGTTTTGCTATTTGCAGACTACTCGGCAGAAGTGGCGAGAAAACGTAGGGCCTTTGGCATGATCTGCTCCAGCTTATATAAGAGGGGAACTAGAGTTCAACTGATGTACCCAGCAGTTTTGCGAGTCAGGCAACAGGATGGAGGATACAAGCAATACACTGATCCTAAGCACGCAGAGGAACTGCTTGCTGAGGCGTCCACTGCAGAGCAGAGAGATGGCGATCGAGGAAGCACACAGGCCAGTTTGGAAACAAGGTCCAGAGGGGGTGAATGGCAGAAGATATCCCGGGAGCCTGGTGGACAGTCGAGGAGATCACCTAAACCCCAGAGGTCAGCTGAGGATCGACATGCTAAGAAGCTGGGAGATCGTTGATTACAGTTCTGGAATGAGGAGAGAGACTTCCGAACGTTTAAGGGTGGATATGCTGTTTGTCCAAGTTGGGGTAGAGTTCATATTACTTGAGTACTGGTAACTTGTGGGAGGGGGTTTCATTTCTACCGCTTTGGGAGGCGGGGGCGGGTGGAGTTGAGTGCCCGAAAAAAGGAAGTCGGATGAGAGAAATGTTTGTAAGAGGGAAAGATTTGGATTTATTAGTTCTGTTATTATGTTACAATGTTTTTGGTTATACTGGGGTACATAATGAGAAGACAATGCAATATTGGAAATGTGAGGGATGTTGTGCTGGGAGGCGTCTCTCTGAACGTAGTATTCCCCACCCTTATTTAGTAAGGGGGGGACAGATCGGCAAATGGGTCTCCTGGGATGTCCCTTTTGATGAAAGTAGTATCATGGAATGTTAAAGGGCTGCGCTCCCCTAACAAGCGGATAAAGGTCCTGAGACATCTCAAGAGATTGAAGGCAGACATAGCGCTTCTCCAGGAGACCCATCTGGCGAGAGAGGATTTCTTTAGAATGGAAAAAATGTGGGTGGGCGCGGTTTACGGTTCTCCAGCAGTAGGTAGGAAAGGGGGGGTGCTGACTCTTATTAGTAGACAGTTGCCACACGTGGTGCATAGCTCGGAGGAGGACAGAGAGGGCAGGATACTGAAAATGCATATATCAGGGCCATTCGGAGATTGTAGTATATATAATGTGTATGCGCCGAATCAGGAGCAAAATAGTTTTTTGGATTCCCTAAGTCATATGGTACTGCAAGATGCTCACTTATGTAAAATTGTGGGAGGGGATTTTAATGCAGTAATGCATACTAGGGAGGATAGGAAGAATGTTGGGAACAGAAGTACTCAAGTCACATTGGCTGACTTTGCTAGTGGTTTAGCACTGAGGGATAGTTGGCGAGTAGTGAATCCCCAGGGTAGGGATTTTACGCACTATTCACATGTCCATAACAGCTGGTCCAGAATAGATTACATTTTTCTTTCTCAGTCGGCCCTTTATAAAATGGTAGATGTAGAAATTGGTGACTTGGTCATCTCCGACCACTCCCCAATGTTAATAGAGTTGGGAGATGATAATCCTAGAGGGGGGGAATTTATTTGGAGGTTTCACAATTATTTGGCGGAGAATGATGAGTTTGTAAAGCTCATGCGAGGATGGTGGATGGAGTTTGTGTCTGATAATAGTGAACATGTTCAGTCTCCTGCCCTATTTTGGGAAACCGCGAAAGTAGTGTTAAGGGGACGATTGATAGCATATGTTTCTTCTATAAAAAAAATAGCCAGGAGGCAGTTTGAGAAGGCAAGTGGGGTTTTGAGGCAGGCATATGGGAATTTTCTTGTAGCCCAGACCCAGAGTGCGAAAGAGGCGTGGATCTCGGCCCAGAGAGAATTTAATGGGTGGGTGGAAAAGTTAGAACAATTGAGGAGGACTAGACTGGATGCTAAACTGCATAGATTTGGGAACAAATCGGGGAAGTTATTGGCTACGCTGGCTAAAGGGAGACGTCCATTTACCCATGTACAGAGTATAAAGCGAGATAATGGTACCAGGGAACAGAGGCCGAGGGAAGTTAATAAAGAATTTGGGCGCTACATGGCGGAATTTTATTGTAGTAAAAATGGTAGGGGAGAGATGGGTAGAGCTTTTTTGGATACGATCTTGATGCCTAGGGTTACGGAGGAGCAGTTGTCTTCCTTAAATGGACCAATAACAGCAGGGGAGATTCAAAAAACCATAAAATCCTTTCCATCCGGAAAAACCCCAGGGCCTGACAGATATTCCTCTGACTTTTATAAAGTAATGGATGTTCAAGTGGCTCCTATCCTGACATCCCTTTACTCGTCCTTTCTTGAGGGACTCCCAATCCCAGATTCAATGACTATGGCACATATTACTATGATTCATAAGGAGGGAAGAGACCCGGAATGTTTAGGTTCCTATCGTCCGATCTCTTTAATGAATCATGACTTGAAGATACTTTCAAAGTTAATGGCAAACAGGTTGGCCATGATCTTGCCCTCTCTTATTTCCTCCAACCAGGTGGGATTCATTAGGGGACGCTCAGCTGTCTCAAATATACGTAAGGTATTACTGGCTTTGTCGGTGGGGGGGTCTTCGCTGTACCAGGGGAGGGATCCGGCCATCGTCACTCTTGATGCCGAAAAGGCCTTTGATAGCATTGACTGGGGGTGGTTGGACCTTGCTTTGGATAGCGTGGGAATTACGGGAATGTTTAGAACCTTGATAAGTGGGATGTATTCCACACCTCAGGCGAGGGTTAGGGTGGCAGGCCATTTATCAGATCCTTTCCCCTTACGGAGAGGCACAAGGCAGGGATGCCCTCTGTCGCCTCTGTTGTTTGATCTGGCGATCGAACCTCTTGCTCGATGGTTGGATACGGCGGAGGCGTTTGAGGGTCTCCAGATAGGCAGTCGGCAGATGAGGGTAGCTTTGTTTGCTGATGATATCGTGCTCTTCATGGCGAATCCGGACAGAGACTTAGATAATGTGCTTCAAATGTTTGAACAATTCGGCTCATTCTCAGGATTGTGTATTAATCATACCAAAAGTGAACTCCTTTTTCTGAAAAAGCATAGTAATCTACCTGGGAGGGACAGGGTGAGTAGTATCCCCATCGCCCATCATACATAACGTATCTGGGGATTAAAATAAGTAATTCTCCAGAGTCAGTATATAGATTGAATATTACCCCGCTGTTGTCAAAAATTGTGGGGGAACTTCGGAAGTGGCATGATTTGCCGTTGACTTTGCTGGGCCGTAGTCACCTTATCAAAATGATGTCTATATCAAAGATCTTGTATCCATTACAGACTATCCCATTGCTCTTGAAGCATACGGATTGATTGACTGTTATGGGATGGGGGGGATGTGGATGGCACTGTTATAGGATGGGGGATCTGTGGATGCCATCCACAGCCCCCCCCCATCCCATAAGTGCCATCCACAGCCCCCCATCCCATAACAGTGTCATCCACATCCCCCTCATCCCATAACAGTGCCATCCACATCCCCCTCATCCCATAAGTGCCATCCACATCCCCCCTTCCCATAACAGTGTCATCCACATCCCCTCATCCCATAACAGTGCCATCCACATCCCCCTCATCCCATAACAGTGCCATCCACATCCCCTTCCCATAACAGTGTCATCCACATCCCCCTTCCCATAGCAGTGTCATCCACAGATCCCCCATAACAGTGCGTCATCCACAGATCCTCCCATAACAGTCGTCATCCACAGATCCCCCATAACAGTGCGTCATCCACAGATCCCCCATAACAGTGCGTCATCCACAGATCCCCCATAACAGTGCGTCATCCACAGATCCCCCCATAACAGTGTGTCATCCACAGATCCTCCCATAACAGTGCGTCATCCACAGATCCCCCATAACAGTGCGTCATCCACAGATCCCCCCATAACAGTGTCATCCACAGATCCCCCATAACAGTGTGTCATCCACAGATCCCCCATAACAGTGCGTCATCCACAGATCCCCCATAACAGTGACATCCATTTCCACCTCGGCTTATACTCGAGTCACTACTTTTCCCAGTTTTTTTTGGGTAAAATTAGGGGGGGTCGGCTTATACTCGGGTCGGCTTATACTCGAGTATATACGGGTAAATTCTTATTTTAAAAAGTATACATATTAGGTATTGCCACGTCCGTAACAACCTTCTCTATAAAAAAATATCACATGATCTACCCCCTCAGGGGAACGCCGTAAAAAAAATAAATGTGCCAAAACATGCAATTTTTATGTCACCTTTCCCCATAAAGTGTAATATCGAATGATCAAAATATCTTATGCAGGAAATGAGGTCAGCCGGCGCTTGCCAATGATGCGGTGCTGCGGGAAGGAGCGTAACTCCACGTAATAGCAATAGAAAGATCCCAGCACACAATCTTTGCTTCTCAATCAATGCTTCTTATTTATTGTTGTATTTCTTATAGCTTCTAATATAACGCATTTCGGCGATCCGCCTTTGTCATAAGGTACATGACAATGGTGTATCACACAATATATAAGGAATAGACGCAAATGAGCTCAGGTGACACCGCCCATCCAAAGGGCGGGCCTTCACTTGCAGCCAATCAAAAATGCCAGTCAATTACATTCTCAGTGCAATATAAATTACATATTTAAAGTTGATCAAAACCAGAACAAAACTATGACGTGGAACAACACAGAAGGTATCTAAACTGAAGTATACTATACCCCAGTAGATCAGCGGGTCAGGTGACTCTAGAAAAAAGGAGAGACAATATCTATAAGTATAGTATATCAAAATTTCATATATCCAATCAAGGATGGACAGTTAACCGTCATGATTGAGGATCAGAGATGGACAATTTCATAATCGCGGTTGAGGCCATTAGGATGTAATGTGTTTAAAGTATGTATCCAAAACGCCTCACGGCGAAGGAGTAGTTTCTTAATGTCACCTCCCCTCCTCGGTCGCTCAACTCGTTCCAGGACCTAAAATCTCAGCTGCGCTATAGAATGTTTGAATTTGTCAAAATGATATGGTAACGATAATAATAAATTCTTGGTCCTGATAGTAGACTTATGTTTGCAAATCCTGTCTCTCACAGTCTGCATTGTTTCCCCCACATAACCAAGGCCACATGGGCATTTGATTAAATAAATCACGTTTTTTGACTCACAGGTAAAATAACCCTTTACTTTGTAAGCCATGCCTGTACGTGGATGAAAAAACTCCGGGCCCTTGATTATGTGGGAACAGTGCAGGCAGTGGAGACATGGAAACCTACCCTTCCTAATACTCCGTTTTGTTCTGGTTTTGATCAACTTTAAATATGTAATTTATATTGCACTGAGAATGTAATTGACTGGCATTTTTGATTGGCTGCGAGTGAAGGCCCGCCCTTTGGATGGGCGGTGTCACCTGAGCTCATTTGTGTCTATTCCTTATATATTGTGTGATACACCATTGTCATGTACCTTATGACAAAGGTGGATCGCCGAAACGCGTTATATTAGAAGCTATAAGAAATACAACAATAAATAAGAAGCATTGATTGAGAAGCAAAGATTGTGTGCTGGGATCTTTCTATTGCAAAATATCTTATGGACACAAAAATTGTACCAATAAAAACTCTTACTCTTGCTACAAAAAAGGGCCCCTAAACAAGACAATAGGCAGAAAAATTAAAAAAATTATGGCTTTCAGAAAATAGAGACACAAAAACATGATTTAAAAAAAAAATGCTTTATTATATAAAACTGAAACAAAAAACTGCAAAATATAGCACGTCAGGTGAACACCCATTTTTGGTTACCATGCCTCACAAAAAGTGAGTGATCAAAAATCATATGTATCCCAAAATAGTATCAATAAAACTGTCACCTTATCCTGTAGTTTCCAAAATGGGGTCACTTTTTGGGAGTTTCTACTGTAGGGTGCATCAGGGGGACTTCAAATGTGACATGGTGCCCTAAAACCAGTCTAGCAAAGTCTGACCTTTAAAAACCATATGGCGCTCCTTTCCTTCTGCGCCCTGCTGTGTGCCCATACAGCAGTTTACAACCACATGTGGGGTGTCTCTGTAAAACGCTGAATCAGGGTAATAGATATTGAGATATTGAATGGATTAAAATGGAAAATCTTACCCCCAAAAAAAAAGGACATTTTGAATTTTCATCTCCATTTTCCTTTAATTCTTGAGGAGTACCTAAAGGGTTAAGAAAAAATTGTTACATCAGTTTTGAATATCTTAAAGGGTGAAGTTTTTAAAATTGGTTAATTTATGGGTGGTTTCTACTTCTGGCTTCATAACTTAACTGGTCCTTAAAAAAGTGGGTTTTAGAAATTTTCTTAAACATTTAAGATTTTCTTCTAAAATTCTAAGCCTTCTAACGTCCAAAAACATAAAAGGATATTTACAAAATGATGCCAACATAAAGGGGAGCATATGGGGAATGTAAAGTAATAACTATTTTATAAGCTTTCACTGTCTTAGGCTACTTTCAGACTAGCGTTATACTTTTCCGGTATTGAAATCTGGTAAGGGGTCTCAATACCGGAAAAAAACGCTTCCGTTTTGTCCTAATATATTCTGAATGGAAAGCAATCCGTTCAGTATGCATCAGGATGTCTTCCGTTCAGTATGCATCAGGATGTCTTCCGTTCCTTCCCTTGTACAGTATTTGACCGGACAAAATACCACAACTTGCTGCGGTATTTTTTCTGGCCAAAATCCCAAAACACCGGATTAGACTGGCTAACGGATCCGGAAAAAACAGATTTCCGTTTGCATACGGAACAACGCTAGTGTGAAAGTACCCTTAAAAGAAGAGAAATTGAAACTTTGAAAATTGTAAATAGAGCCAAATGGAGAGACAGCACATGTGTAAGTACCGGACTGTGTATTCCAAGTGATTGAACCCCCACCGATCGGATAATTATCAACTATTCTATAGATAATGTATAAGTTCTTATGATGAGACAACTCCTTTAATAATAGCCAGCTGATGAGACGCTTCTCTTTATATACGATGTTCTTTAAAATGTGATTTTGCTCTCAATCCTCCGTGTTTCCCTCAGGTTCCCAGGTACAAGACTCTCATAGCTAAAATTTTCTTTTGAAAAATGATGGTCCTTTCCATCAAGGACCCACCAAGGATGGCGAAGGACAGAGACCTCCTGGCTGCGAGGATATTAGACCTCACCCTGGAGATCATCTCCTTGATAACTGGAGAGGTGAGAGTCTCACATGACATCACTCTTATCTCTAGTAATAAACCAGGGAAATGTCTGGAAAGGTGAAGGTTTCTTAGAATCTCTGTAGTGATCGGCGTCTCCCGTACACAGGATTACACAGTAGTGAAGAAGTCGTCTGGTGAGTGTGTGACACCCGTGTGTCAGGAGGACGGAGCAGGACCCAGAGCCCCATCACCGAGCCTCCACCTCATTCCCTGATACATGAGCAGAAGATCCTAGAACTTACCACCAGGATCACTGAGCTGCTGAGCGGAGAGGTGAGCGCTGCTGGGAATGCTGGGACATTATACAATAACGCCAAGGGAGGGGTCTGGTAATGACTGTGTCCTTGTGTTGTCAGGTTCCTATAAGGTGTCAGGATGTCGCTGTCTATTTCTCCATGGAGGAGTGGGAGTATTTAGAAGAACACAAGGATCTGTACAAGGACGCCATGATGGAGAATCACCAGTCCCTCACATCACCGGGTAAGAGGAGACCTTCCATGACTGTAGAGGAGAGAACAGTCCTGAGAGTCAGATCCCCCATCATCTGATCATCACATATAGACAATGTATTCAGTCACTGTGTGTATTTCCTACAGATGGATCCAGTCAGAGAAATCCACCAGAGAGATGTCCCAGTCCTCAGTATTCCCAGGACT
Source organism: Bufotes viridis (assembly GCA_033119425.1). Classification (NCBI taxonomy): domain Eukaryota; kingdom Metazoa; phylum Chordata; class Amphibia; order Anura; family Bufonidae; genus Bufotes; species Bufotes viridis. The sequence goes on from CM065592.1 coordinate 442,710,901, forward strand.
GTCCAGAGGAGAAACCAAATATCCCACTGGATCATCAGGTAGATGGAGCTGAGGTTCCTACAGATCCTCTATAGACTGATGTAATGGAGCTTTCTGCTGACCTCCCCAGCAGCAGTGGAGTATACTGGGCGCTCTGCTGCATCCTGTTATTGGTGGCTGAAAATGGTTTCTGGTGTCATAAAAGATTGTGATAAAGGGAATCTGTCACCTTGATTCTCCATTATTAAGTGCTTTATTACTGACACAGACCTCCGATCAGTATTTTATGTCTCCTCAGAGCTCTTATGTATTACACTAAGAGAACTCATAGGCTCGCACTCAGGAGGTCCTCTCCATTATGTGTGCAACCTCATGAGTCTGGCAGTGTACTGTAGCAGAGTTTTGCGGTAGTACAGTGTGTGAGCGGTGGAGGACCATGGTTCATCGAGGTGACAGATTCACTTTGAAGTAGTTGCACAAGATTTAAGCTCACCACCTATCCACAGGATAGTCTATAAATGCCTAATCTGTGGAGGTCCAACCATTGTGCCTCCAGTGATCACTAGAAAAGTGGTCCCATATCACCCACTTAAATGGGACAATGGTCGAGCATGCCATCTACTGCTTCATTCAAAGTCTGTGACTCTGCCAAAGAGAAGAGAAGTGTGGAGCTCGGCTATCTCCAGCAGCCCCATAGGGGTGAATGGAGCGGCAGCGCGAATGCTTGAAAACTGCTCCATTCAAATTGGGCACCTACTGATTGGACACTTGTCACCCATCCTATGCCAAATTTTTAACCCAAGCCCTTCCCTTCAGCCCATGGCCCTTCAGCTGCCCCCACTCTTGCAGGCCAAATTATACAAAAAGTACAAGATCAACAACAAAAGTTATACATAAAAAAAACTCAGCTATAAGATTAAAAGTAAATAGATTTAGTCTTGGGAAGAAACTTCTAAGGGGAGACCTGATAAAATTGTAATAAACTATATGGGCAAAAGTATTGGGACAAAAACCTTGATAATTGACTTCAGGTGTGTCATTCAGTCGTTACTGCAGGTGTATAACATCCATCCTCCAGCCATGCAGTCTACCATTACCACAGGTGTATAACATCCAGCCTCCAGCCATGCAGTCTACCATTACCACAGGTGTATAACATCCAGCCCCCTGCCATGCAGTCTTTCATTACCACAGGTGAAAAACATCCATCCCCGGCCATGCAGTCTTCCATTACCACAGGTGTATAACATCCAGCCTCTAGCCATGCAGTCTGCCATTACCTCAGTTGTATAACATCCATCCCCCCACCACGCAGTTGCTTTTGCAGACATTGATGACAGAATGCTAAAAAGCTCCCTAAATTCTAGCGTGGTCCTGTAACCTGAGCCACTGCTGCTACAGGTCACTTCCTGACATGTCTTCACTCCTAAATATTCCACCATTACCTGTGTGTGGCAGTAACCACAGCAACTCAGCCACGAAGTGGAAACTATGTACAGTTACAGAGCGGGGTCACCATGTGCGCAGGAGCATAGTGCATAAAAGTTACCAACACTTTGCCGACTCTATCAGAGTCCAGATCTCCCCTGCCATTAACATCAGCACAAAAACTGTGCTGTGCCGGGAGCTTCATGGCATGGGTTTCCATGGCTGATCAGCCGTATGCAGGCCTTCCTTCACAAGCACAATGCCAAGCGTGGAATGGAGTAGCGTAAGGCATGCCAACTCTGGATCAGTGGTGACGTCTTCTGTAGAGTTACCAATCACGCGTCTCTATCTGGCGGTCTGATGAACGAGTCTGGTGAATGCCAGGAAGAACGTTACCTGTCTGACTGCATGGGGCCACCTGTAAAATCTGGTGGAGGAGGGATAACTCTATAGGGTTGTTTTTTCAAGGGTCACCTCACCTTTAGTTCCATTAAGGGGAAATCTTAAGGGGGTTGGCCACTTTCCGGCTACTCTTGATCAGTGTCTTTGTGAGATGATTTTACGGCACTTACTAATATAGTCTTTGTTGATATTTTATACCATTTTCTATATTTCACAAGGTCGGCCATGTCTTTTTTTTGCTGTCCACACAGACGTCCTGTCCATGAATTGGCTGCTAATGGAGGGTCATGTGACCAGGTACATCACTCCTCCATTCAAATACACTAGCGTTAAATTCTCATCACGGCAAGTGCAGATGTGGTGTATTTGAGTGAGAAGGCTGTGTGTTGTGTCTGAAGTTATTTTTGCCTCTTCACATGACCCTCCATCAGGGGCCGTGTTATGGACACTTCTCCTGCACAGAAGATTTGCCAAACACGGGGACAAGACTTATGAAACAAAGCAAAAGGCACAGAATAACAACAAAGTGTCATGAAGTCATCTTACCTAAACATTGGTCAGAAGGAGCCAGAAAGAGACCAACCCCTTTAATGCTTCAGCAGACCAACTCTGTGGGGACAGTTTGGGGAAGGTCCTTTTCTGTCCCAGCATGACTGTGCCCCAGTGCACACAGCGAGCTCCACAAAGGCGTGTTTGGGGATGTTTGGTGTCGAAGAACATGACTAGCCACGGACAACCCTGATCTCAATCTCATCCAACGTGGGGTAAACTAGAACAGAGAATGCGAGCCCGGCTCTCTCCCCCAACATCAGTGTCTGACCCCACAAATGTTCATCTGACAGAATGGGCAAACACAATCCTGTATCCTTGTAGAAAGCCTTCCCAGAAGAGCAAAGGGGGAACCAACTCCATATTAATGTCTGGATCTAGCAGCTGGGGGTGTGATGTGTAGTTGTTAAATACATTTGTCTATGCGGTGTATATAAATACTGTGAGCAGATTTTCACAGTAAGGTTCTTACAAAGCACAAGAGTGAGATCCTTCTCCTTTAGGGCAGATTGGTTCGTGTCTTCACAAGGTTTTTGAACTTAACCTAGATATAAGATAAAATTGGGCTCCGTTTTCTTTTTTCTCATGTCTTTAATGTTGGATCATTGCAGGAAAGTTCTGGAGGAATGATGAGTGGACTCGAAAACCCCATATCCATATCTGTGAATGGTAAGAGCCTTTCATAAATCTTGTTTGACTGTAAATGTCTTTATTAATGGAAAAACTGGTTGGAAGTTCAGAAAAACCTCCTCCTCATTATCATCATTGTTATGAGTTATGTTTTAATCACGTGAATCATGTCCATATTTAACTCTTACCAGCCTGTTTTGGGCCTTAGCGACCAAGAGATCTTTTTCATAGTCTTCTTCCAAGAGCTATAACTTTTTTATTTTTCCATTTATGTAGCTGTATGAGGGCTTGTTTGTTTGTTTGGCTTTGTTTGAGGAACAAGTTGTAGTTGTCACACTTCAGTGTGGGAGGGAAAAACCACACCGAGCAAAGAGGGAATCAGGCCTGAGAACTAGGGAATGAAGATAGACACCTCCTAGTGAAAACCCTAACCAAATTCCTGACTGACTACCAGTATGAACAGACTCCAAAATCGGTAGTTAGTCTTACCGGTAACGTTCTTTCCAGGAGTCCAACATGACAGCACATGGGAGGATGTCCAATCCAATCTCTGTAGGGACAGTAAGTGAGACAGGTTAAAAGCCCCCCTTCCCTCCAAACTCCAGTGTCTTCTAAATTACTACAACGGATGGATGCAACTCAATTTTATTTCTATTGTGATATACAATGTTAACTTCACACTGAACCACATATCTAGGGAGGGAATTAGGAGTGCTGTCATGTTGGACTCCTGGAAAGAACGTTACCGGTAAGACTAACTACCGATTTCCAGGACGTCCCCCATGACAGCACATGGAAGAGTTACCAACTTAACCATCAGGGAGGGACCACAGCCTGTAGAACCTTACGCCCAAAGGAAAGCTGACGATTGGACGCCAGGTTCAACCTGTAATGTTTACAAAAGGTGTTATAACTTGTCCAGGTGGCTGCCTGACAAATCTGATCTATAGAGGCATTCGCTTTCTCCGCCCAGGAAGCTGCGACTGTTCTAGAGGAATGTGCTCTGATAGAGATAGGACAGGGACTATTCTGAAGGCGATATGCTTCCTCAATTGTTGACTTGATCCACTGTGTCAGAGTCCTCTTAGTCACTTTCTTCCCTCTTCCTGCTTTACCGAACTGTACAAACAGATTTGAGTCCTTTCTATCAGGTTCTGTTCGGCGAAGATATTCAAGGACTGCCCAACGTACGTCTAGGCAATGGAATTTCTCCTCCTCCGGATCTCTAGGAGAAGCGTAAAAAGAGGATAAGAATATTTCTTGTTCTCTGTGGAAGGTAGTTACGACCTTAGGGAGGAACCCTGGGTCTAGCTTTAGAATTATTTGATCCGGGAAGACTCTTAAAAAAGGTTCCTTCATAGATAAGGCTTGTAGTTCACCAATTCTGCGTGCTGAAGTGATGGCTACTAAGAAGGCAGTCTTCCAGGAGAGTAATTTTAACGGGATGGTGTCCAATGGTTCAAAGGGCACTTTACAGAGGGTATCTAGGACTACAGATAAGTCCCAAGGAGGGACAATTTGTCTCAGAGTGGGTTTTAGTCTGGATATAGCTTTTACAAACCTTTTTATCCAACGATGCTCTGCTAGAGGGTAGTCCAGAAAGGATGACAATGCTGATATCTGCACCTTGATCGTGTTAGGACGTAGCCCTAGGTCAAAACCCCTCTGTAGGAAGTCAAGAATCTGAGCGATGGAAGGAGTTGATCTGGACGGATGTGTATCTTCCAGCCAGGAATTTAATCTGCTCCAGATTTTCTTATAAATAGCATTTGTCACTGGTTTCCTACTTTTTTGTAATGTGGAGATCACTGCATGTGACAAGCCCTGCCTACTCAGCATTCTCCTTCCAGGATCCAGGCTTTCAGACTCCATTTTTCCAGATTCGGGTGGAGAAGGGACCCCTGAGTGAGAAGGTCTGGCCTGAGAAGGAGTGATATCGGTTCTTCCATCTTTAGCCTAACAGGGGAAATTCATCTTCATTCGGCCAAGCTGGACCTATGAAGATGAATTTCCCCGAACTCTCGCTGATCTTCCTCAAGGTTGCCGGGATAAGCAGGATTGGCGGGAAGACATAAGCTAGATCCATATCCCATGTTTTTGACATGGCATCTATCCCAAGAGGATCTCCGCTGGGATCTAGGGAAAAAAACTGAGACGCCTGGGCATTCTCTTTGGAAGTTAGAAGGTCCACCTGGAGGTACCCCCATTTCCTGCAGATCTGATGAAAAACCTGCCTGTTCAGCATACATTCTCCCGGATGGAATCTTTTTCTGCTCAGGTAGTCTGCTGTAACGTTGTCTTTTCCTCTGATATGGAGGGCTGAGATAGATAGAATATTTTCCTGTGCCCAAAGAAAAATCTTTTCTGCGACCTCCTGAAGACCTGGGTTCTGAGTTCCACCTTGATGTCTTATATAACAGACTGTAGTTATATTGTCTGATAGTACTTGTACATTATTTCCTCCTAGGAGAAGTTCTGCTGCTTGGAGAGACTTTAGCATCGCCATTAATTCCCTTACGTTTGAGGAACGCTGACTCTCTGCTAAGGACCATGAACCCTGAAAAAAAATGATCTTCTATGTGTGAACCCCAACCGGACATGCTGGCATCGGTTACCACTGTCAAGCAAGGTCTTCTCAACCAGTGTACCCCTCTCTGCAGGTTGACGGGAGTTATCCACCACTTCAAGGACTCCTTTATGAACATTGGGATCTTGATCTTTCTGTCTAGGGACCTTTGGTCTTTGTCCCACTTGGTAAGAACTAGACCTTGTAGAAGCCTCGAGTGGATCTGAGCTGGACCACTGGACCATCTGAATACAGGATGTCATCAAGCCTAGTATCCCCTTAGCCTCTCTGATGGAGCAGATGTTTCTTCTTTGGAAGGAGGATATTTCTTCTATAAATGCGTTGTGTCTGGGAGTCCAGAAGGGTTCCTAGAAAGATCTTTTTTACGCTCATGTTGAGATCCGATTTTCCTAGGTTGATTATCCAGCCTAAATTTTGTAGAACTTCTAACGTCGTCTGTAGATGGTTCTGCAGAAGGACCTCTGAGGATGCTGTCAGGAGGAAGTTGTCTAAATACGGAATTATTGTTATTCCCTGTTGTCTCAGGAATGCCATTATCTCTACCATTAGTTTTGTGAAAATGCGTGGAGCACTTGAGATCCCGAATGGAAGACATTGGAACTGAAAGAGATGAACCATGCCCTCTAACATCACTGCAAACCTGAGGAACTGATGATGGCTCGGATGTATGGGGACATGGTAGTAGGCATCTTTGAGATCGATGGTGCACATTAATGCCCCTGCTGGAATCAGTGGAACTGTTGAACGTATTGACTCCATCTTGAACCTGAAATATCGAATCCATTTGTTCAGGAATTTCAGGTTTATGATAGTTCTCAGCGAACCGTCTGTTTTTTTTACCCAGAACAGCCTGGAGTAGTGGCCTCTGCCCTGTTGGGGCCTTGGAACAGGAACTATTGCTTCCATTGTGCAAAGTTTCTCTAAGTCTTAAACCATCTGGTTCTTTAGTGACGGAGACTGGGGTGTGGTAACACAAAATCTCTGAGGGGGAAGACAACTGAACTCTATTTTGTACCCCTCTCGGACTGTCTGAACTACCCAGGGGTTCTGAGTTACTAGAGTCCATTGATGACTGAAGAACCGGAGTCTCCCCCCCACTGGTCTGGCGTCATTTGTTCTGGTAAGAGGAAGTGTTGGGTTTGAGAAGGAACCCCCTCCCCTTCCCACCTTTGGGGTAGCTCCACCTGCCCAACTTGCCATTCCCTCTACCTGAAAAATTCTGTGTCTGTCCCTGGCCTGAATTTTTCCGAAAGGACTGAGTTTTCTTAGATTTCTCTTCCGGAAAACCCTTCTTCTTGTCCGCAGCACTTTCAAGGATTGTATCTAAGACTGGGCCAAACACATGTGAACCTGAGAAAGGAATCGAACAGAGTTTATTTTTTGAAGCTATGTCCCCTGACCAACTTTTTAGCCAAAGGGCCCTCCTAGCTGTATTTGCCAGGGTGCTATTTCTAGCCGAAATTCTAATAGATTCGGCCGAAGCGTCTGCCAGATAGGCCGTAGCCATCTTAAGAAGGGGAATGGATTCTAATATGTCTTCCCTTGGGGTTTTTAATCTGAGGTGGTTCTCTAGCTGATTCAGCCATAAACCCATAGACCTGGCTACCAAGGTGGCAGTAATATTGGTATTAATAAGTGCAGACGAACACTCCCAGGCTTTTTTAAGTAGACCCTCCGCCTTCCTATCCATAGGATCTTTTAAATTTGAGGAATCCTCAAAGGGAATGGAGGTCTTCTTTGTGACCTTAGCCACTTCAATGTCTATCTTAGGAACTGCATCCCATAATTTAGTATCCTCAGGATTAAATATCAGCCGATTTTTAAAATCCTTAGGTATAATTAATTTTTTTTCAGCCTCCTTCCACTCCTCCAGAATTATTTCCTTCAGATGGTAATTTACTGGAAATAGGCGAGTCTTTTTTGCCCCTAACCCCCCGAACATTTCATCCTGAATGTATATGGGAGGGCTAGCTTCCTCTATCTGCATGGTATCTCTAACCGCATGGAGGAGGGCGTCTAGGTCTTCAATAGAAAATAGATATCTTTTAGAGTGATCTGAAGAACCTGAAGCAAAGATGGTGTCTTCCTCAATCTCTCCGTCTGAGACTTCCTGATTATCAGAATCAGAGTCCTCCTGAGTCCTCTTTCTTTTTGAGGGAGGGGAGTCGGGTTGAGAAGGAGGTGGCGGAGGGTTAAGAGAAGAAACCGTAGCCTGCACCTCTTCACGAACAATATTTCTAAGTTCTGTGAGAAAGGACGGCTGCTCATCCTTCATTAGCTTGGCAATGCAATCGGCACACAACAGTTTTTTGTATGATATATGCATTTTTTCCCCACAAGTCGCACACTTTCTCGGTTTCCTTTTGGAATCTTGGAGAGCCGACTGCCCTGAACTTTTTTTATCCTACGAAAACCGTGCTTAATGACTGGGGGGAGTACACCAAGGAATAAGGGATAAGAACACTTACATGGGCTGCAGCAGAGGAGTCAGACACAATCTCAGATTTGGCTGACATCTGGGGCTCCATGGTGGCTAATGTAAACACACAGCAGCTTAGTCTTCCCCACTGGGGCTTACCTTCCACCTCTGCTGCCGAGCTGCTCCATTCTTATAAGGGGGACTCAACCCCCAAAAAGGGGGAAGTCAACCCCTGAGCGCGAGACCGGGTTTCCGGGTCTCTAGCGCTTGTACTGGGCGCCGCCATCTTGTTTCTGGTTGACCCCGGAAGTGACGTCATAGCCGCGTCACGTGATGCTGCGTCACAGGGTCAGGAGCGCGCCGCTGAGCCCAGAGCTCCCGAAGGAGAAGCGGCTTCAGCATCCCGCCTACCGCCGTCCATGGTAAACCGGACAGAGCTAGAGAACCCCCAAAGGGGGAGCTAGCAGGGCCATACGGGACGCTGCCCGACCTGGGCTGTGAGGAGAGTGCGGGACCCCCGACCAGACTTGGCCCCTGGTGCCTGGGTAAGCACCCTGAATCTGTGAAGGAAATCCTGTCTCACCATCCTATCCCTGTAGGGACAGGAAGACACTGGAGTTTGGAGGGAAGGGGGGGGGGGGCTTTTAACCTGTCTCACTTCCTGTCCCTACAAAGATTGGATTGGACATCCTCCCATGTGCTGTCATGGGGATGTCCTGGAAAGTAGGTGAGTTCATACTCAGGAATACCTAGAGTCCTATCTAGCCCTATAGGACCCTGGTACTAATGGCAGGGGTGACACTACCTGTTCCTCCAAAAGTAAGGACAAACAGGAGTCTCCTACAGGCCTAATACAAACAATAGGGAAATGCAACACACAGAACCCAACAAAAATACAAAAGGGAAAGGAAAGACTTAACTTCAAAGAGGCTATGGAAGCACCCAGAACTCAGCCGCGATCCAACCACAAACAATCCACAGGCACAGAAGCTATAAACCGCACAGCATAGTGGGAGAAGCAACTATAAATAAAGAAGGTTAAATGATCACATAAGCAACACCTGGAGACAAGGGGTGTGGCCATTACAAAAAACAACACAGCGCCACAAGGAAAACCTGTCAGATCAAACCACGTGTTGCCAGTCTCACAGATCTACTGCAACTCACTGTCACCGGGACGTCCGTATGTCTCGGTACGTCTGTGACAGTAGTTTTTAATGGTGTCATTGGTGGGTACTCATAACGTACTGATAGGAGGGGGATACAATAAAACAGCACTACTGTTGCTGAGTTTTTAATTTTTAAATTTTGCAGCATTCACTTCTCGGCATAAAAAACTGAATTACTTTATTTTCTGGGTCACAACAATTATAGTAATACCAAATACATATTTTTTTTTACATTTCACTACTTTTGCACAATAAAACCCCTTGTTTAAAAAAAAAAAAATTATTTTTGCATCGCTGCATAACTTTTTTTTATTTTCCTTTTTATTCTGTTTTTGGTAGCTAATAAGCTTTAAGTTTAACTTTTGTTTTCACTTTTTGCAGGTTATCTAATAAACCTTATCTGTAAATTACTAATAACTCAAAAACACTTATTTAAGCCACACTCTTATCAGTAAGATAAGAATTGAGCTATAATGGATGTTTAGGTCAGAGATAAAAAAAAATAGAGAGCCTGCTACTAGAGAATCTCAAGTCTGTACCGACAAAGAGGCTCAACATTTTTAATAAAGACCATTTGAAAAAAATGATTTTTAGCTCAAAATGAGTGCAATGCAATAATAACAAAAAATGCCCTCAAAGGTGTACAAAGCCTTTAAGCATTTTTGAACCGCCGCTCTGCTTCTAGTTCCTCCATTCTGCTTTTGTTGTGCAGGTTCCCATGTCTATAAACTGAAGTGTCAGACACTGGATTTTTATAGTCCCAGAAAATCATTTATGTCCTTCAGCGCAATCGCGAGCACCAGACCTCCTGCTCAGCTCAATAACATTAACAGACCTCTTGACAAGATTATATTAATAATTTGGACTAATAAAAATCCTAGTGGATTTCTCTCAGCATAAGTAAACAAGGCTTTGTCATAAATGTCAGCCCGCTGCCGCTCCACTCTCCTTGGTGGGTTCCTCAGCTTCTGTTTGATGGTGGCTCAGAGCCACTGGTCTTCGCCTCCTGGCTGCAGGAGTAGCTGGCTGTTGCTTTGCACAGGCTGCAGCCTGCTTCCTGCCCACACTGTCTTCTGCTGCTTGTAGGGTGCGCGCTCGCTCCGGTTTTTAAAGGGCCAGTGCCGCACCCTAATTTTAACCAGCCAGTGGCTGGCTACCCAGGGATACTTCAGGGGTTGTGTCACTTCAGCAAATGTCATTTATCATAAAGACAAAGTTAAAGGGGTTTTCTGGGATTTTAATATTGATGACCTATAATCAGGATAGGTCATCATAACATCATATCGGCGGGGGTCCTGGGTGTTGGCTGTTTGGAGAGAAGGCGCGCACCATGCGAGAAATGCCTTGCCATCATAGTTTAGGGTACTTTCTAGCGTTTTGGATTCCGTTTGTGAGATCCGTTTCAGGGCTCTCACAAAACAGTCCAAAACGGATCAGTTCAGCCCCAATGCATTCTGGATGCATAAGGATCCAGTTGGCTCCATTCCGCTTCTATTCTGTTTTGGAGGCGGACACCAAAACGCAGCTTGCAGCATTTTGGTGTCCGTCTGAAGAGACGGAGCCTAACGGATCCATTTTGAATTACAATGTCACAATATGGTGCATTTGAAAACGGATCCGTTCCCCATTGACTTTCAATGTAAATCAAAACGGATCAGCTTTGGACTTTGTCATTTTTCTTTAAAACTAATGCAAACAGATCCGTTCTGAACGGATACAAACGTTTGCATTATAGGTGCAGATCCGTCTCTGTGCAAATAAACAGACGGATCCGCACCAACGCAAGTGGAAAGTACCCTAACTTGCTCGCCGTCTCCCTTCTTTGTGCAATGCCCCAGAAATATGGCATATCTCTCCATAGTAGTCACATAGCATGGATACTTCAACCTGCAATTCACTTCTCTCAAGATTGCCCTATTCCACCCAGCCTGTACATATAGTTAATAACTATAGGCTTCTTCATTGCTCGTTACCGTTGCAGCAGATCTCTCTACATTAGTCAGCCCGGCTCTAGTTCTCAAGAGAGCAGGAGTTGCCAATCTGGGGCTATGCAACCATGAATCCCACCTGTTCTCAAATTTTCCGAGATTAACACTTTTCATATAAACTCCTCATTCCATTAAAATCGAAGACTTCGACAGCTCGATTAGTTTTCCTACAACTAGAGTAGTTGATTGGACTATAGCAACTTACGGGTTAAATATTTTATTGCCAGTTGTTTCCAGTCAGTCATTGGTAGATCACATATAGAGATGAGCGAAGTTCTCTAAAAGTCGATTCGGCTGTTTTGCCGAACTTGCCCGAAATTAGCTTTGTGACAAATTAGGCCTTATTCACACGTCCGTAGTGTTTTGCGGATCCGCAAAACATCTTGCCACCAGCCCTATAGAGATGCCTATACTTGTCCGCAATTGCGGGCAAGAATAGGACATGCTCTATATTTTTGCAGAGCCGCCATCCGGAAGATCGGCGTCGCGCTCCGCAAATGCGGATGCGGAGAGCACAATGTGTGCTGTCCGCATCCATCACATCCCCATTCAAAATTTTGCGGAACGGGTGCGGACGTGTGAATTAGGCCTTACTTCACCATGAAGCACATTTATTTGTAAATAGCGGGTGCAATGACCGGGAACGGCGATTGTGCCGTCTCCCATCATTGAATCCCTCATATGCTGCGTTCATTGCTGATCACGGTATCTGAGATGCATTTTACTGTTTGCAAATAAAAAAAATAAAAAAAAATCACACTAACCTGATCGTGAAGAGGCAGCTGCGGCCATTTTGCTTGAAGATTCAGCGTGAAATCTCATGCGGCGCATGATGTTGTCATTACGTTGGCCGGCGTGGTGACGTCATACTTCATCGCACACGAGATTTTGCACAGGATCTTCAAGCAAGATAGCCGCTGAGGACTCTTCGCACTTAAATAGATGGGGTAAGTATGATTTTTTTTTTATTTTTACCACGAAGCACGAGGAAATTTGGATTTGCGGCTAATCAAATTTTTCCTGTAATTTGGGTCGAAGTCCACTTCGTGAACTTCAATTCGCTGTCACGATGGGGAGTGGGGGAAACCCCCCCCACCGTACAATGTCCACGGCTGCTGCCAGGATGCAGGGAACAGGGAGCAGGTCACCGCCTAATGCGTCCCTATTCTGCCTCTAGACTCCTAATACATGAGCCACCTCAGATGGTAAGGAGGCTCATGCCCACGAACCTGAAGCCCTAGGAATCCCTGCATAGCCCTAGAAGATAGAGACAGGGCAGAGACCACGCGCTCATCCTAAACCACGGATGAGCGCTGTCTCCAGAGGCCCAGCAGCTGGCCACGAACTAGACAGGGTTGACAGCCAAACGGCAAGTAAGTACAACAAGGCAACAAACAACATAAGTTACCAACACTTACCTGCCGCCGCCGAGATGGACCAGAAACGCACTGTCTAGTCATTTGCTTAAACCCCTCCGGATGAGTCATACCACAACACATACAGGCAAATGTCGGCAGCCATGAAGGTAACAAACAACACAACACAGACCAAACATGGCACAACAAAACCAGACATAACATACCCCAACATAACCCACACCTAAACAACGAACAGGTGAGGATGGGAACACAAGGGGATGACGAACTATGAACAACACCGATAACAACATTCAGCCAGGGAGCAGAGCTCCTACACAGACTGACAGACAAAACACAACTGACCTCAGGCTCCACCACACCAACATATAAGGAGACCTGGGGCCACACCCAGCACACTCCAAAACATTTAACCCCGTGAACACCAAGGAGGGGAAAGTGCTCACAAAGGAGAATGTGTCTCACATGCCAAAAACCACCGAATTGCCAGCAGCAACCGCACGTGAGGCTACTACGAAACAGCCCTCACATGCGGCAACCAAGAAACCATGCCGCTGGCAAGAGCATGCGACAAAACCACGTCACGACCTCACAAAGAGTCGTGACATTCGCTCAACACTAATCATATACATAGCCTACACTTTTCATACAGACTACTCATTACATTAAAATCAGAGACTTCGACGACAGCTTAATTTGTTCTCCTATAACTGGAGTGGTCGGCTGGACTATATCAACTTACGGGTTAAATACTTTATTGCTGGTTGTATCCAATCAGTCATGGGTAGATCATATACATAGCCTAATAACCCAACCAATGGGATCCTAGGAATCCGGATGCCGTACACCCACTCTAACAAGTCGAATACTCTTCCCCAAAGCCTATGTAAGGCTCCGCAGGACCATAAGATCTGCTTTGGGTTTCGGTCAACTAGGACAATGGGAATTAGTCCTGATTCCAATTTTAAAAAGCAACTGCAGAATTTTGCATACTTTGTGCTGCTTTGTTTTAACGGTATTTTGACTGTGTTGTATACTTTTCATAAAACCCTAATAAAATTGGTTTGATGTAAAAAAAAATGTTTGGAGACAAAAGGCCAAATTGTACTGCTTGGCAGTCAACAATTAATACGTGCCACAGATATATGTCTCCAGCCCATCCGATGGTTGGGGCCAGGGCTGTATGGATCCATTAACCAGAAGATACACTTCAAAAGCAGGCGTGTTATAATTCATGATTTGTAATAAATAACTTATGTTTTTATGATTGGAGAACTGGGGCACTTCTTTGGTCTCAAACCTCTGGATTTTTGGCCTTAGGAAACCTACCGAATGCTTGGGTTGGTAAAAAATATCCTGTAAAACCTGCTGGTCATATTACCCTTCTCAGAGATACCTACAAGAACTTTTTCCTCAAATTAGAATTATGCCATACAACTTTCTATTTGTTGCATGTAACTTTCAGCGATTCTCCCAGCATGGTCCCGGACCAATCTCATTGGCATACCATTCATTATTTTATCCCCATTTTATTTCTGTACTGTTTGCTTATCTGTGTGTTCTTTTTGCCATCCTTTTATAACCTTTTTGTATATCACATATTCATTTTAGTAAGGCATTCCTTGCTGCTCTAAACATACCCACAACCGATTACCATTAAAGGCCAGTGTGCTGGAGATTTGCCTCTCGTATGCTGGAACGTAGTGCGCTCCTGTGAGTGCTATGTGTCTGGAGCGTTCCTTCGGCCATACTGATGGATGGTGGCAGCGTTGTATGTGGATGTTTTTGGGGTTGTGTCACTCCTTGGTAGATTAATGTGTTAGGCGAGGGTGGAAGAGGATTTCCCCCTTAGGCCTCTTTCACACGGGCGTCACGTTTGAGAGGCGGGTGCGTTGTGGAAAAATGCGCGATTTTTCCGCGCGTGTGCAAACTTTGGTAATGCGTTTTGCACGTGCGTGTGAAAAATCTGCATGTTTGGTACCCAGACCCAAAGCCGGACTTCATCACTGAAGTCCGGTTTCGGGTTGAGTATTCTGTATCTTTTATTATTTTCCCAGCTGGTGATTGGGCCATGTGACCCAGTGACGTCACTGAAGGTCCTTCACCCCCTTCCCGGCTGAAACAGGAGCCCGGTAACCGACAGCTACACGATAAAATGGAGGGGGTGAGTTCTTTTTTTTATTTTTAACCCTCTCTTGCCCATTTTACTTTGCATTCTCTATTGAGAATGCTATTATTTTCCTTTATAACTATGTTATAAGGGAAAATAATAAAGATCAGGTCCCCATTCCGATCGTCTCCTAGCAACCATGCGGGAAAATCGCACCGCATCCGCACTTGCTTGCGATTTTCCCACAGCCCCATTCACTTCTATGGGGGCTGCGTTACGTGACAAACGCAGAAACTGGAACAGCCCCATAGAAATTAATGGGTCTGGATTCAGTGCGGGTGCAATTCGTTCACCTCAAGCATTGCACCCACGCTGAAAACTTGCCCGTGTGAAAGGAGCCTTACAGTCACAGGTGAAATGAATGCCAGAGTGTTTATCGTTGCTTGTCGGGTTGTGTGCCTGCCTAACCATGACACATAACATGTCTTTTTATTCATGCTATGCTGCATTTGCTTCCACTTGTATCTCTTATACAGTCATGGGTAGATCATATACATAGCCTAATAACCCAACCAATGGGATCCTAGGAATCCGGATGCCGTACACCCACTCTAACAAGTCGAATACTCTTCCCCAAAGCCTATGTAAGGCTCCGTAGGTTCATAAGATCTGCTTTGGGTTTCGGTCAACTAGGACAATGGGAATTAGTCCTGATTCCAATTTTAAAAGCAACTGCAGAATTTTGCATACTTTGTGCTGCTTTGTTTTAACGGTATTTTGACTGTGTTGTATACTTTTCATAAAACCCTAATAAAATTGGTTTGATGTAAAAAAAAATGTTTGGAGACAAAAGGCCAAATTGTACTGCTTGGCAGTCAACAATTAATACGTGCCACAGATATATGTCTCCAGCCCATCCGATGGTTGGGGCCAGGGCTGTATGGATCCATTAACCAGAAGATACACTTCAAAAGCAGGCGTGTTATAATTCATGATTTGTAATAAATAACTTATGTTTTTATGATTGGAGAACTGGGGCACTTCATTGGTCTCAAACCTCTGGATTTTTGGCCTTAGGAAACCTACCGAATGCTTGGGTTGGTAAAAAAATATCCTGTAAAACCTGCTGGTCATATTACCCTTCTCAGCGATTCCTACAAGAACTTTTGCCTCAAATTAGAATTATGCCATACAACTTTCTACTTGTTGCATGTAACTTTCAGCGATTCTCCCAGCATGGTCCCGAACCAATCTAATTGGTATACGATTCATTATTTTATCCCCATTTTATTTCTGTACTGTTTGCTTATCTGTGTGTTCTTTTTGCCATCCTTTTATAACCTTTTTGTATATCACATATTCATTTTAGTAAGGCATTCCTTGCTGCTCTAAACATACCCACAACCCATTACCGTTACCATTAAAGGCCAGTGTGCTGGAGATTTGCCTCTCGTATGCTGGAACGTAATGCGCTGCTGTGAGTGCTGTGCGTCAGAAGCGTTTCTTCGGCCATACTGATGGATGGTGGCAGCGTTGTATGTGGATGTTTTTGGGGTTGTGTCACTCCTTAGTAGATTAATGTGTTAGGCGAGGGTGGAAGAGGATTTCCCTCTTAGGCCTCTTTCACACGGGTGTCACGTTTGAGAGGCAGGTGCGTTGTGGGAAAATGCGCGATTTTTCCGCGCGTGTGCAAACTTTGGTAATGCGTTTTGCACGTGCGTGTGAAAAATCTGCATGTTTGGTACCCAGACCCAAAGCCGGACTTCATCACTGAAGTCCGGTTTCGGGTTGAGTATTCTGTATCTTTTATTATTTTCCCAGCTGGTGATTGGGCCATGTGACCCAGTGACGTCACTGAAGGTCCTTCACCCCCTTCCCGGCTGAAACAGGAGCCCGGTAACCGACAGCTACGCGATAAAATGGAGGGGGTGAATTCTTTTTTTTATTTTTAACCCTCTCTTGCCCATTTTACTTTGCATTCTCTATTGAGAGTGCTATTATTTTCCTTTATAACTATGTTATAAGGGAAAATAATAAAGATCAGGTCCCCATTCCGATCGTCTCCTAGCAACCATGAGGGAAAATCGCACCGCATCTGCACTTGCTTGCGATTTTCACGCAGCCCCATTCACTTCTATGGGGGCTGCGTTACGTGACAAACGCAGAAACTGGAACAGCTCCATAGAAATGAATGGGTCCGGATTCAGTGTGGGTGCAATGCGTTCACCTCAAGCATTGCACCCACGCCGAAAACTTGCCCGTGTGAAAGGAGCCTTACAGTCACAGGTGCAATGAATGCCAGAGTGTTTATCGTTGCTTGTCGGGTTGTGTGCCTGCCTAACCATGACACATAACGTGTCTTTTTATTCATGCTATGCTGCATTTGCTTCCACTTGTATCTCTTATACGCACTATTTTTGCAGGATTTGTTAAATATTTTTGAATTTTGTTATATTTTTCAAACCTATACAGACAAAGAGCTTATGCACACTATAATGATTTCTTTCTTTCCACTCTTTTTACAAGTGCATCTACTTTAAAGAAATTATACACTGTATTGTTTTCTGTCCTATATATGTTGTTACTTTACTTGTTTAATTAAAAAAATAATTGCTAAGGGGAAAATAAGAAATGTTTGTTTTTTTCCAGGTAAAGACATCTTTAATGGACATCTCATTTTATCCAAAGAAGAAAACAGTATCACACAAGTTAATTCAGTATTTCCTAATGCAGCCCATCACATTGGAGATCTATCCACCAATAATGATGGTCACAAGAAACTTTGGTCTAATCAATCACTGACTGGGAAAACAAGAACAGGACATGGGATAATATTACATGCCAAACACTTTAGAAAGAAATCTAATCGATCTTTACATGAAAGGCCATTTTTATGTTCCCAATGTGGGAGGTGTTTTAACAGGAAATCAAATCTTGTGGAACATCAAAGAACCCACACAGGAGAGAAGCCATTTTCATGTTCAGAATGTGGGAAATGTTTTGGCCAGAAATCAGTTCTTGTTAAACATCGGAGGACTCACACAGGAGAGAAGCCATTTTCATGTCCTGAATGTGGGAAATGTTTTGGCCAGAAATCAAATCTTAGGGAACATCAAAGAATTCACACAGGAGAGAAGCCGTTTTCATGTTCAGAATGTGGTCAATCTTTTAGCCAAAAATCAGGTCTCGTTAAACATCATTTGAGAACTCACACAGGGGAGAAGCCGTTTTCATGCACTGAATGTGGTAAATGTTTTAGTCGAAAATCATATCTTGTGGATCATCTACGAATCCACACAGGAGAGAAGCCATTTTCATGTTCAGAATGTGGGAAATGTTTTAGTCAGAAATCAAATCTTGTGGAACATTTACGAATTCACACGGGAGAGAAGCCATTTTCATGTTCAGAATGTGAGAAATGTTTTGGGCACAAATCGGGTCTTGTTAAACATGAGAGAATGCACAGAGGAGAGAAGCCATTTTCTTGTTCAGTGTGTGGGAGGTGTTTTAGTCAGAGATCATTTCTTGTGAAACATCAGAGAATCCACACAGGAGAGAAGCCGTTTTCATGTTCAGAATGTGGGAAATGTTTTAGACAGAAATCGGTTCTTGTTAAACATCATCTGAGAACACACAGAGGGGAGAAACCATTTTCATGTCCTGAATGTGGGAAATATTTTGGTCAGAAATCAAATCTTGTGGAACATCTACGGATCCACACAGGAGAGAAGCCATTTTCTTGTTTAGAATGTGGGAAATGTTTTGGCCAAAAATCTGTTCTTGTTAAGCATAAGCGAACTCACACAGGGGAGAAGCCATATTCATGTTCTGAATGTGGGAAATGTTTTAGTAGGAAATCATATCTTACAGAACATCTAAGAACTCACACAGGAGAGAAGCCGTTTTCATGTTCAGTATGTGGGAAATGTTTTAGACAGAAATCAGGTCTTTTTAAACATCAGAGAAGTCACACAGAGGAAATGTAAGAACAGGTGTGGTGCTTTATTGTTAGACCTGCTGCCTAGGATTGCCTTCTATTGAATTACCTAACCTATTCAGAACCCATGCTGTAACAGGATGGTGTTTTAAAGGATTTATCCTGCAATATATATTGATGACCTGTCCTCTGGATAGGTCTTTAATATCAAATTGGTGGGTGCCCGACACCAGGGACCCCTGGCGATCAGCTTTTGAAAGAGGCTAGCACTTTGTGAGCGCCGCAGCCTCTTCCTAGGTCATATCATGTCACTGTACATTGGTCACATGACCTAATTGCAGCTGAGCCCCATTGAAGCGAATGAGGCTGAGCTGCAATACCAAGAACAGCCTCTATACAATGCATGCCGCCGTGCTTGGAAAGCTGCCGAACGCCGATCAGTGGGGGTGCCAGGACTCGGACCTCAGCCAATGTGACAATGATGACCGATCGTGAAGATACAGTAGGTCATCATTATCAATTCCTGGATAACCCCTCTAACTCTTATCCCAAAGCAGTTTGCTACATAGGAGAACGCAAAGGTGGGTTTCCCTATTGTCTCATTCACAAATCAGTATGGTAATGCTAAAGCGAAACTGTCTCCATACTGTTAAGTATTACAGACTATATTTTTTAATTTTGTGGTCCATTTCCCATGAATATGCACTGAGGAAAAACAGGCTTAATTAAAATAAAATCTTGGCCTAATTTGCATAGTAATTCAGAGAAACTTTTTGTATAACATAGGGCCCATTAGATCTGGACTAAAGAAAATCCAAACATGCTATAGTAGAACCTGAGATGAGCATCCCCTTTATAAAGTCTCCCAATACATCTGTTTTATTGCCATTATTACCACTGATGTCACAACAACTTGCACTGGTTTTGATTTATCAGTGGCTACTTGACATCTACACATAAAAAAGAAAGCTTCAATTATTGAAAGAATTATTTTGGAGTTGTAGAGCTGAAGATTAGATGAACCCTACTGACAGTGAATTCATTTTTTTAATACAAGGGCAAAACAGAGTTGTCTCAGTTTTTATCAGATGTAAGCGAGATAAGAAGATAAGGAACCCTGGGATATTATGTTCACTCTGATTTTATTAAAGTTTTAAAGAAAAGTCAGAGCCGAATACAAACATTAAAGGGACACGCAGGACCCTTGGTCAAGTGCATGAAAGGCATTAATCACAAGGTACAGGAGTGCCATACCGGTGTACCAATGTCAAGGGAACACACAAAATCCCCTGATAACATCAACCAAACTGAGAGACACCGTGTTCGAGAAAAGCAAAACAGGAAGTACCCGTATAGGATCCCGAAGGATCTATTGCTTAGAGTAATAAGGTAATATAAGAAACATAAAGCCAATAACAGCCTGAGAGAATTTATAGAAACTAAAGAAAAACAAACAGAAAAAAGAGGAGAAAAAAGAAAGACAGAGGAAGGAAAAGGAGGATCCAAGAAGGAAGGGTAGAAGGGAGGGGAGAGACAATCCGAGTGCAACACCCCAGTCTTCCCACTAACTTATGGCCTCAGTATCCTTGGATTCGAGGGCTAGACGTACACCAAAATCCATTACTCTGTCGACCTTAGGTCCCGTAACTCGGTGGAAAATTCAGGAGAACTAATTAAATCAAAAAGGAGCCTCCACCTTGCCTCAAACCTGTCATCTCTATCGTGTGAAGTCGCAATCAATTCTTCCATCCGAACCAAAAACCTTAATTCCACTGCCCATTCACAGAGAGAGGGAACCTGATCCGACTTCCAGTGCCTCGGAATAGTCATTCGGGCCGCCGTGAGAAAACATCTCAGATCATTTTTCTGTACTGAGAAAACAGAGCCAGGTATCAAAGAGAGGAGCGTTAGATCAGGTGAGTTAGTCACCGCTTTCCCTGAAAACAGCCTAAAAACCCCTAAAACTTGTTCCCAAAATCTTTTGATCCTAGGGCATCCCCACCAAATGTGGAGCATAGTACCAACCTCTGTTTTACATCTCCAACAGACATCAGTAGTTGAAGGGAACAGGAACCCTGGGATATTAATGGTGTGGGAAGAGATTATTTTCCACCTCTGATCTTAGACCAAAGGTTGAGAGACTGACAGTAAAGTGAAAGGGACTAAGGAGCTGTGATTGCACCTGCTCACTCCCACTTTTTTACTTTTTCTTTAGAGGACAAGATTTTTTCTTCCCCAAAAAATCCAAACCAGTGGCATATCTCATCATACGACTGAACAAAATTAAAGTATTTATCTGGGATTTGGATATTGATGACCTACAGCTGTGATGGCTAACCTTCAGCACTCCAGCTGTGGTAAAACTATGACTCTCAAGATATACACTTGCTTGGCTGTTCTTAGAACTCAATAAAAATAAATGGAGCATGCTGGGAGACATAGTTACACCACAGTTGGAGTGCCGGAGGTTAGCCATCACTGACCTACAGTGTATTTGGATCGTCTTTATACCCTTTGATTTTTTTTTTCTGTTCACTTTTTCAAATTTTCCCCATCGTTCTGCACTCATTACCCCATAATGAAAAAGAGAAAACATAATTTTAAAAATGTTTGCAAATTTATTAAAAAGGAAAGTAAACTAAAATTTCTCACTGACATGAGTACTCACACCCTTTGTTATGACAGTTACAGTTGTGTTCAAAATGATTCAACCCCCAATGCTGTAAAGGGTTTTAGGGAATTTAGTGTACATTTGTAATTGTGTTCAGAATGAAATCTTACAAGGACTTTTTTAAGAACCAAATGCAACTAAAATGACATCAATTGTTTTTGTAATACAGTATTAAATGTTTTTTTTGTGATTTCTTCATTGACACAATTATTCAACCCCTTAAAGACGACCGCTCTTAAGAACAGAGGTTCATTCAAGTGTTTTCGATCAGGTATGGAAAACCCCTGTGGATGTCAAGGAGCAGCAATCAAGCAGAATAAGCCCCAATTAGGCAGATGTAAAATTACTGATACTCAGCTCCTTCTAGACATTTACTGGTGTGTTTACAGACATGGTGAAGTCAAGAGAATGGTCCAGGAAGACAAGAGAAGAGGTGATTTCTCTTCACAGGAAGGGCAATGGCTATAAGAAGATTGCAAAGATGTTACACATACCAAAAGACACCATAGGAAGCATCATTCGCAAATTCAAGGCAAAGGGCACTGTTGAAACGCTACCTGGTCGTGGTAGAAAGAAGATGCTGACTTCGACTGCTGTGCGCTTCCTGAAGCGCAAAGTGGAGAAAAGTCCCCGTGTGACTGCTGAGGAACTGAAAAAAGATTTGTCAGATGCAGGTACTGAAGTTTCAGCTCAGACAATAAGGCGCACACTGCGTAATGAAGGCCTCCATGCCAGAACTCCCAGGCGCACCCCTTGCTGTCTCCAAAGAATAAGAAGAGTCGACTGCAGTATGCCAAAAGTCATGTGGACAAACCACAAAAGTTTTGGGATAGTGTTCTGTGGACTGATGAAACAAAATTAGAACTGTTTGGGCCCATGGATCAACGCTATGTTTGGAGGAGGAAGAACAAGGCCTATGAAGAAAGAACACCTTGCCTACTGTGAAGCATGGCGGGGGGTCAATCATGCTTTGGGGCTGTTTTGCTTCTACAGGTACAGGGAAGCTTCAGCGTGTGCAAGGTACCATGAATTCTCCAGTACCGGGAGATATTGGATGAAAATGTGATGCAGTCCGTCACAAACCTGAGGCTTGGGAGACGTTGGACCTTTCAACAGGACAATGATCCCAAGCATACCTCCAAGTCCACTAGAGCATGGCTGCAGATTAAAGGCTGGAACATTGTGAAGTGGCCATCGCAGTCACCAGACTTAAATCCGATTGAGAACCTCTGGTGGGACTTAAAGCAGTTGCAGCGCGCAAGCCTAAAAATGTGACTGAACTGGAGGCTTTTGCCCATGAAGAATGGGCGAAGATACCCGTAGATCGCTGCAAGACACTTGTGTCAAGCTCTGCTTCACGTTTAAAGGCTGTTATAACTGGAAAAGGATGTTGTACTAAGTACTAAGATTGAATGTCACTTGGGGGTTGGATAAAACTGATAATGATGTGAGCACAGAAAAGACATTTGTGGTTATTTCATTATAAATGTTATGTTATATTTGTCTGACTTACAAGGGCCTCTGTGATTTAATTGTAAACAAGATGACTGAAATGATCAAAATCAATGTCAAACTGGCCAAAACACTCAATTTCAGTGGGGGTTGAATCATTTTGAACACAACTGTAGCTCTGTGGGCTCCAACTGCTTTGGATCATCCTTGAGATATTTCTACACCTTGATAGGAGTCATATGTGGTAAATTCAGGTGATTGGTCGTGATTTGGAAAGACACAACCCTGTCTATTTACAATCTCATAGCTAACAATGCATATCAGAGCAAAAACCAAGCCAAGGAGGGAGGTACTGCCTGTAGAGCTCAGAGACTGGATTATGTGGAGGCTCAGATCTGGATAAGGGTACTAGAAATGTTCTGCTGAACTGAAGTTTCCAAGAGCACAGTGGTCTCCATAATTGTTAAATAGTAGAAAGTTGGAACAACTAGGACTCTTCTAAGACCTGGCTGCTTCACCAAACTAAGTTATCGGGGAGAAGGGCCTTGGTAAGAGAGGTGACCAAGAACCCAAGTGTTACTCTGGCTGAGCTCCAAAGATCCTGTGTGCAGATGGGAGAATCTTCCAGAAAGTCAACCATTACTGCAGCACTCCAAAAATCTGGGCTTTATGGCAGAGTGGCCAGAAAGAAGCCTTTCCTTTAGTAAATAACACGTGAAAATTTGCACACACAAACAAAAAAATAAACTGTCAGACTGTGAGAAACGTGATTCTTTGATCTAATAAAACCAAGATTGAACTTTTTTTGGGGGGGAGGGCAGAGAGGAGACTGGCACATCATGGGGGGGCAGAGAGGAGACTGGCACATTATGGGGGGGAGTTGCAGAGAGAAGACTGGCACATGTGTTGCAGAGAGGAGACTGGCACATGATGGTGGGGGGTGCAGAGAGGAGACTGGCACATGATGGTGGGAGGCAGAAAGGAGACTGGCACATGATAGGGGGGGTTGCAGAGAGGAGACTGGCACATGGGGGGCAGAGAGGAGACTGGCACATGATGGGGGGGGAGGCACTTATTACTGGCACATGAGTGGGGGGGAGACTGGCACTTATTACTGGCACATTATGGGGGAGAGAGGAGACTGGCACTTATTACTGGCACATCAGGGGTCAGGAGATTGGAGAGGCACTTTTCACTAGCACATGATTGGAGGGCATCTATGGGGGGCATTTGTTACTGGCACATTATTGGGGAGCATCTATGGAAACAGTTACTGAGGCCACAAAGAAGGGGTATTTTATATGGGGGTAGAGATGAGCGAACTTTAAAAAATAGTTTGGCGTTCGGGTTGTGGTAATCGCCGCATCCCGTTATGGATTCCACTACCGCGGACTATCCCGGCATATGGAATCCATAAGGGGCGGCTTCCACGAACCCGAACTGTTGAAAAGCCGAAGGACCTGGGGTGACGTCACCGTCATGTGATCAGTGCAGGGGGCGTGGCTCAGCACAGGATCAAAGTTCGCTCATCTCTATATGGGGGCTCTCTGTGGTCCTAGTATTATCAGGGGTATTATATGTTTCTGCAGTATATTATTGGGGAGCACAGTGGCACATTATTGGGGGTAGTAGGATGATTTGTCCAGAAGATGGGAGGATGGTGGAAAAGTAGGAAACTGAGTTTTTTTTTTGTTGTCAAACTACAGAGACGAAAACTGGTGGTCTGGTCTGCAGGTCTGAAAGGAGAAGATGAGGAAAGAAAACATCTACATCAAAGGAAACGTCAAAGGAAACGTCACTGGATGTAAGAGGTAAGTGGGGCTGTATTTCTGTAGTGATCGGAGCAGGGGCGTATCAATTGCCGGAAGTGCCCCTTCTGGGCTTTATTGCAGAGTGGCCAGAAAGAAGCCTTTCGCTTAGTAAATTACACATGAAAATTTGCAACAAAAAAAAACAACAAACCGTAATGAACTGTCAGACTGTGAGAAACATGATTCTCTGATCTGATGAAACCGAGATTGAACTTTTTGGCCTCTATTCTAAGCATCATGTTTGGAGGAAAGTGAAGTGAAGCATGGTGGTGGCAGCATCATGCTGTGGGGAAGAGGGAGACTGGTTACATTTGAGGGAAAGCTGAAAAGAGCAAAGTACAGTGTTGTGGAGTGCTCTGGGCCGAAGGTTCTCCTTCCAACAAAACAATGACGCTAAGTACACAGCCAGGACAACACAGGAGCAGCGTAAGTATGTGAATGTCCTTGAGTGGCCTAAGCCAGAGCCCTGAACCCAATGGAACATCTCTGGAGAGACCTGAAAATGGCTATCCACCGACAGCCCCCATTCAACCTTACAGAGGTTAGGAGGATTTGCAGAAAATTCCCAAATCCAGATGTGCAAATCCTGTGGCATCATCCCCAAGAAGACTGGGTGCTGTAATCGTTGCCAAAGGGGCTTCAACTAAGTCCTGAGTAAATGTCTGAATACTTATGTTAATGCGAAATTTTAGATTTTGATTTTGATTATCAAAGATTTCTAACATTACGTTCTCACTTTCTCATTATGAAGGACTAAGTACAGAATGATGGGGACAAACTTGAACCTTTTTTTTTATTTTAGCACATAACAAAATGTAAAAAAGGTGAAAGGATCTGATGACGTTCACAATGCACTGTATACTCTGCATAGGTTATTAATACCGAATCAGTGTTCTTCCGTCTCCTGGCACCTCACAACCAGCTATTACAAAAGGCTGTGGTACTCCGGTGAGCTCTGCAGCCTCCTCCTAGGCCAATGACATCACATGGACGGTCACATGGCCTTGGCCCAGATTCCGTCTCATTGCCATCATAGGTGACTAACGGTGGTGGGAAAATCCGTGGCTGAAAATTATGCAGGAAGCTGCGGATAGTCACAGGAGCCCTCATAGGAGTTCTGGTGCCCCCGCCCCATATATGTCAGGTGTGAGCGGAGTCACAGGTACCTTTAAAAAAAAATGTTTAACATAAAAACTTTATTTTAACAATTTATCATTTTCTGATCACACATGCTCTTGTGCATCCGCAAGCATCCGCAAGCAAGTGCGGATGCAGTGCGATTTTCCTGCATGGTTGCTTAGCAACGGAACCAGATCTTTATTATTTTCCCTTATAACATGGCTATAAGGGAAAATAATAGCATTCTTAATAAAGAATGCTTAGTAAAATGAAGATGAAGGGGTTAAAAATAATGAAACTTAACTTACCTTTGCCACTTGATCGCGTAGTTGCGATCTGTCATCTCTCTTCATGCTTTAACTAACAGCTTAAGGACCTGTGATGATGTCACATGGTCCATATTACCATGGTGATGGACCATGTGATTGGACCATGTGAAGTGACGTCATCACAGGTCCTTTAGCTGTTAGCTGAAGCTGGAAAAGAGAAGACAGATCGCAACTACGCGATCAAGTGGCTAAGGTAAGTTAAGTTTCATTATTTTTAACCCCTTCATCTTCATTTTACTAAGCATTCTTTATTAAGAATGCTAATATTTTCCCTTATAACCATGTTATAAGGGAAAATAATAAATTCTCCAGAATACTCTACCCGAAACCGGACTTCAGTGATGAAGTCCGGCTTCGGGTCTGGGTACCAAACATGGCGATTTTTCACCCGCGCGTTCAAAACGCATTACAAACATTTGCACCCGCGCAGAAAAATCGTGCATATTCCCGCAACGCACCCGCCTCTTATCCGGGCGTCAAACATGACGCCCGTGTGAAAGAGGCCTAAATGTTTAGCGGTCCAGCAATCAACGATCTGCAAAACAGGGATCCTGGCCAAATGCACGCCTCTATTTTTTCTGTAGAAGTGTCTTATTCTTGTCCGTAAAACTGACAAGAATGGGACATGTTCTGTACCTTTTTGCGGTGCCATGGAACGGGTGTGAAGATGCGAATGGCACACGTGTAATTGAAATGAATTGGTCCACATCAAATTCACAAAAAATGCAAGTGCAGGCCAAATATAAGTGCATGAGCCTGGGAAAGATGCATTGGACGGGGTCAATGAAAAGTTAGTGTCTCATTGGGGGGACATTGGAGTTAGAGAAACTTAACCCCTTAGTGACCCAGCCTGTTTGGGCCTTTATGACCAAGCGTTTTTCTTCCTTTTTTCGTCTTCGTGTTCCAAGAGCTATAACTTTTTTATTTTTCCGTCTATATAGCTTTATGAGGGCTTGTTTTTTGCGGGACAAGTTGTAGTTTTTAATGGCGCCATTTTGGGGTACACATAACTTTCTGAATAACTTTTATTAACTCTTTCTGGAAGGAAGATGGGGAAAAAAGCAATACTGCCACTGCGTTTTTACATTATAAATTTTATATAACTCGGTATAAATAACATAATATCTTTTTTCTCTGGGTCAGTACGATTACAGTGATACCAAATACATATCGTTTTTTAATGATTTTGTATTGCAGCTTCCTAAGACCCATAACTTTTTTTTTTTCTATGGAGTTGTGTGAGGGCTTGATTTTTGCGGGACGACTTGTAATTTTTAATTGGTATAATTTTGGAGTAAATGCCACCTTTTGATCACTTGTTTTTTTGGTGGAAACTAAGAATAAATTAGCAATTCTGTTTTTTTTTTTCCCTTTTTTGTTTTTTATGGCGTTCACCGTAGGGGATAATTTATGTGATATTTATGTAGTCCGGATCGTTACGGACGCGGCAATACAAAACATATTGGGGGGGGGGTTTCATTGAAAAGCGTATTTTGAATGGAAAAAAATCGTATTTATTTTTATTTCATTTTATTTAATAAATGTGTTTTTTTTCTCTCTTTCTTTTACTACTTAATAGTGCCACAAGGGGACTATAACAAAGAGTATTTTGATTGCTTTTAAAGTACAATGTATTATCTCTAAAATGCACTGTATTTTAACAGCAATGCTATTCTAACATTGACCAGCAGGCTGCGCCAGAGAGGCACGGCCTGCTGGAAACTTACTACAGGAAGAGCCGGGGCCTAGGATTGGAAGCCAGGTAAGGCTTCACACACATCAGCACCCCGCGATCGCATTTGCGGGGTGCTGATGGGAGACAGAGGGAGTTGCTTCCTCTGTTACCGCTCTACATGCGGCGTGCGCCATTGCTCTCCTGTCGGTCTGGGCTGTTAGAGCAGGGCCCTGGCTCCCATGTGAGAGCCGGGTCGCCGCGAGACCCGTGCAGCGTTTAAACTGGACCGCCGTACAAACTAATATACGTAATATACTGGCCGATAATCGTTAACGAGCGTTTGCATTCTTGCAGTGTAATATGCGGCCGATTGGCGGATGGATGAGCAAATGCTCATTCATCGGACAATTCAGATTTTTAAGCATTCTTTCTGGCAGCAGATCATGTTGTCTAATAGCGATCTGCTGCCAGCAAACCACTAGACAGCGTGGGATGAGTAATGGCATAATGATTGCTGTTCCCCATGCTGAGGGAACACTTCCCTCCCGACAATTGCTTGCTGATCTGCCTGTGTAATACAGTATTAAGGGGGAGATTTATCAAAACTGGGTTAAAGCAGAACTGGCTTAGTTCCACCTTTAAATTTTTCACTAAGGATCTTTTTTATTGGCTGCTAAGCCAGTTCTGTACACCAGTATTGATAAACCTCCCCGTTACTGCCTCTTACCAGCATTATCCAGCCTCTGTTCCTGCCGTGTGTCCCTCCTGCCTGTGTACTTGACCTCACAGTGCAGTTCAGATCAGTGTTTTAGGTTCTCCTGGTCTGTCTACTCTCTGGATACAGCTATAAAACTGTAATTTTGCATTATATATTGTACAATACAGCACAACACTTTAACCTTGAAGGAGGAGGGATGGCATCCCATCTGGAGCTTGTCTTGTAGTTACTGTTCCTCCTACCCTTACCAGTCCACTCACTCTGCAGGACATGGACCAACAGGCCCCTCACTTAGGGCAGTCTCTCACTGTCCGCTGGTCACTATCTTTAGGCTGGTGTATCCACAACTCACACTGACCCACAGTCTCTACTCCAACTTCAGTTGAAGCTCTTAAAGGCCATCTACACCTTTTGGGGGCAATTTTTTTGTTATTATTGCAATGTACTCATTTTGAGCTAAAAATATTTTTTTATAAAAAATATGGCATCCTTTTTTCTGTACAAAGCTGAGATGCTCTGGAAGCACCCCTTGATTTTTCTGTCCTTTCCATCAGACCAGGAGCTGACGGGCTTCTTATCGCTGCTCTCTGACGTCATAAACACTCATTATAGCTCAGTTCTTCTCTTGCTGATAAGAATGTGGCCTAAATAAGTGTTTTTGACCCCTCAGTAAATTAGAGATAAGGTTTATTAGATGACCCGCACAAAGTAAAAGAGAAAGTACCAGTCACACAGCTAAAAAAAAGTTAACCCTTTTTGACAGAACAGCTTAATATATTTAATAAAGGCCAGTTGAAAAAAATATTTTTAGCCAAAAATGAGTAACATGCAATCATAAAAAACTTGTCTCCGAAGGTACATAGCCTTTAAGCTTTGCTCTCAAGCACCAGTCAGGCGGACTAAATCTTCTAGCTCTTTGTCTCGGGTTTATCTTCCTAAGGCAATCTACAGGGCCGCAGTTTTCACACTGGAGAAACGGGTACCGCCCTTCAAACCACGGTGCATAGTTTCAGTTCTCAGTTTTGAGCCCCCTTACTAGCCCGAACCGTGTTCTTGTTCAATACCAACACCTGATCGTTCTAAAAAAACTGTCATGGAGAAAAGATAGGTCATGGTTTCTAGGTCAGCACATTTGAACTTGGTGCATACAAGTCTTATATCCACTGCTGATGGTCATCAGGGGTGACTGACAATGACAGCAGCAATATTCGAGGACAGCGAAGGAGGAACTGGTAGGGTGTGAATGCAGTTGCATTGTGAACAGTGTGGTTATAGGCCCATCATGCCTACATGTTCTTCCCACAAGTTATGGATCAGGTGAAGGAGTGCCCAGTTAACCGCTCACACACCCATTTCCCTGTGGATGGCAGGACATCGTACTAGACTTCCTTTTAATGTGGAACTTGAAAGCGTTCTTCTCTTTAGGTGTTTCTTGAGGTTAGGAAAGAGGTATTTTTCCAGAACTGAACCTACTCCGACATGAACTTAGAATTTGCCAGTCATACTTTGCACCCTTTTATCTGATCGGTGAGGAGTTTTTGCTTCACTTGCAGAGCTGGCACAGTGCAATTACAACTGCTCTTCCTATTCACTGGAATGGGACAAGCAGTTGTAATTAGACAGCACCGCCGCTACACAGGAGACCACGTATAGTGTAATTTTTCAGGCAGAAGCAACCTTGTCGTCGAACAGCTGATCGTCGGGGATGCCGGCAATCAGACCCCACCAATCTGATATTGATGACCGATCCAGAGGATAGGTAATCAATATAGATGAGGGAAGCAACTTCGTATGCTACATCTGAAGCCGCTTCCCTAAAAAATTAATTATAATACTGTACGGAGATTCGTCTCTGTACAGTATTAGAATATATGGGCTCCGATGAGCCGAAGTAAGATATTTACGAAGTTGCGCGAGACTTCGTTGAATTAATCATCTATGGGACCTAGCCTGGGTAAGGTAATTTAACACAAATATTATTTAACAGATGCCCAGACGGGCAGTAAGCCTATCTTGACCCAGGTTATTATAAAACGTCACTTTTATTTGACATACACTAAAAATTAAAGTGTGAGATGAATGCAACTTTAATAAACCAAAAAATATTGGTTAAAAGTACAGTCGACACTCCACCTATGGATAGAGGTGTTATTCAGAAAGAGAGAGGGTGGGGAGATGTGCACAATCTCCCATCCTATCACTGCTAGATATAGCGTACTATGAGGTCACTGTTTGCACAGCAGGTTGCTAGTAAGATATATCCGGCACCTTTGCCGTATTTTGTGGTGAAGACTTGTGTACCTTCACACCACTGTCAGATTAACACAGCCACCATTAGCATGTGTCTAAACTGACATTGAGCCTGAGGGCTGCTACCCTGCAAACAGAGGTAGCTACAGTTAAGTGCTGCAGCTCACATCAGTACACTAAAGTGCCAAGCATTTGAACAGAGTCCAACCAGACTGTTAATAGTTGATTGCTAGTGGAGTGAGAGGCCGCATTTAAAAACTAACACTGCCCTCCGACATGTTTCACCAGACTTCTGGCTTCTTCAGGGGTAAATGGGCAGCAATGAGTGTCCCCATCAAGCTGGAGAGTTAAATAAGCTGTGTTCTGATTGACAACTTTGTCATCCTATCGCATTGAAAGGAGCAAAATAGCCAGCCAATAGCACTAGTACCCAAACATTTACAAGGTAGGGGAGCCACCAATCACGGGCATCCCCACATTTGTAATCAGTGACGTCCTGCGCACTAAGAAGATGCGCATGGAGTTAGAACCGCAAACTTTTATTACTTAAAATGCGCATGCGCTGCGCAAGACTAAGATGGTAATTGATTATTACAGTGAAAAACCTTGGAAACAAACTTGGCTTTAGAGTTTTCCACTGTAATAATCAATTGCCGAAGTTATTAGAGATGAGTGAATTTTTTAAAAATTCGATACGCTGGTTCGCTGAATTTTTTGGAAAAAATGCGACTCGATGCGAATATATTTGCGGCGAATTACATTCGAAAAAGCGTCTATTTCCTGGCTGCAGAGAGCCTTTATAGTGGTGTAGAACAATGTACCTTGCAGTAACATGCATAGGGAGGTTGCTGTGGTAGTGAAATAATACTGTAAATCTGTATGACATGCAGATGACAGGGGTCGCTCTTAGAATCACTGCATGATTCACTTATTTGGGCAGTTATGGGGCCAAAACTGACCAAATAACTCAAGTGTGAACTCATCCTTACAGGTCGATGTTAGCGTCAAGAAGAAGCGCACTCCTTTTACACCATCGTCAACTGATTCCACATAGATGTCTACAGAACCTGTTCAATTAAACGCTTATACAAGTAGAGTTCCCCCCCTACAGAGTGGAAAGGGTGTCAGCAGTAAGTTTGTGTTGATGTCAACGATTATTTTGGCCTTCCTCTGATCTGTCAGAACAATAACCCACAAAAAACGGATCCTGTCTGTGGAGCATCCGCCTTCACTCGGTCAGCATTTGCTCAATAATCCATCAGTATTGCTAAAGACAAATTATGGATCTGAAACAGAGATGACACATGAATGGAATATTTGCATGTCTTCTGTGTTTTGTACCCACTCCTGCTTTTGGCTACCAAATCATAAGCCAATTCTGATGGGACCATACAGGCCTTATAGCTGCTACACAGACAGGATCCGTTGTGCGTCTCATTTTTCCTTCCTTCTGACAGATCCAAAGAAGTGTCAAATAAATGATGTCAGCCAGGCCGAAAGCCACAATAGTGGACCAGGCATGAAGTAGGGAGGGTGGAAACAGCATGAGAAGTCCACAGAGTGGACCTATGACATAGTGGTGAGGTGGTGTCACTACCAGAGCTTTGAGACGTTCTCACAGCTCTGTTTCTCCACCCCTGTGATGATGTCACTACTAGAGCTTGGAGGAGTTCTCTATGCTCTGTTTCTCCGCCCCTGTGATGAGGTCTTTACTTTCAGTTTCCCTCCTCCCAGCTGTCCCTCCTGTGATTGATTCCTCTTCCTATAAAATACCCCTCTTCCTGTTTAATCGTGCGGATTATACTTTTCATTTGACTTATATCTCTCGCTTGAGTATCTTTACTTGTGTGATATCTTTTCACTGGACCTGTGTTCTGCTGAAGCAAGTACTTCGGATATTGTCTGCTGACTTTGGATCTGTCTTCACTGCTGCTGCAGCTCCTTCAGTTAAGTGTGCAGACATTGTGTGTTTCTGTTTGTTTGCTGACTGGATCCGAGGCGACCCCGGTTCCGTCCATATACTGAGCAGGGCATCGGTGGCCGTGCCCTTTCCACTATTGTAGGGGTTACAGTGGTCATCAGCCTTAGATACGCGGGCATGTCTCGATCCACCATCTGGATCTGGACATGGGCTTAGCAGCATGCTCTTGTTGCTCACATACAGCCGTGACAGGTGGAAGCAGTATGAGGAGACCAGAGTGGCCCAATGACAGGGTCTGCAGGTGGAAGCAGTATGAGGAGGACACCGAGTGGCACTATGACAGAGTCTGGAGGTGGCAGCAGCATCAGGAGGAGGCCACAGAATGGCACAATGACAAAGTGGCAGCAGCAGCATTAGGAGAAGACCATCGAGTCGCACAATGACAGAGTCTTTAGGTGGCGGCAGTATGAGTAGGCCACCGAGTGGCACAATGACCGAGTCTGTAGATGTCGGTAGCATGAGGAGACCACAGAGCGGCACAATGACAGAGTCTTGAGGTGGCGGCAGCATGAGTAGGCCACAGAGTGGCACAATGACAGAGTGTGGAGGTAGCAGCAGCATCAGGAGAAGTCCACAGAATGGCACAATGACAGAGTCTGGAGGTGGCAGCAGCATGAAGAGGCCACAGAGTGGCACAATGACAAAGTCAGGAAGTGGCAGCAGCATCATCAGGAGGTCACAGAGTGGCAAGGTGACATACTGTGGAGGTGGGTGGCAATACCAGCACCCGCTGAAGATGGTGGGTAAAAGAAGGAGCACTTGGCAACAGATGTTTGGCATCAGGCAGGTAACAGCATCAGAATAGTAGCTGAGGCAGGTAGCCAGAAGAAACCGGTCTCTTTTGATAAAATGTTGGTGTGGCACCATGGATGATCTAGTCTGATGCATCAGGCACTGGTGTGTGGAAATCCTGTCTGATCCACGCCTGATTCATCTTGATGCAGTGTCCCACTATGTGCTATCTGTGGGCACTTTAAACTCGAAATGTCTTATCAAATGTATTGTGGTATCATGCTGTACAGAAACACAAATGGGGGGTCAGTCAGCATGTCCCTGTTTGCAGGTGCACGTTACTGTGGCCCGCACTCCCTGGATTTTATGTGGCTGCCATGGCCCATAACAGGTAGGATTTAGCGTTAGGAATAGTGCCTGCTAGTAACCATCCGGTTCCAGGAGGAGTACACAGTGGGCTCAGCATGCATGTTGGTACCTGCGTCCCTGGATCTAATGGAGGCTGTTATAGCAGCAGAAAGGGTTAATAAGTATGGTTGATCCCGGCATGCATGCTGGGCCTGCACTCCCTGGATTTTATGTGGCTGTCATGGCCCATAACAGGTAGGATTTAGCGTTAGGACCACTCACGAGGGGGCCTTGGCGTGGCGAGTGGCTTATTACCTTTTGATCAAAATGTACACTAACGACCTCTTACAGCTTCTGTCATAGAGGCAGGGCAGAGTTCTGGTTGCAGAGTGCTGTTAAAATTTTTTGTTTGTGGTATCATGCTGTAATTCCCTTTAACAGGCTGGAGTGGTACCACATATATATAAAGCTGGGGGGAGGGGTGTAAAGTTAGTGTGTCCGATGATTATGAAGAGACGAGGAAGTTAATGGAGGAGCCAAAATAATTTAAAAAAGATTTTACCGCATATAAGTGCAGCGCTTAACACAGAATACAAGATTTTTGTCCAATGAAATAATTCAAACACGATTTTACTGTATATAAGTGCTGCGTTGAACGCCGAATATCTTTTTCTTTTTCCACGTATATACGCCACTAAAGGCTTTTCAACTGAGGGTTATAGGCTGTCAGTTTAAAAAAAAACAACGGCGCCTGAGGCGGAGTGATCTGAAGTGAACGGGACGTAGCGAAGGAAGTAGGTCCGTGCTGGAAGAGCGAGACGCGGTCCTCGTGCCATTTCTGTGCTGCAGAAAAGTCCCCGTAGTGTCCAGTAAGCAATACCGCAGAGAGATGGGGCTGGTGTGAATTAGTTCGCATTTTTGTGCAGGGTTATTGTATAGTGTATTCACCTGTATTGGTGCGCCGCTCTTATGGATGTCGTCACAAAAGCGCGCAGTGCGTGAAACGTAAATACAAAATTTCAACACAACGTAATTCAGTCCATACCGCAAAAAGGTCTTTCCCACATATAACTGCAGCGCTGTGCGCTGAATATATCTTGATTTGTGTACAGAAATACGCCACTAAAGGCTTTACCGCATATAACTGCAACAGTGAAAGCTGAATATATTTTTATTTTTCGACTGATATAATATATAAAGGTTTTTCAAAATATAAGTGCAGCAGCGAATGGCGAATGTATATTTCTTTTTCTACTGCAATACGCCAGTAAAGGCTTTACCAGATATAACTGCAACAGTGAACTGAGAATATATTTTTCTTATAGTACTGAAATACGCCCCTATACGCTTTCACCAGAATTAAGTGTAGAAGTTACCTGAGAATATATATTTCTTGTTGGACTGAAATAGGCCACTATATGCTTTCACCAGAAATAACTGCTACAGTGCAGTGCGTATATATTTTTCTGTTTTGAATGAAATATCCGCCTATATGGTTTCAACAGAAACCACTGCAACACTGCTGTGCGTATATATATTTTTCTTTTTTTAATGTAATACGCCCCTATATCCTTTCACCAGAAATAACTGCACCAGTGACCCAAGAATATATATTTCTTCTTGGACAGAAATAGGTCTCTATACTCTTTAACCAGAAGAGCGTGAAATGCGTATGTATTTTTATTGTAGTACTAAAACACTGCCCTAAACTCTTTCATCAAAAATGACTGCAAACATGCAGCGCGTTTATATTTTTCGTGTATTACAGAAAAACCACCCTAAACTCTTTCACCAGAAATGACTGCAAATGATTTTAACGTAAATAATCACAAAATTGACCTGCGTATATATTTATAATTTTCCACAGATAAAAAACACTAAAGGCTTTTCGACATAGCACTTGCACCCCAATATTTAATTGCTGGAGTGACAAAGCTGTATTATAAGGACTGCACTAAAAAATAATAATAAAGGAAATTCATAACATCAAGAACAGGAGAACCTCCTCCTAAGAACTAAGTTACATATTGTAGATTTGATATCCTAGTAACTTCAGGACCTTTGATGATGTCATGGTCATGTGATCAATCACATGAGGGGAGGAGTAAAGCAGGGTGTTTTTTTCACTGTGCAGCACTTCCTGTCATGTGACCAGTGTGACATCACCGCAGGTCCTGCAGCCCCAGGAGGTGAGATCTGCAGGTCAGTTATTGGTCGGGGGATGTGTGACTTGGTTCTGGGTTTATTAGAATGGAGCGGTTCTATAGGTGATATATAGCAGGTCCAGCCAGCAGGGGGCAGCACCGGCCATAGAGAGTCTCTGCTCACACAGTCTGGAGGTCAGGAGGGGAGTTCTCCTCAGACATGTCTGCTCTCCCCCTGGAATATTAGGAGACCCCCCAGACCCCTGTA
This sequence comes from Bufotes viridis, assembly GCA_033119425.1. NCBI lineage: Eukaryota > Metazoa > Chordata > Amphibia > Anura > Bufonidae > Bufotes > Bufotes viridis. Next base: position 442,746,973 of record CM065592.1, read on the forward strand.
AGAGTGGCTGTTCTCCTGGATTAGAGGGGTCTTCCATCACACAATGTCCTGTGATATCACTAGGATATGGAGTCAGTGTGTGATCGGTGGGGACAACCTCTTCTAGATGAAGGGGCTGCAGCGCTGTGTCCTCTCCTCACTTTCCCTGCACAGCGGAGGCCGGAGCTCTATAGTATGTAGATAACTGCACACGCGGTGTCTGTACATGTGAATACACGCCTGTGTACATACAGAGAGACTGCAGCAGGAATCAGAGGAGAGAGACGGCGACAGGACTTCTCCTCACTCATCACCGCACAGTATAGAGATATTATATAGCTTCTCATGTATATATATTACATACACCCCCTACACTATCATCACCGCACAGTATAGAGATATTATATAGCTTCTCATGTATATATATTACATACACCCCTACACTATCATCACCGCACAGTATAGAGATATTATATAGCTTCTCATGTATATATATTACATACACCCCCTACACTATCATCACCGCACAGTATAGAGATATTATATAGCTTCTCATGTATATATATTACATACACCCCCTACACTATCATCACCGCACAGTATAGAGATATTATATAGCTTCTCATGTATATATATTACATACACCCCTACACTATCATCACCGCACAGTATAGAGATATTATATAGCTTCTCATGTATATATATTACATACACCCCCTACACTATCATCACCGCACAGTATAGAGATATTATATAGCTTCTCATGTATATATATTACATACACCCCCTACACTATCATCACCGCACAGTATAGAGATATTATATAGCTTCTCATGTATATATATTACATACACCCCCTACACTATCATCACCGCACAGTATAGAGATATTATATAGCTTCTCATGTATATATATTACATACACCCCCTACACTATCATCACCGCACAGTATAGAGATATTATATAGCTTCTCATGTATATATATTACATACACCCCCTACACTATCATCACCGCACAGTATAGAGATATTATATAGCTTCTCATGTATATATATTACATACACCCCCTACACTATCATCACCGCACAGTATAGAGATATTATATAGCTTCTCATGTATATATATTACATACACCCCCTACACTATCATCACCGCACAGTATAGAGATATTATATAGCTTCTCATGTATATATATTACATACACCCCCTACACTATCATCACCGCACAGTATAGAGATATTATATAGCTTCTCATGTATATATATTACATACACCCCCTACACTATCATCACCGCACAGTATAGAGATATTATATAGCTTCTCATGTATATATATTACATACACCCCTACACTATCATCACCGCACAGTATAGAGATATTATATAGCTTCTCATGTATATATATTACATACACCCCCTACACTATCATCACCGCACAGTATAGAGATATTATATAGCTTCTCATGTATATATATTACATACACCCCCTACACTATCATCACCGCACAGTATAGAGATATTATATAGCTTCTCATGTATATATATTACATACACCCCCTACACTATCATCACCGCACAGTATAGAGATATTATATAGCTTCTCATGTATATATATTACATACACCCCCTACACTATCATCACCGCACAGTATAGAGATATTATATAGCTTCTCATGTATATATATTACATACACCCCCTACACTATCATCACCGCACAGTATAGAGATATTATATAGCTTCTCATGTATATATATTACATACACCCCCTACACTATCATCACCGCACAGTATAGAGATATTATATAGCTTCTCATGTATATATATATTACATACACCCCCTACACTATCATCACCGCACAGTATAGAGATATTATATAGCTTCTCATGTATATATATTACATACACCCCCTACACTATCATCACCGCACAGTATAGAGATATTATATAGCTTCTCATGTATATATATTACATACACCCCCTACACTATCATCACCGCACAGTATAGAGATATTATATAGCTTCTCATGTATATATATTACATACACTCCCTACACTATCATCACCGCACAGTATAGAGATATTATATAGCTTCTCATGTATATATATTACATACACCCCCTACACTATCATCACCGCACAGTATAGAGATATTATATAGCTTCTCATGTATATATATTACATACACTCCCTACACTATCATCACCGCACAGTATAGAGATATTATATAGCTTCTCATGTATATATATTACATACACCCCCTACACTATCATCACCGCACAGTATAGAGATATTATATAGCTTCTCATGTATATATATTACATACACCCCCTACACTATCATCACCGCACAGTATAGAGATATTATATAGCTTCTCATGTATATATATTACATACACCCCTACACTATCATCACCGCACAGTATAGAGATATTATATAGCTTCTCATGTATATATATTACATACACCCCTACACTATCATCACCGCACAGTATAGAGATATTATATAGCTTCTCATGTATATATATTACATACACCCCCTACACTATCATCACCGCACAGTATAGAGATATTATATAGCTTCTCATGTATATATATTACATACACCCCCTACACTATCATCACCGCACAGTATAGAGATATTATATAGCTTCTCATGTATATATATTACATACACCCCCTACACTATCATCACCGCACAGTATAGAGATATTATATAGCTTCTCATGTATATATATTACATACACCCCCTACACTATCATCACCGCACAGTATAGAGATATTATATAGCTTCTCATGTATATATATTACATACACCCCCTACACTATCATCACCGCACAGTATAGAGATATTATATAGCTTCTCATGTATATATATTACATACACCCCCTACACTATCATCACCGCACAGTATAGAGATATTATATAGCTTCTCATGTATATATATTACATACACCCCCTACACTATCATCACCGCACAGTATAGAGATATTATATAGCTTCTCATGTATATATATTACATACACCCCCTACACTATCATCACCGCACAGTATAGAGATATTATATAGCTTCTCATGTATATATATTACATACACCCCTACACTATCATCACCGCACAGTATAGAGATATTATATAGCTTCTCATGTATATATATTACATACACCCCCTACACTATCATCACCGCACAGTATAGAGATATTATATAGCTTCTCATGTATATATATTACATACACCCCCTACACTATCATCACCGCACAGTATAGAGATATTATATAGCTTCTCATGTATATATATTACATACACCCCCTACACTATCATCACCGCACAGTATAGAGATATTATATAGCTTCTCATGTATATATATTACATACACCCCCTACACTATCATCACCGCACAGTATAGAGATATTATATAGCTTCTCATGTATATATATTACATACACCCCCTACACTATCATCACCGCACAGTATAGAGATATTATATAGCTTCTCATGTATATATATTACATACACCCCTACACTATCATCACCGCACAGTATAGAGATATTATATAGCTTCTCATGATATATATATTACATACACCCCCTACACTATCATCACCGCACAGTATAGAGATATTATATAGCTTCTCATGTATATATATTACATACACCCCCTACACTATCATCACCGCACAGTATAGAGATATTATATAGCTTCTCATGTATATATATTACATACACCCCCTACACTATCATCACCGCACAGTATAGAGATATTATATAGCTTCTCATGTATATATATTACATACACCCCCTACACTATCATCACCGCACAGTATAGAGATATTATATAGCTTCTCATGTATATATATTACATACACCCCCTACACTATCATCACCGCACAGTATAGAGATATTATATAGCTTCTCATGTATATATATTACATACACCCCCTACACTATCATCACCGCACAGTATAGAGATATTATATAGCTTCTCATGTATATATATTACATACACCCCCTACACTATCATCACCGCACAGTATAGAGATATTATATAGCTTCTCATGTATATATATTACATACACCCCCTACACTATCATCACCGCACAGTATAGAGATATTATATAGCTTCTCATGTATATATATTACATACACCCCTACACTATCATCACCGCACAGTATAGAGATATTATATAGCTTCTCATGTATATATATTACATACACCCCCTACACTATCATCACCGCACAGTATAGAGATATTATATAGCTTCTCATGTACATATATATTACATACACCCCCCTACACTATCATCACTGCACAGTATAGAGATATTATATAGCTTCTCATATACATATATATTACATACACCCCCTACACTATCATCACTGCACAGTATAGAGATATTATATAGCTTCTCATGTATATATATATTACATACACCCCCTACACTATCATCACCGCACAGTATAGAGATATTATATAGCTTCTCATGTGTATATATTACATACACCCCCCTACACTATCATCACTGCACAGTATAGAGATATTATATAGCTTCTCATGTATATATATTATATACACCCCTACACTATCATCACCGCACAGTATAGAGATATTATATAGCCTCTCATGTATATATATTACATACACCCCCCTACACTATCATCACCGAACAGTATAGAGATATCATATAGCTTCTCATGTATATATATTACATACACCCCCCTACACTATCATCACCGCACAGTATAGAGATATTATATAGCTTCTCATGTATATATATTACATACACCCCTACACTATCATCACCGCACAGTATAGAGATATTATATAGCTTCTCATGTATATATATTACATACACCCCCTACACTATCATCACCGCACAGTATAGAGATATTATATAGCTTCTCATGTATATATATTACATACACCCCCTACACTATCATCACCGCACAGTATAGAGATATTATATAGCTTCTCATGTATATATATTACATACACCCCCTACACTATCATCACCGCACAGTATAGAGATATTATATAGCTTCTCATGTATATATATTACATACACCCCCTACACTATCATCACCGCACAGTATAGAGATATTATATAGCTTCTCATGTATATATATTACATACACCCCCTACACTATCATCACCGCACAGTATAGAGATATTATATAGCTTCTCATGTATATATATTACATACACCCCCTACACTATCATCACCGCACAGTATAGAGATATTATATAGCTTCTCATGTATATATATTACATACACCCCCTACACTATCATCACCGCACAGTATAGAGATATTATATAGCTTCTCATGTATATATATTACATACACCCCCTACACTATCATCACCGCACAGTATAGAGATATTATATAGCTTCTCATGTATATATATTACATACACCCCCTACACTATCATCACCGCACAGTATAGAGATATTATATAGCTTCTCATGTATATATATTACATACACCCCCTACACTATCATCACCGCACAGTATAGAGATATTATATAGCTTCTCATGTATATATATTACATACACCCCCTACACTATCATCACCGCACAGTATAGAGATATTATATAGCTTCTCATGTATATATATTACATACACCCCCTACACTATCATCACCGCACAGTATAGAGATATTATATAGCTTCTCATGTATATATATTACATACACCCCCTACACTATCATCACCGCACAGTATAGAGATATTATATAGCTTCTCATGTATATATATTACATACACCCCCTACACTATCATCACCGCACAGTATAGAGATATTATATAGCTTCTCATGTATATATATTACATACACCCCCTACACTATCATCACCGCACAGTATAGAGATATTATATAGCTTCTCATGTATATATATTACATACACCCCCTACACTATCATCACCGCACAGTATAGAGATATTATATAGCTTCTCATGTATATATATTACATACACCCCCTACACTATCATCACCGCACAGTATAGAGATATTATATAGCTTCTCATGTATATATATTACATACACCCCCTACACTATCATCACCGCACAGTATAGAGATATTATATAGCTTCTCATGTATATATATTACATACACCCCCTACACTATCATCACCGCACAGTATAGAGATATTATATAGCTTCTCATGTATATATATTACATACACCCCTACACTATCATCACCGCACAGTATAGAGATATTATATAGCTTCTCATGTATATATATATTACATACACCCCCTACACTATCATCACCGCACAGTATAGAGATATTATATAGCTTCTCATGTATATATATTACATACACCCCCTACACTATCATCACCGCACAGTATAGAGATATTATATAGCTTCTCATGTATATATATTACATACACCCCCTACACTATCATCACCGCACAGTATAGAGATATTATATAGCTTCTCATGTATATATATTACATACACCCCCTACACTATCATCACCGCACAGTATAGAGATATTATATAGCTTCTCATGTATATATATTACATACACCCCCTACACTATCATCACCGCACAGTATAGAGATATTATATAGCTTCTCATGTATATATATTACATACACCCCCTACACTATCATCACCGCACAGTATAGAGATATTATATAGCTTCTCATGTATATATATTACATACACCCCCTACACTATCATCACCGCACAGTATAGAGATATTATATAGCTTCTCATGTATATATATTACATACACCCCCTACACTATCATCACCGCACAGTATAGAGATATTATATAGCTTCTCATGTATATATATTACATACACCCCCTACACTATCATCACCGCACAGTATAGAGATATTATATAGCTTCTCATGTATATATATTACATACACCCCCTACACTATCATCACCGCACAGTATAGAGATATTATATAGCTTCTCATGTATATATATTACATACACCCCCTACACTATCATCACCGCACAGTATAGAGATATTATATAGCTTCTCATGTATATATATTACATACACCCCCTACACTATCATCACCGCACAGTATAGAGATATTATATAGCTTCTCATGTATATATATTACATACACCCCCTACACTATCATCACCGCACAGTATAGAGATATTATATAGCTTCTCATGTATATATATTACATACACCCCCTACACTATCATCACCGCACAGTATAGAGATATTATATAGCTTCTCATGTATATATATTACATACACCCCCTACACTATCATCACCGCACAGTATAGAGATATTATATAGCTTCTCATGTATATATATTACATACACCCCCTACACTATCATCACCGCACAGTATAGAGATATTATATAGCTTCTCATGTATATATATTACATACACCCCCTACACTATCATCACCGCACAGTATAGAGATATTATATAGCTTCTCATGTATATATATTACATACACCCCCTACACTATCATCACCGCACAGTATAGAGATATTATATAGCTTCTCATGTATATATATTACATACACCCCCTACACTATCATCACCGCACAGTATAGAGATATTATATAGCTTCTCATGTATATATATTACATACACCCCCTACACTATCATCACCGCACAGTATAGAGATATTATATAGCTTCTCATGTATATATATTACATACACCCCCTACACTATCATCACCGCACAGTATAGAGATATTATATAGCTTCTCATGTATATATATTACATACACCCCCTACACTATCATCACCGCACAGTATAGAGATATTATATAGCTTCTCATGTATATATATTACATACACCCCTACACTATCATCACCGCACAGTATAGAGATATTATATAGCTTCTCATGTATATATATTACATACACCCCCTACACTATCATCACCGCACAGTATAGAGATATTATATAGCTTCTCATGTATATATATTACATACACCCCCTACACTATCATCACCGCACAGTATAGAGATATTATATAGCTTCTCATGTATATATATTACATACACCCCTACACTATCATCACCGCACAGTATAGAGATATTATATAGCTTCTCATGTATATATATTACATACACCCCCTACACTATCATCACCGCACAGTATAGAGATATTATATAGCTTCTCATGTATATATATTACATACACCCCCTACACTATCATCACTGCACAGTATAGAGATATTATATAGCTTCTCATGTATATATATTACATACACCCCCTACACTATCATCACCGCACAGTATAGAGATATTATATAGCTTCTCATGTATATATATTACATACACCCCCTACACTATCATCACCGCACAGTATAGAGATATTATATAGCTTCTCATGTATATATATTACATACACCCCCTACACTATCATCACCGCACAGTATAGAGATATTATATAGCTTCTCATGTATATATATTACATACACCCCTACACTATCATCACCGCACAGTATAGAGATATTATATAGCTTCTCATGTATATATATTACATACACCCCCTACACTATCATCACCGCACAGTATAGAGATATTATATAGCTTCTCATGTATATATATTACATACACCCCCTACACTATCATCACCGCACAGTATAGAGATATTATATAGCTTCTCATGTATATATATTACATACACCCCCTACACTATCATCACCGCACAGTATAGAGATATTATATAGCTTCTCATGTATATATATTACATACACCCCCTACACTATCATCACCGCACAGTATAGAGATATTATATAGCTTCTCATGTATATATATTACATACACCCCCTACACTATCATCACCGCACAGTATAGAGATATTATATAGCTTCTCATGTATATATATTACATACACCCCCTACACTATCATCACCGCACAGTATAGAGATATTATATAGCTTCTCATGTATATATATTACATACACCCCCTACACTATCATCACCGCACAGTATAGAGATATTATATAGCTTCTCATGTATATATATTACATACACCCCCTACACTATCATCACCGCACAGTATAGAGATATTATATAGCTTCTCATGTATATATATTACATACACCCCCTACACTATCATCACCGCACAGTATAGAGATATTATATAGCTTCTCATGTATATATATTACATACACCCCCTACACTATCATCACCGCACAGTATAGAGATATTATATAGCTTCTCATGTATATATATTACATACACCCCCTACACTATCATCACCGCACAGTATAGAGATATTATATAGCTTCTCATGTATATATATTACATACACCCCCTACACTATCATCACCGCACAGTATAGAGATATTATATAGCTTCTCATGTATATATATTACATACACCCCCTACACTATCATCACCGCACAGTATAGAGATATTATATAGCTTCTCATGTATATATATTACATACACCCCCTACACTATCATCACCGCACAGTATAGAGATATTATATAGCTTCTCATGTATATATATTACATACACCCCTACACTATCATCACCGCACAGTATAGAGATATTATATAGCTTCTCATGTATATATATTACATACACCCCCTACACTATCATCACCGCACAGTATAGAGATATTATATAGCTTCTCATGTATATATATTACATACACCCCCTACACTATCATCACCGCACAGTATAGAGATATTATATAGCTTCTCATGTATATATATTACATACACCCCCTACACTATCATCACCGCACAGTATAGAGATATTATATAGCTTCTCATGTATATATATTACATACACCCCTACACTATCATCACCGCACAGTATAGAGATATTATATAGCTTCTCATGTATATATATTACATACACCCCCTACACTATCATCACCGCACAGTATAGAGATATTATATAGCTTCTCATGTATATATATTACATACACCCCTACACTATCATCACCGCACAGTATAGAGATATTATATAGCTTCTCATGTATATATATTACATACACCCCCTACACTATCATCACCGCACAGTATAGAGATATTATATAGCTTCTCATGTATATATATTACATACACCCCTACACTATCATCACCGCACAGTATAGAGATATTATATAGCTTCTCATGTATATATATTACATACACCCCCTACACTATCATCACCGCACAGTATAGAGATATTATATAGCTTCTCATGTATATATATTACATACACCCCCTACACTATCATCACCGCACAGTATAGAGATATTATATAGCTTCTCATGTATATATATTACATACACCCCCTACACTATCATCACCGCACAGTATAGAGATATTATATAGCTTCTCATGTATATATATTACATACACCCCCTACACTATCATCACCGCACAGTATAGAGATATTATATAGCTTCTCATGTATATATATTACATACACCCCCTACACTATCATCACCGCACAGTATAGAGATATTATATAGCTTCTCATGTATATATATTACATACACCCCCTACACTATCATCACCGCACAGTATAGAGATATTATATAGCTTCTCATGTATATATATTACATACACCCCCTACACTATCATCACCGCACAGTATAGAGATATTATATAGCTTCTCATGTATATATATTACATACACCCCCTACACTATCATCACCGCACAGTATAGAGATATTATATAGCTTCTCATGTATATATATTACATACACCCCCTACACTATCATCACCGCACAGTATAGAGATATTATATAGCTTCTCATGTATATATATTACATACACCCCCTACACTATCATCACCGCACAGTATAGAGATATTATATAGCTTCTCATGTATATATATTACATACACCCCCTACACTATCATCACCGCACAGTATAGAGATATTATATAGCTTCTCATGTATATATATTACATACACCCCTACACTATCATCACCGCACAGTATAGAGATATTATATAGCTTCTCATGTATATATATTACATACACCCCCTACACTATCATCACCGCACAGTATAGAGATATTATATAGCTTCTCATGTATATATATTACATACACCCCCTACACTATCATCACCGCACAGTATAGAGATATTATATAGCTTCTCATGTATATATATTACATACACCCCCTACACTATCATCACCGCACAGTATAGAGATATTATATAGCTTCTCATGTATATATATTACATACACCCCCTACACTATCATCACCGCACAGTATAGAGATATTATATAGCTTCTCATGTATATATATTACATACACCCCCTACACTATCATCACCGCACAGTATAGAGATATTATATAGCTTCTCATGTATATATATTACATACACCCCCTACACTATCATCACCGCACAGTATAGAGATATTATATAGCTTCTCATGTATATATATTACATACACCCCCTACACTATCATCACCGCACAGTATAGAGATATTATATAGCTTCTCATGTATATATATTACATACACCCCCTACACTATCATCACCGCACAGTATAGAGATATTATATAGCTTCTCATGTATATATATTACATACACCCCCTACACTATCATCACCGCACAGTATAGAGATATTATATAGCTTCTCATGTATATATATTACATACACCCCCTACACTATCATCACCGCACAGTATAGAGATATTATATAGCTTCTCATGTATATATATTACATACACCCCCTACACTATCATCACCGCACAGTATAGAGATATTATATAGCTTCTCATGTATATATATTACATACACCCCCTACACTATCATCACCGCACAGTATAGAGATATTATATAGCTTCTCATGTATATATATTACATACACCCCCTACACTATCATCACCGCACAGTATAGAGATATTATATAGCTTCTCATGTATATATATTACATACACCCCCTACACTATCATCACCGCACAGTATAGAGATATTATATAGCTTCTCATGTATATATATTACATACACCCCCTACACTATCATCACCGCACAGTATAGAGATATTATATAGCTTCTCATGTATATATATTACATACACCCCCTACACTATCATCACCGCACAGTATAGAGATATTATATAGCTTCTCATGTATATATATTACATACACCCCCTACACTATCATCACCGCACAGTATAGAGATATTATATAGCTTCTCATGTATATATATTACATACACCCCCTACACTATCATCACCGCACAGTATAGAGATATTATATAGCTTCTCATGTATATATATTACATACACCCCCTACACTATCATCACCGCACAGTATAGAGATATTATATAGCTTCTCATGTATATATATTACATACACCCCCTACACTATCATCACCGCACAGTATAGAGATATTATATAGCTTCTCATGTATATATATTACATACACCCCTACACTATCATCACCGCACAGTATAGAGATATTATATAGCTTCTCATGTATATATATTACATACACCCCTACACTATCATCACCGCACAGTATAGAGATATTATATAGCTTCTCATGTATATATATTACATACACCCCCTACACTATCATCACCGCACAGTATAGAGATATTATATAGCTTCTCATGTATATATATTACATACACCCCCTACACTATCATCACCGCACAGTATAGAGATATTATATAGCTTCTCATGTATATATATTACATACACCCCCTACACTATCATCACCGCACAGTATAGAGATATTATATAGCTTCTCATGTATATATATTACATACACCCCCTACACTATCATCACCGCACAGTATAGAGATATTATATAGCTTCTCATGTATATATATTACATACACCCCTACACTATCATCACCGCACAGTATAGAGATATTATATAGCTTCTCATGTATATATATTACATACACCCCCTACACTATCATCACCGCACAGTATAGAGATATTATATAGCTTCTCATGTATATATATTACATACACCCCCTACACTATCATCACCGCACAGTATAGAGATATTATATAGCTTCTCATGTATATATATTACATACACCCCCTACACTATCATCACCGCACAGTATAGAGATATTATATAGCTTCTCATGTATATATATTACATACACCCCCTACACTATCATCACCGCACAGTATAGAGATATTATATAGCTTCTCATGTATATATATTACATACACCCCCTACACTATCATCACCGCACAGTATAGAGATATTATATAGCTTCTCATGTATATATATTACATACACCCCCTACACTATCATCACCGCACAGTATAGAGATATTATATAGCTTCTCATGTATATATATTACATACACCCCCTACACTATCATCACCGCACAGTATAGAGATATTATATAGCTTCTCATGTATATATATTACATACACCCCCTACACTATCATCACCGCACAGTATAGAGATATTATATAGCTTCTCATGTATATATATTACATACACCCCCTACACTATCATCACCGCACAGTATAGAGATATTATATAGCTTCTCATGTATATATATTACATACACCCCCTACACTATCATCACCGCACAGTATAGAGATATTATATAGCTTCTCATGTATATATATTACATACACCCCTACACTATCATCACCGCACAGTATAGAGATATTATATAGCTTCTCATGTATATATATTACATACACCCCTACACTATCATCACCGCACAGTATAGAGATATTATATAGCTTCTCATGTATATATATTACATACACCCCCTACACTATCATCACCGCACAGTATAGAGATATTATATAGCTTCTCATGTATATATATTACATACACCCCCTACACTATCATCACCGCACAGTATAGAGATATTATATAGCTTCTCATGTATATATATTACATACACCCCCTACACTATCATCACCGCACAGTATAGAGATATTATATAGCTTCTCATGTATATATATTACATACACCCCCTACACTATCATCACCGCACAGTATAGAGATATTATATAGCTTCTCATGTATATATATTACATACACCCCCTACACTATCATCACCGCACAGTATAGAGATATTATATAGCTTCTCATGTATATATATTACATACACCCCCTACACTATCATCACCGCACAGTATAGAGATATTATATAGCTTCTCATGTATATATATTACATACACCCCCTACACTATCATCACCGCACAGTATAGAGATATTATATAGCTTCTCATGTATATATATTACATACACCCCCTACACTATCATCACCGCACAGTATAGAGATATTATATAGCTTCTCATGTATATATATTACATACACCCCCTACACTATCATCACCGCACAGTATAGAGATATTATATAGCTTCTCATGTATATATATTACATACACCCCCTACACTATCATCACCGCACAGTATAGAGATATTATATAGCTTCTCATGTATATATATTACATACACCCCCTACACTATCATCACCGCACAGTATAGAGATATTATATAGCTTCTCATGTATATATATTACATACACCCCCTACACTATCATCACCGCACAGTATAGAGATATTATATAGCTTCTCATGTATATATATTACATACACCCCTACACTATCATCACCGCACAGTATAGAGATATTATATAGCTTCTCATGTATATATATTACATACACCCCCTACACTATCATCACCGCACAGTATAGAGATATTATATAGCTTCTCATGTATATATATTACATACACCCCCTACACTATCATCACCGCACAGTATAGAGATATTATATAGCTTCTCATGTATATATATTACATACACCCCCTACACTATCATCACCGCACAGTATAGAGATATTATATAGCTTCTCATGTATATATATTACATACACCCCCTACACTATCATCACCGCACAGTATAGAGATATTATATAGCTTCTCATGTATATATATTACATACACCCCTACACTATCATCACCGCACAGTATAGAGATATTATATAGCTTCTCATGTATATATATTACATACACCCCTACACTATCATCACCGCACAGTATAGAGATATTATATAGCTTCTCATGTATATATATTACATACACCCCCTACACTATCATCACCGCACAGTATAGAGATATTATATAGCTTCTCATGTATATATATTACATACACCCCCTACACTATCATCACCGCACAGTATAGAGATATTATATAGCTTCTCATGTATATATATTACATACACCCCCTACACTATCATCACCGCACAGTATAGAGATATTATATAGCTTCTCATGTATATATATTACATACACCCCTACACTATCATCACCGCACAGTATAGAGATATTATATAGCTTCTCATGTATATATATTACATACACCCCCTACACTATCATCACTGCACAGTATAGAGATATTATATAGCTTCTCATGTATATATATTACATACACCCCCTACACTATCATCACCGCACAGTATAGAGATATTATATAGCTTCTCATGTATATATATTACATACACCCCTACACTATCATCACCGCACAGTATAGAGATATTATATAGCTTCTCATGTATATATATTACATACACTCCCTACACTATCATCACCGCACAGTATAGAGATATTATATAGCTTCTCATGTATATATATTACATACACCCCCTACACTATCATCACCGCACAGTATAGAGATATTATATAGCTTCTCATGTATATATATTACATACACCCCTACACTATCATCACCGCACAGTATAGAGATATTATATAGCTTCTCATGTATATATATTACATACACCCCCTACACTATCATCACTGCACAGTATAGAGATATTATATAGCTTCTCATGTATATATATTACATACACCCCCTACACTATCATCACCGCACAGTATAGAGATATTATATAGCTTCTCATGTATATATATACATACACCCCCTACACTATCATCACCGCACAGTATAGAGATATTATATAGCTTCTCATGTATATATATTACATACACCCCCTACACTATCATCACCGCACAGTATAGAGATATTATATAGCTTCTCAAGTATATATATTACATACACCCCCTACACTATCATCACCGCACAGTATAGAGATATTATATAGCTTCTCATATATATATATTACATACACTCCCCTATACTATCATCACCGCACAGTATAGAGATATTATATAGCTTCTCATGTATATATATTACATACACCCCTTACACTATCATCACCGCACAGTATAGAGATATTATATAGCTTCTCATGTATATATATTACATACACCCCCCTACACTATCATCACCGCACAGTATAGAGATATTATATAGCTTCTCATATATATATATATTACATACACCCCCTACACTATCATCACCGCACAGTATAGAGATATTATATAGCTTCTCATATATATATATATTACATACACCCCCCTACACTATCATCACCGCACAGTATAGAGATATTATATAGCTTCTCATGTATATATATTACATACACCCCCTACACTATCATCACCGCACAGTATAGAGATATTATATCGCTTCTCATGTATATATATTACATACACCCCCTACACTATCATCACCGCACAGTATAGAGATATTATATAGCTTCTCAT
The DNA here is from genome assembly GCA_033119425.1 of Bufotes viridis. Classification (NCBI taxonomy): domain Eukaryota; kingdom Metazoa; phylum Chordata; class Amphibia; order Anura; family Bufonidae; genus Bufotes; species Bufotes viridis. The sequence goes on from CM065592.1 coordinate 442,763,460, forward strand.
GTATATATATTACATACACCCCCTACACTATCATCACCGCACAGTATAGAGATATTATATAGCTTCTCATGTATATATATTACATACACCCCCTACACTATCATCACCGCACAGTATAGAGATATTATATAGCTTCTCATGTATATATATTACATACACCCCCTACACTATCATCACCGCACAGTATAGAGATATTATATAGCTTCTCATGTATATATATTACATACACCCCCTACACTATCATCACCGCACAGTATAGAGATATTATATAGCTTCTCATGTATATATATTACATACACCCCCTACACTATCATCACCGCACAGTATAGAGATATTATATAGCTTCTCATGTATATATATTACATACACCCCCTACACTATCATCACCGCACAGTATAGAGATATTATATAGCTTCTCATGTATATATATTACATACACCCCCTACACTATCATCACCGCACAGTATAGAGATATTATATAGCTTCTCATGTATATATATTACATACACCCCCTACACTATCATCACCGCACAGTATAGAGATATTATATAGCTTCTCATGTATATATATTACATACACTCCCTACACTATCATCACCGCACAGTATAGAGATATTATATAGCTTCTCATGTATATATATTACATACACCCCCTACACTATCATCACCGCACAGTATAGAGATATTATATAGCTTCTCATGTATATATATTACATACACCCCCTACACTATCATCACCGCACAGTATAGAGATATTATATAGCTTCTCATGTATATATATTACATACACCCCCTACACTATCATCACCAGCACAGTATAGAGATATTATATAGCTTCTCATGTATATATATTACATACACCCCCTACACTATCATCACCGCACAGTATAGAGATATTATATAGCTTCTCATGTATATATATTACATACACCCCCTACACTATCATCACCGCACAGTATAGAGATATTATATAGCTTCTCATGTATATATATTACATACACCCCTACACTATCATCACCGCACAGTATAGAGATATTATATAGCTTCTCATGTATATATATTACATACACCCCCTACACTATCATCACCGCACAGTATAGAGATATTATATAGCTTCTCATGTATATATATTACATACACCCCCTACACTATCATCACCGCACAGTATAGAGATATTATATAGCTTCTCATGTATATATATATTACATACACCCCCTACACTATCATCACCGCACAGTATAGAGATATTATATAGCTTCTCATGTATATATATTACATACACCCCCTACACTATCATCACCGCACAGTATAGAGATATTATATAGCTTCTCATGTATATATATTACATACACCCCCTACACTATCATCACCGCACAGTATAGAGATATTATATAGCTTCTCATGTATATATATTACATACACCCCCTACACTATCATCACCGCACAGTATAGAGATATTATATAGCTTCTCATGTATATATATTACATACACCCCCTACACTATCATCACCGCACAGTATAGAGATATTATATAGCTTCTCATGTATATATATTACATACACCCCCTACACTATCATCACCGCACAGTATAGAGATATTATATAGCTTCTCATGTATATATATTACATACACCCCCTACACTATCATCACCGCACAGTATAGAGATATTATATAGCTTCTCATGTATATATATTACATACACCCCCTACACTATCATCACCGCACAGTATAGAGATATTATATAGCTTCTCATGTATATATATTACATACACCCCCTACACTATCATCACTGCACAGTATAGAGATATTATATAGCTTCTCATGTATATATATTACATACACCCCCTACACTATCATCACCGCACAGTATAGAGATATTATATAGCTTCTCATGTATATATATTACATACACTCCCTACACTATCATCACCGCACAGTATAGAGATATTATATAGCTTCTCATGTATATATATTACATACACCCCTACACTATCATCACCGCACAGTATAGAGATATTATATAGCTTCTCATGTATATATATTACATACACCCCCTACACTATCATCACCGCACAGTATAGAGATATTATATAGCTTCTCATGTATATATATTACATACACCCCCTACACTATCATCACCGCACAGTATAGAGATATTATATAGCTTCTCATGTATATATATTACATACACCCCCTACACTATCATCACCGCACAGTATAGAGATATTATATAGCTTCTCATGTATATATATTACATACACCTCCTACACTATCATCACCGCACAGTATAGAGATATTATATAGCTTCTCATGTATATATATTACATACACCCCTACACTATCATCACCGCACAGTATAGAGATATTATATAGCTTCTCATGTATATATATTACATACACCCCCTACACTATCATCACCGCACAGTATAGAGATATTATATAGCTTCTCATGTATATATATTACATACACCCTCTACACTATCATCACCGCACAGTATAGAGATATTATATAGCTTCTCATGTATATATATTACATACACTCCCTACACTATCATCACCGCACAGTATAGAGATATTATATAGCTTCTCATGTATATATATTACATACACCCCCTACACTAATCATCACCGCACAGTATAGAGATATTATATAGCTTCTCATGTATATATATTACATACACCCCCTACACTATCATCACCGCACAGTATAGAGATATTATATAGCTTCTCATGTATATATATTACATACACCCCCTACACTATCATCACCGCACAGTATAGAGATATTATATAGCTTCTCATGTATATATATTACATACACCCCTACACTATCATCACCGCACAGTATAGAGATATTATATAGCTTCTCATGTATATATATTACATACACCCCCTACACTATCATCACCGCACAGTATAGAGATATTATATAGCTTCTCATGTATATATATTACATACACCCCCTACACTATCATCACCGCACAGTATAGAGATATTATATAGCTTCTCATGTATATATATTACATACACCCCCTACACTATCATCACCGCACAGTATAGAGATATTATATAGCTTCTCATGTATATATATTACATACACCCCCTACACTATCATCACCGCACAGTATAGAGATATTATATAGCTTCTCATGTATATATATATTACATACACCCCTACACTATCATCACCGCACAGTATAGAGATATTATATAGCTTCTCATGTATATATATTACATACACCCCCTACACTATCATCACCGCACAGTATAGAGATATTATATAGCTTCTCATGTATATATATTACATACACCCCCTTACACTATCATCACCGCACAGTATAGAGATATTATATAGCTTCTCATGTATATATATTACATACACCCCCTTACACTATCATCACCGCACAGTATAGAGATATTATATAGCTTCTCATGTATATATATTACATACACCCCCTTACACTATCATCACCGCACAGTATATATTATATAGCTTCTCATGTATATATATTACATACACCCCCTTACACTATCATCACCGCACAGTATATATTATATAGCTTCTCATGTAGATATACATGTTATTTAAGGGACATTCACACAATTATATCCCTTTTGCGTTTTGCAAATCACAGATCTGCAAAATACGGATGTGGTGCGCTCCATGCTCATCCCTCATTTTCCACTGGCCCCATTGAAAAAACTTTCATGAGACACTTTACTTCATATACGATGTTCTTCCAAATGTGATTTTGCTCTCAATCCTCCATGTTTCCCTCAGGTTCCCAGGTACAAGACTCTCATAGCTAAAATTTTCTTTAGAAAGACAATGGTCCTTTCCATCAAGGACCCACCGAGGATGGAGAAGGACAGAGACCTCCTGGCTGCGAGGATATTAGACCTCACCCTGGAGATCATCTCCTTGATAACTGGAGAGGTGAGAGTCTCACATGACATCACTCTTATCTCTAGTAATAAACCGGGAAATGTCTGGAAAGGTGAAGGATTCTTAGAATCTCTGTAGTGATCGGCGTCTCCCCGTACACAGGATTACACAGTAGTGAAGAAGTCGTCTGGTGAGTGTGTGACACCCCGTGTGTCAGGAGGATGGAGCAGGACCCAGAGCCCCATCACCGAGCCTCCACCTCATTCCCTGATACATGAGCAGAAGATCCTAGAACTTACCACCAGGATCACTGAGCTGCTGAGCGGAGAGGTGAGCGCTGCTGGGAATGCTGGGACATTATACAATAACGCCAAGGGAGGGGTCTGGTAATGACTGTGTCCTTGTGTTGTCAGGTTCCTATAAGGTGTCAGGATGTCACTGTCTATTTCTCCATGGAGGAGTGGGAGTATTTAGAAGAACACAAGGATCTGTACAAGGACGTCATGATGGAGAATCACCAGTCCTTCACATCACCAGGTAAGAGGAGACCTTCCATGACTGTAGAGGAGAGAACAGTTCTAAGAGTCAGATCCCCATCATCTGATCATCACATATAGACAATGTATTCAGTCACTGTGTGTATTTCCTACAGATGGATCCAGTCAGAGAAATCCACCAGAGAGATGTCCCAGTCCTCAGTATTCCCAGGACTGTCCAGAGGAGAAACCAAATATCCCACTGGATCATCAGGTAGATGGAGCTGAGGTTCCTACAGATCCTCTATAGACTGATGTAATGGAGCTTTCTACTGACCTCCCCAGCAGCAGTGGAGTATACTGGGCACTCTGCTGCATCTTCTTATTGGTGGCTGAAAATGGTTACTGGTTTCATAAAAGATTGTGATAAAGGGAATCTGTCACCTTGATTCTCCATTATTAAGTGCTTTATTACTGACACTGACCTCCGATCAGTATGTTATGTCGCCTCAGAGCTCTACTGTATTACACTAAGAGAACTCATAGACTTGCACTCAGGAGATCCTCTCCATTATGTCTGCAACCTCATGAGTCTGGCAGAATACTGTAGCAGAGTTTTGCGGTAGTACAGTGTGAGAACGGTGGCGGACCATGGTTCATCGAGGTGACAGATTCACTTTGAAGTAGTTGCACAAGATTTAAGCTCACCACCTATCCACAGGATAGTCTATAAGTGCCTCATCTGTGGAGGTCCAACCATTGTGCCTCCAGTGATCGCTAGAAAAGTGGTCCCATATCACCCACTTAAATGGGACAATGGTCGAGCATGCCATCTACTGCTTCATTCAAAGTCTGTGACACTGCCAAAGAGAAGAGAAGTGTGGAGCTCGGCTATCTCCAGCAGCCCCATAGGGGTGAATGGAGCGGCAGCGCGAATGCTTGAAAACTGCTCCATTCAAATTGGGCACCTACTGATTGGACACTTATCACCCATCCTATGCCAAATTTTAACCCAACCCCTTCCCTTCAGCCCATGGCCCTTCGGCTGCCCCCACTCTTACCCCTACCTGGTGCTGCCTGAGGCGATCGCCTCACCTGGCCTCATTGGTGGTGCATTTTTAATGCATCATCTTGGCATTTAGGAAAAATCACAGATTGTTCTATATTGTGCGTTTTTCACGCAGCCCTTGCTACATAGACGTGAATGGGGCTTACGTGAAACAGAATACATCTGGATGCAATGTGTTTTTCACTGTTGGTTGCTCAGAGATTTAGAGTATTCTTCAGTTTTTCATCACAACAGCGAAAAATGCGTGCAATCCCCATACAGCGCACATACTGCATGTAATCTGGATACAAAAACTGATGGAAGTTGCGTGCAAAACCCTGAGACAATCCGTATCGCCGGTGTGAAAGAGGCCTAATGGCGTCCATATCAGGTACCTGATGCAGTTCACTCCCATGATGATCCCTTTATGAGCCATACGTGGTTTTAGCTTTAAAACTGCATCATGTACCTGACCATGTACAGAAATCCTAACCGCACAATGCCAGGCAGCTGCTTCTAATGCAGACTGTGGTCATATATTTATACGAGTCATTAGCACAGCCTCATATAGAATATGTAGCTCAGTTTTAGGGGCCAAATCATACAAAAAGTACAAGATCAACAACAAAAGTTATAAGAAAACCTCAGTTATAAGGAAAGATTAAAAGTAAATACATTTAGTCTTGGGAAGAAACCTCTAAGGGGAGACCTGATAAATTTGTAATAAACTATATGGGCAAAAGTATTGGGACAAAAACCTTGGTAATTGACTTCAGGTGTGTCATTCAGCGTCGTTACTGCAAGTGTATAACATTCAGCCTCCAGCCATGCAGTCTACCATCACCACAGGTGTATAACATCCATCCCCGGCCATGCAGTCTACCATTACCACAGGTGAAAAACATCCAGCCCCCTGCCATGCAGTCTTCCATCACCACAGGTGTATAACATCCATCCCCGGCCATGCAGTCTACCATCACCACAGGTGTATAACATCCATCCCCGGCCATACAGTCTGCCATTACCTCAGATGTATAACATCCAGCCTCCAGCCATGCAGTCTACCATTACCACAGGTGTATAACATCTATCCCCAGCCATGCAGTCTACCATTACCACAGGTGTATAACATCTATCCCCAGCCATGCAGTCTGCCATTACCACAGTGTATAACATCCAGCCTCTAGCCATGCAGTCTACCATTACCACCGTGTATAGCATTCAGCCTCTAGCCATGCAGTCTGCCATTACCACAGGTGTATAACATCCAGCCCCGGCCATGCAGTCTACCATTACCACAGTGTATAACATCCAGCCTCCAGCCATGCAGTCTACCATTACCTCAGGTGTATAACATCTATCCCTAGCCATGCAGTCTACCATTACCACAGTGTATAACATCCAGCCTCTAGCCATCGAGTCTACCATTACCACAGTGAATAACATTCAACCTCCAGCCATGCAGTCTGCCATTACCACAAGTAAATAACATTCAGCCCCCTGTCATGCAGCCTACCATTACAACAGGTGTATATAATCCAGCCTCTAGCCATGCAGTCTACCATTACCACGGGTGTATAACATCCAGCCCCTAGCCATGCAGTCTATCACTACCACAGGTGTATAACATCCATCCCCAGCCATGCAGTCTGCCATTACCACAGAGAATAATATTCGGCCTCCAAACAAGCAATCTACCATTACCACAGTGTATAACATCCAGCCCCCAGCCATGCAGTCTACCATTACCACAGTAAATAGCATTCAGCCTCCAGCCATGCATTCTGCCATTACCTCAGTTGTATAACATCCAGCCTCTAGCCATGCATTCTGCCATTACCTCAGTTGTATAACATCCAGCCTCTAGCCATGCATTCTGCCATTACCACAGTGTATAACATCCAGCCTCTAGCCATGCAGTCTGCCATTACCTCAGTTGTATAACATCCATCCCCCCACCATGCAGTTGCTTTTACAGACATTGGTGACAGAGTGCTAAAAAGCTCCCTAAATTCTAGCGTGGTCCTGTAACCTGAGCCACTGCTGCTACAGGTCACTTCCTGACATGTCTTCACTCCTAAATATTCCACCATTACCGGTGTGTGGCAGGAAACAAAGCAACTCAGCCACAAAGTAGAAACTGTGTACAGTTACAGAGCGGGGTCACCTCGTGCGCAGGAGCATAGTGCATAAAAGTTACCAACACGTTGCCGACTCTATCAGAGTCCAGACCTCCTCTGCCATTAACATCAGCACAAAAACTATGCTGTGCCGGGAGCTTCATGGCATGGGTTTCCATGGCTGATCAGCCGTATGCAGGCCTTCCTTCACAAGCACAATGCCAAGCGTGGTATGGAGCAGTGTAAACATAGGCGTGCGCAGCCTATTGCATTAGGGGGTGCACCCTAAAGCACAAACACACAAGCCGCGCACGCACGCGTGTGTGTATGTATGTATATATTATTAACACATACACACACATATATATATATATATATATATATATATATATATATATATATATACACAAATACACTCTGCATACATACAGACCCGCACTATCAATATAATCAAGGGAGAAGAAATCATTTTTAAACTTACCCATGTTTTTCGCCCTATAAGACGCTCCGGCCCATAACACAAACCTAGGTTTTAGAGGGGGACAATAAGAAAAAAATATTTTTTATTACAACTGAGGTCAGACCACCAATCAGACCCACAATGTTAATCAGACCTCAGCTGACAGCCCCAAAAAGACCCACAATCTTAATAAGACCCCAATAAGACCTCAGATCAGACCCCAATGTGAATGACCCCCAATCAGACCTCAGATAAGAGCCCCAGTGCCTCATATCAGCCCCTAATGCCCCTCTTCAGCCCCCCAGTGCCTCTTATCAGCCACCCAGTGCGTCATATCAGCCCCCAGTGCCTCATATCAGCCCCCAGTGCCTCATATCAGCCCCCAGAAGCCTCTCTTCAGCCCCCCAGTGCCTCATATCAGCCCCCCAATGCCCCTCTTTAGCCCCACAGTGCCTCATATCAGCCCCCAGTGCCCCTCTTCAGCCCCCCAGCAGCCTCTCTTCAGCCCCCAATGCCTCATGTCAGCCCCCCAGCAGCCTCTCTTCAGCCCCCAATGCCTCATATCAGCCCCCAGCAGCCTCTCTTCAGCCCCCAATGCCTCATATCAGCCCCCAGCAGCCTCTCTTCAGCCCCCAATGCCTCATATCAGCCCCCAGCAGCCTCTCTTTAGGCCCCAATGCCCTTATTACCTCCCCCGTCCCTCCTCCTGCTTTAATTAGCCGCACATTCATTGGTGGCAGTGGTGCGGGCAGCTTCAGATCCCACTCTTTTCGGTGGTTTCAGTGGCGGCCGCGTTTCAGTGGCGGCCGCGTAGGGACTCCCTACCTTCTTCCTTCTCCACTGTCTGGCTGGAGAGAACATAGCGCGCGCCGAGCGCGGCACATACCATGTTCTCTTATAAGAGGAGATGCTAGGCTGCGCTGCTGCTGAGAGTAAGAGCTGGCCGGACCGCTCCCCTGCGAGCCGCAAATGAAAGAGCAAAGAGCTGCATGCGCCTCGCGAGCCGTGGGTTGGCAATCCCTGCTCTATAGGGTTGTTTTTTCAGGGGTCACCTTAGCCCTTTAGTTCCATTAAAGGAAAATCTTAAAGGGGTTGGCCACTTTCCGGCTACTCTTGAGCAGTGTGTTTGTGAGATTATATGGCACTTACTAATATAGTTGATGTTTTATACCATTTTCTATATTTCACAAGGTCGGCCATGTCTTTTTTTTTGCTGTCCACACAGACGTCCTGTCCATGAAATGGCTGCTGATGGAGGGTCATGTGACCAGGTTAAATTCTCAATACTGGAAGTGGTGTATTTGAGTGAGAAGGCTGTGTGTTGTGAAGTTATTTTTGCCTCTTCACATGACCCTCCATCAGGGGCCGTGTTATGGACACTTCTCCTGCACAGAAGATTTGCCAAACAAGGGGACAAGACTTATGAAACAAAGCAAAAGGCACAGAATACCAACAAAGTGTCATGAAGTCATCTTACCTAAACATTGGTCAGAAGGAGCCAGAAAGAGGCCAACCCCTTTAATGCTTCAGCAGACCAACTCTGTGGGGACAGTTTGGGGAAGGTCCTTTTCTGTCCCAGCATGACTGTGCCCCAGTGCACACAGCGAGCTCCACAAAGGCGTGTTTGGGGATGTTTGGTGTGGAAGAACATGACTAGCCACAGACAACCCTGATCTCAATCTCATCCAACGTGGGGTAAACTAGAACGGAGAATGCGAGCCCGGCTCTCTCCCCCAACATCAGTGTCTGACCCCACAAATGTTCATCTGACAGAATGGGCGAAAATTACCACAAACACAATCCTGTATCCTTGTAGAAAGCCTTCCCAGAAGAGCAAAGGGGGAACCAACTCCATATTAATGTCTGGATCTAGCAGCTGGGGGTGTGATGTGTAGTTGTTAAATACATTTGTCTATACGGTGTATATAAATACTGTGAGCAGATTTTCACAGTAAGGTCCTCACAAAGCACAAGAGTGAGCGCTGCCTGTCTGAAGGAAAGAAGGTTCAGTCTCCAGCGGTGATAAAAGCTGTGGCATTACTGAATAATGTAAGAACCGGAGGGGATGAGCACAGCGCCCCCTCCAGAAAAATGTCAGAAACACTTCAGTTGATGTGTAAAATACTTGTCTGGATGTTGATCCTGTCCAAGCACCACTTGGTGAGATCCTTCTCCTTTAGGGCAGATTGGTTCGTGTCTTCGCAGGGTTTTTAAACGTAACCTCGATATAAGATAAAATTGGGTTCCGTTTTCTTTTTTCTCATGTCTTTAATGTTGGATCCTTGCAGAAACATTCTGCAGGAACGATGAGTGGACGCGAAGAACCCGTATCAGTGTCTGTGAATGGTAAGAGCCTTTCATAAATCATGTTTGACTGTAAATGTCTTTATTAATGGGACAATTGATAGGAAGTTCAGAAAAACCTCATCATCATCATTGTTATGAGTTATGTTTTAATCACGTGAATCGTGTCCATATTTGAAGGGAACCTGTCATCACCTTTATGCTGTCCATATTAACGGCAGAATAAAGCATAGACCGGTGAGTTGATTTCAGCGGTGGGTCATTTAAAAGTTAAAAGTCAGTGGTTGCCGAGAACCAACATCACAATCATTGCAGACTGGGCCTGGAGAAGAGTCCTGGCCACCTGAGAAGAGTCCTGGTTATTCCCGCCCACCTGCTGATGACTGACCGTCTTCTACCAAGTTTTCTCCCTTTTTGTCTAGGAGAGAACTGCCAATCATCAGCAGATGGCGGGAGAGCAGGAGATTATAATAACCAGGACTCTTGTCAGGTAGATTTGACTCTTTTCAAGACCTCGGCTGCAATTATTATGATGCTGGTTCTCAGCAATCACTTACTTTTAGCTCATGAGCGGCACACTGCTGAGATCAGCATTTCTGTCACTATTTTATGCTGCCCACAGTGAGCTCAGCATAAAGTTGATGACAGGTTCCCTTTTACTCTTACCAGCCTGTTTTGGGCCTTAGTGACCAAGTGATCTTTTTCATATTCGTTATCTAAGAGCTATAACTTTTTTTTTATTTTTCCATCTATGTAGCTGTATGAGTGTTGGTTGTTTGGCTTTGTTTAAGGAACGAGTTCTAGTTTTTAATGGTGTCATCGGTGAGTACACATAACTTACTATAAAACAGCATTACTGTTGCTCAGTTTTAACTTTTTAAATTTTGCAGCATTCACTTTTCGGCATAAAAAACAGAATGACTTTATTTTCTGGGTCACAACGATTATAGTGATACAATAAATACATAATTTTTTTTACATTTCGCTATTTTTGCACAATAAAACCCCTTCTTTAAAAAAAAAATATGTGTTTGCAATGCTGCATCCCAAGACTCATAACTTTTTTTTCTTTTCCTTTTATTTTTTATCGCTTTTTATTCTGTTTTTGGTAGCAAATAAGCTTTAAATACTTTTGTTTTTGCATTTTGCAGGTTATCTAAGAAACCTTATCTGTAAAATACTAATAGCTCAAAAACACTTATTTAAGCCACATTCTTATCAGTAAGATAAGAACTGAGCTGTGATGGATGTTTGGGTCAGAGATTAAAAAAAAAATACAGAAATACTAGAGAATCTCAAGGCTGTACCGAGAAAGAGGCTGAACATTTTTAATAAAGACCAATTGAAAAAAATTATGTTTAGCTCAAAATTAATCCAATGCAATGATAACAAAAAATGACCTCAAAGGTGTACATAGCCTTTAAGCATTTTTCCACTGCCGCTCTGCTTCTAGTTTCTCCATTTTGCTTTTGTTGTGCACATTCCCATGTCTATAAACTGAAAATCTAGTGTCTGACACTTCAGAGCCCCAGAAAATCATTTATGTCCTGAAGCACAAGCACCAGACCTCAATAACATAAAGGGGTATTCCCATCACGCTCTTTCATACTTACCTGCTCCCGGCGCACCGTCCACTTCCTGTTTTCGGCAGGGGGCGGGATCCTTCTTGATTGAAGTCTTCTCCCTGCCGGGCCGCGCACTGGACTGAATGCGCACGCCGCCGCGCATGCGCCCTGGTGACTTCTTCCTGGCAAGTATACTATACTGGCCAGGAAGAAGTCATCATAGCGCATGCGCGGCACCGACGTGCGCTTTTGGGAGTACATGCGCGGCCCGGCCAGGAGAAAAGAAGTCGTCTGCGTAAGCGCGGCCACCGCGATTCCGGAGAAGAGCGGTGGGCGTAACCAGGGGAGATGGAAGACAACAATCAGGTAAGTATATGTTAATTATCTTCTAAGGGGTGGGAATTAGTTAATTAAAGTGATCATTAAGATGGGAATACCCCTTTAACAGACCTCTTGACAAGATTATATTAATAACTAGATGAAGGACCCGGCTTCGCTTGGGTATATTTCATCTATTTAATTTAATGTTTGTGTGTCATATCGACTATAACAGTTACGTTTACAGTACCCCACCGCCTTAGGGTACTTTCACACTAGCGTTTTGGATTCCGTTTGTGAGATCCGTTTCAGGGCTCTCACAAACGGTCCAAAACGGACCAGTTAAGCCCCAATGCATTCTGAATGGATAAGGATCCGTTCAGAATGCATCAGTTCGGCTCCGTTCCGCTTCTTTTCTGTTTTGGAGGTGAACACCAAAACGCAGCTTGCTGTATTTTAGTGTCCGTCTTAAGAGGGGGAGCCGAACGGATCAGTTTTGAATTACAATGTAAGTCAATGGGGACGGATCCGTTTTCAATGACACAATATGGTGCATTTGAAAACGGATCCGTTCCTCATTGACTTTCAATGTAATTCAAAACGGATCCGTTTTGGACTTTGTCATTTTTCTTTAAAACTAATGCAGACGGATCCCTTCTGAACGGATACAAACTTTTGCATTATAGGTTCGGATCCGTCTGTGCAAATAAACGCATAAACCTGCTGGTCATATTACCCTTCTCAGAGATTCCTACAAGAACTTTTGCCTCAAATTAGAATTATGCCATACAACTTTGATTTTCCTAGTCTACGACGTAAAGTCATAGTTTTATTAAAGACACGGAGGCGAGTATTGCATTCTCTTCCTTTACTGATCACCAATAGCAGCAAAGAGATTAACATATGCAAAAAAGTAACCATGGTAACAGTAGGTCCCACCCCAACAGCCCCTATAATAGGCCGTTCCTCCTGTGGACCTTCCTCTTTCTTTGTGAACCAGTCTACGTAAACATCTCGGGGACCCAAAACGATGAGCCCCCATCCTCAGGGCGACGACCAACAGAAACTTGTCAACAGAGCCAACATGGCCAACTAGAAGAATTTCAACCGCAGCAGAATCCAGCAACGGACACCGGAACCCAGTCAACCTGAAAGAGAAAAAACAAAACAGGCCATATGGCCAGGGTAAGCGATGTACCAAACCTGCAGGTACCGAAGCCTAAAACGTGCATAGCAACAGCAATAAAACAAAATAGCATCAGTAATAACATTATGGCCAGCAAAAAGCAGGGAAATCATGACCGAACAACCTAGGAGAAATAAAACACTGATAAATTTGAAAGCACAGGCACAAAAAACGGCAATGCAGCAGGCAATAAAAGGAACAATATGGAAAATGAACTCAAAACCCCAGGGAGGGAAGGGTGGGCAATACTCGCCTCCGTGTCTTTAATAAAACTATGACTTTACGTCGTAGACTAGGAAAATCATTAAGTTTTACAGCAAGACACGGATGCTCCTATTGCAAGTTCAAAGCTGACTTACCAATGAGGAAAACAAATGTGGAGGCGGACAAAATAATGCTCACGAAAGGTAGCGGCACTAGACCAATCTGCCAACCGCAGGATGTCCTCTAGGTGGGCACCCTCTAGGCGGGAGACCGCCAGAGAAGTTGACGAAGCACTACGAGCCGAGTGCGCCGTAAAAATGGATGTGTCTACTCCAGCCAAGGACATAACCCATTTGAGCCAGCGCGCCAAGTTGGGACTGGAAACAGGTCCGAACGGGTGCCGAATAGAAAGAAACAGTTGTGGCACCGAAGGGGAGCAATGGGCGCGAGTCCTGGACTCATACTCCCGCAAACAGGCCACCGGACACAAGGCCGGGGAAGATGGAAAACTGGGGTAAGAAACAACCCGGATGCAAAAAACGGAGAAGATCTCTGGAGGGAGAGGAGACGGGGACCGTCAGGTACGCGTCCTTCAAATCCAGCTTGACCAACCAGTCCCCTGGAGTCAGCAGGTCCCGAAGCAGATGGATCCCCTCCATCTTGAAGTGGCGGTACCGCACAATTCCGTCCAGAGCGCGGAGATTGATCACCGGGCGCATCTGACCGCCTTTTTTCTGGACTAAGAAAATGTTGCTTATCACGCCCCCCGAGGGGCAGGGAGCCTGCTCTATCGCCCGTTTGCGGAAGAGGGAGGAGAGCTCCTCGTCCACCAGAGCGCAACCCGGGCCCAGCCGAGGAGAGAACGGGGGAAGAGGCAGAAGCCGCGGGGAGCCTGTGAGCTCTATGGAGAAACCTCTGACTGTCGACAGGATCCGAGGTGACTAACTCCCAGGCATGGAAAAAAAAAGTTGGAGTCTGCCCCCTACACAACTGGCCAAAGAATCCCCGTCCGGGGTCGGACTTACCGGAAGACTTGCGAGAGGACGTGTTCCCTCTGAAGGAATGGGAGCGCCACTGTCCACCTCTGGACGGGAAGAATGGGGACGAAGTCCGCTGTTCCTGGAAGGACGACCTCTGGGAGAAGGAGCCTCGACCTGCACCTCTGGCACGGGTGCTGGAGCGGCCAGACAGAGACCCGCCCCTGGAAGACCCTGCGCATGGTGGACTGGGCCTTATCCAATGCGGTAAATGCTCCAACGTAACGGCTAAGGTCCTTGATGAACGAATCACCGAACAATAGACCCTGTGCCTCTCTGCCTGCCTCCGTGAGGGTGAGGTTTGTCAATTTGGGGTCGATCTTAAGGAGTATGGCTTTGCGCCTCTCAGCCGAGAGGGATGCCTTAGTGCCACCGGCGATGCAAATTGCTCGCTGTACCCAGCCAGTGAGCTCCTCGGGGGTCAATCTGAGAACCCTCCTCTCTGACGGACTCCGCCAATTCCAGAATTTTGGCCAGGGGACCGAATATGTCCAGGAGTTTATCCTGACAGCCCCTCAGAGCCGAGTCCAACCCCTTACGGGGGTTCCAGCCGGTCTTTGATAAGAATTGGGTCAACTTAGGGTCAACGACCGGGGTGTCGCAGATCTTATGGGGCACAATGGGCCTGGGGCACTCGGCCCTCAGCTTGCTGCATGCCTCCTTAGATAAAGGACGGCGGACCCAGTGCTCCAAGTAATTGCTTACATGGGCCGCTGGAAGCCACTCCGCCGACCTAGGGTGGTGGAGGGCCTCAGGGTCAAACATCGGGGCACCAGAGGAATTAAGCAGGGACGCAGGGGCATTATCGGCGGAGGTGGACTCCTTAGCTATGGGGGCAGAAGGGGCGATGCTGACAGGGTCAGACACCTGGACGGTGTCGTCCACCTCAGATGGGTTACTTGCTTCCGCCAGATCCTCTGGATCAGACCTGAAGTCCGATTCGGACTCGCTTTCAGCCTGTGCTCTGGCACACTTCCATACCCGCGCCCGTTCAGGCTGGCGGGGAAAGGCTCTCTTACGCGACCTCAGCGCGTCGTCTTTGGTGGCTTTCATCACACCAGTCATGGGCTCCTGTTCAACAGGAGGTTCTGCAGCATGGGAATGCTGGGCCCGTACAGAGGGGGGTGGTCTGGCCCCAACAAGGGGGTGTGCAGACAGGGCCTGGGTAATGGACTGTGAAATAACGGAGGACATGGACCCCATGATGGCGCTGGATACTGAGCGCTGTAGCGCCAGTGCCTGGGTGTCAACACCTATGGGGCTATGGTCCCCTGAGGGGGAGCGGGGGTTGGCCTGATTAGTGGAGGCATTCATAATCAAATATAGGCGCAGTGCTAAATATATATATGCTTAGCAGTAACTAAATCAACCCTAAGGAGGGTTTGAAAGGAGCTCTAATGTGCTACTACCTGTGGAAGGAAAAACGCTAGCTAATAAGGGGTTAATCACCCCAGGAGAGCAGCCAGCAGAGCAGTGAGAGCAGGAGCCGGCAGCAGAGCACACAGGGAGACTGGGAGTCCGAGATCTCGCGAGAACGGGATCCAAGATGGCCGCCAAATCTCGCGAGATCTCGCTGCTGCCGGGAGGAAGCGCGGGAACTCGGGGAGCCTGCAGCAGGAGCAGAGGAGAGTGATACAGCAGGCAAAGCCAAGCAGTGAAGAGGAGAGGAGGCGGGGCCGAGGGGAGCCGCACAGGAGTGCAGTAAGACTGAGAGGACAGTGATGTAATGCAGCAGTCCTGGGAGGGACAGAGAAACCAGGCAGGAAAGAGGGAGGGAGGGGAGAGGAATAGGGGAGACTCTCCAGAGATAACTAAGAAACCCAGAGGGGAAGGGAGAAAACTGCAGGAATGCAAGGAAGAATAAGTGCACAAAGGGGCACAAACAATCTGAGTGCAAACTATTTAAAGGGTATGCACAAAAACCTCCACAAATGAGAAATTATCACAGCAATCACAGAAAGCAAGGTGTTACTTATCTGGTGAGCAGCAAAGAAAGAGGAAGGTCCACAGGAGGAACGGCCTATTATAGGGGCTGTTGGGGTGGGACCTACTGTTACCATGGTTACTTTTTTGCATATGTTAATCTCTTTGCTGCTATTGGTGATCAGTAAAGGAAGAGAATGCAATAGGAGCCTCCGTGTCTTGCTGTAAAACTTTCTACTTGTTGCATGTAACTTTCAGCGATTCTCCCAGCATGGTCCCGAACCAATCTCATTGGTATACGATTCATTATTTTATCCCCATTTTATTTCTGTACTGTTTGCTTATCTGTGTGTTCTTTTTGCCATCCTTTTATAACCTTTTTGTATATCACATATTCATTTTAGTAAGGCATTCCTTGCTGCTCTAAACATACCCACAACCCATTACCATTGAAAGCCAGTGCGTTTGAGATTTGCCTCTCGTATGCTGGAACGTAGTGCGCTGCTGTGAGTGCTGTGCGTCTGGAGCGTTCCTTCGGCCATACTGATGCATGGTGGCAGCGTTGTATGTGGATGTTTTTGGGGTTGTGTCACTCCTTGGTAGATTAATGTGTTAGGCGAGGGTGGAAGAGGATTTCCCTCTTACAGTCACAAATGCAATGAATGCCAGAGTGTTTATCGTGGCTTGTCGGGTTTTGTGCCTGCTTGACAATGACATGTGTCTTTTTATTCATGCTATGCTGCATTTGCTTCCATTTGTATCTCTTATACGCACTATTTTTGCAGGATTTGTTGAATATTTTTGAATTTTGTTATATTTTCAAACCTATACAGACAAAGAGCTTATGCACACTATAATGATTTCTTTCTTTCCACTCTTTTTACAAGTGCATCTACTTTAAGGAAATTTTACACTGTATTGTTTTCTGTCCTATATATGTTGTTACTTTACTTGTCTAATTAAAAAAATCTATTACTGTGGGAAAATAAGAAAACATTTTTTTTTTCCAGGTAAAGACATCTTTAATGGACATCTCATTTTATCCAAAGAAGAAAACGGTATCGCACAAGTTAATTCAGTATTTCCTAATGCAGCCCATCACATTGGAGATCTATCCACCAATAATGATGGTCACAAGAAACTTTGGTCTAATCAATCACTGACTGGGAAAACAAGAACAGGACATGGGATAATATTACATGCCAAACACTTTAGAAAGAAATCTAATCGATCTTTACATGAAAGGCCATTTTTATGTTCCCAATGTGGGAGGTGTTTTAACAGGAAATCAAATCTTGTGGAACATCAAAGAACCCACACAGGAGAGAAGCCATTTTCATGTTCAGAATGTGGGAAATGTTTTGGCCAGAAATCAGTTCTTGTTAAACATCGGAGAACTCACACAGGGGAGAAGCCATTTTCATGTTCGGAATGTTGGAAATGTTTTAGTAGGAAATCTTATCTTACAGAACATCTAAGAACTCACACAGGAGAGAAGCAGTTTTTATGTCCTGAATGTGGAAAGTATTTTAGTCAGAAATCAAATCTTAGGGAACATCAAAGAATCCACACAGGAGAGAAGCCGTTTTTATGTCCTGAATGTGATAAATGTTTTAGTCGAAAATCATATCTTGTGGATCATCTACGAATCCACACAGGAGAGAAGCCATTTTCATGTTCAGAATGTGGGAAATGCTTTGGGCACAAATCAGGTCTTGTTAAACATGAGAGAATGCACAGAGGAGAGAAGCCATTTTCTTGTTCAGTGTGTGGAAGGTGTTTTAGTCAGAGATCATTTCTTGTGAAACATCAGAGAATCCACACAGGAGAGAAGCCGTTTTCATGTTCAGAATGTGGGAAATGTTTTAGACAGAAATTGGTTCTTGTTAAACATCATCTGAGAACACACAGTGGTGAGAAACCATTTTCTTGTTCTGAGTGTGGGAAATATTTTGGTCAGAAATCAAATCTTGTGGAACATCTACGGATCCACACAGGAGAGAAGCCATTTTCTTGTTCAGAATGTGGGAAATGTTTTGCCCAAAAATCTGTTCTTGTTAAGCATAAGCGAACTCACACAGGGGAGAAGCCATATTCATGTTCTGAATGTGGGAAATGTTTTAGTAGGAAATCATATCTTACAGAACATCTAAGAACTCACACAGGAGAGAAGCCGTTTTCATGTTCAGTATGTGGGAAATGTTTTAGACAGAAATCAGGTCTTTTTAAACATCAGAGAAGTCACACAGAGGAAATGTAAGAACAGGTGTGGTGCTTTATTGTTAGACCTGCTGCCTAGGATGCCTTCTATTGAATTACCTAACCCATTCAGTACCTGTGCTGTAACAGGATGGTGTTTTAAAGGATTTATCCTGCAATATATATTGATGACCTGTCCTCTGGGTAGGTCTTCAATATTAGATTGGTGGGTGCCCGACACCAGGCACCCCTGACGATCAGCTTTTGAAAGAGTCCAGCACTTTGTGAGCGCCGCAGCCTCTACCTAGGCCATATCATGTCACTGTCCGTCGGTCACATGACCTAGTTGCGGCTCCGCCCCATTAAAGTGAATGAGGCTGAGCTGCAATACCAAGCACAGCCTCTATACCAGTGGTGGCAAACCTATGGCACAGGTGCCAGAGGTGGCATTCAGAGCCCTCTCTGTTGCCACCCACACCCTGGAAAAAGTATGTAGTGTACCAATATGCCTTAGACCTTTCCTTCTATTCTTTAGCGCAGACGCACTATGAACAGCACAGGCAGTGCACTGAATGTAGGCAGGCTATTATAAATAAATGATAAAGTACATGGAAAATATACTATATTGGACTGTAGTATTCAGGGTAAATTGCCGTGTTGGCACTTTGCGATAAATAAGTGGGTTTTGGGTTGCAGTTTGGGCACTCGTTCTGTAAAAGGTTCGCCATCACTGCTTTATACATTGTATGCCGCTGTGCTTGGACAGCTGACAAACGTCGATCAGTGGGGGTGCCAGGACTCGGACCTCAGCCAATGTGACAATGATGACCGATCGTGAAGTAGGTCATCATTATCATTACCTAGGTAACCCCTCTAACTCTTAGGCTACTTTCACACTAGCGTTTTTTGCGGATCCGTCATGGATCTGCAAAAATGCTTCAGTTACAATAATACAACCGCACGCATCCGTCGTGAACAGATCCGGTTGTATTATGTCTTCTATAGCCATGACAGATCCGTAATGAACACCATTGAAAGTCAATGGGGAACAGATCCGTTTTCTATTGTGTCAGAGAAAACTGATCCATCCCCATTGACTTACATTGTGTCGCAGGACAGATCCGTTTGGCTCCGCTTCATTAAGCTGATAGCAAAACGCTGCAGGTGACTAAACGGAGGCAAACTGATGCATTCTGAGCGGATCCTTTTCCATTCAGAATGCATTAGGGCAAAACTGATCAGTTTTGGACCGCTTGTGAGAGCCCATGACGGATCTCAGAAACGGAAAGCCAAAACGCTAGTGTGAAAGTAGCCTTATCCCAAAGCAGTATGCTACATAAGAGAAAGCAAAGGTGGGTTTCCCTGTTGTCTCATTCACACATCTGTATGGTAATGCTAAAGCGAAACTGTCTCCATACTGTTAGGTATTACAGATCATATTTTTTAATTTTGTGGTCCATTTCCCATGAGTATACACCGAGCAAAATTTTTTATCTCCCAAAATCCAAACCAGTGGCAGATCTTATCATACGATTGAACAAAATTAAAGTATTTATCTGGGATTTTGATATTCATGGTCTACAGCTGTGATGGCTAACCTGCGGCACTCCAGCTGTGGTAAAACTACGACTCCCAAGATGTACGCTTGTTTGGCTGTTCTCAGAACTCTATGGAAATGAATGTAGCATGCTGGGAGTCATAGTTTCACCACAGCTGGAATGCCAGAGGTTAGCCATCACTGACCTACAGTGTATTCGGATAGTCTTCAGAACCTTTGACTTTTTTTTTCACTTTTTCAAATTTTCCCCATCGTTCTGCACTCATTACCCCATAATGAGAAGAGAAAAGAGAATTTAAAAAATGTTTGAAAATTTATTAAAAAGGAAAGTAAAACAACATTTCTCACTAACAAGAGTATTCACACCCTTTGCTATGACAGTTAACTCTAGGGGCTCCAATTTGTCTGGATCATCCTTGAGATGTTTCTACACCTTGATAGGAGTCATATGTGGTAAATTCAGGTGCTTGGGTGTAAAAGCGGCTGCTGTGCGCCGCTGTTCTCCTGCTTACCGCCGCGGCCCAGGGCGCCGTGTTCAGTGGTGATCTGCTGCCAGGTTTTTTTTTCAGCCCTGGCCACAGCTTGATTGCTGCTTCTTTCATGCAGCATTTCCTTAAGAGCCGGTGTGTGTCACTTCCTGTGTTTTATGGGCTGGATCAAGTGACCTCGTCAACCAATCCTAGCCTCCATGCACATATATAAGTGGCTAGCCCCCTTCTGAGATGCCTCAGTGTCAAAGTCCTTGTGTCCTGCTAAGGTTCCTGATTTCCGCTAGTGTTCCTGACTCTTACCTGTACTCTGCTACCTGTTACATCCCTGTCTGCTTGCCTTGACTCTCCTGTTGCCGAACCGGATTACCTGACCTGTGCCGCCTGCCCTGACCTATTGCCTGTCTGACTTCTCCTCTGCCTCATCCTTCGGTCCTGCATTGTTGCTCCTGGTAACAACTCAGCCTGCTGCCAACGCCTGTACCTCTGGTACCTTTATCAGGTACCCCCTGGTGTTCCCCTCGGGAAAGTCTATCCTCACCATCAGGGGTACTATGAAAAATGAGGGGTTCACTTAGACAACGCCCTTAGAGGCGTTAGGACACATGGCACAGTGGGTTCATACAAGCTGGTTCGTGACAGCACACTGAGGCCATGGACTCCGCTGGTCACTCCAAACCCCTCGTTCAGGAATTGTTACATGAAGTGAGGCGTCAGAGCGAACTTCAGGATGTCATGATGCAGTTCATGCAAAATGTTCCTGCTCGTTTGGATGCCATCTCTTCTCTAGCTACTGCGGGGTCGCCAGCCGCTGCTACCCCTGCAATACCCACACTGGATCTGGATTTTTGTGCCACTGGTGTGCAACTCCCTCTGCCATCCCGCTATGGTGGAGATCAAAAAACCTGTTGTGAATTCCTGAACCAGTGCCTGATCCACTTTGAGTTGCATGGGTGGAAGTTTCCCACTGAGCGGTCCAAGGTTGCCTTCATTGTGTCCCTGCTGTCTGATGAGGCCCTTGCTTGGGAAAATTCTATTTGGGAACATGGAGGTCCAGAGACCACTAATCTGCAGTCTTTTCTGACTACCTTCCGGTTGGTCTTTGAAGAGCTCGGCCGCACGTCATCCGCTGCATCAGCTCTGCTACATCTTTGACAGGGTTCCTCGTCTGTGGGTCAGTACGCCATCCAGTTTCGTACCCTGGCTTCTGAACTTGCATTGAACAATGAAGCTCAACTTGCGGTGTTCTGGGAGGGTCTTTCTGCCTGTATTAAGTATGAATTAGCTGGTTGCGACAATCCGTCTACTCTGTATGAACTGATTACCTTGGCCACAAGGATCGATCTGCGTTTCAGGGAAAGTTCTAAGGAGGTCGCATGAACCAGAAGACCACCTTGTTTGACTCCATCCTTCCAGAGGCCGGTTCTTCCTCTTGAAAATGAAATAAGAGTTGTGTCACGAGGGTAGAGTAACAGGTATCAAGATAGAGCGGAGGTGCACCCCCTGAGCTGCCACCCGGTCCCCTGTCCCTGCCTACTTGCACCACCCGCCCTAGGTGACGGGGCGCAACTGGGCGACGGTCCCTAACCTACTAAGTGCAAGCAGAGAGAGACGGCAGGGAAGAGGACAGCCAAAGGGAAGCAAAAGAAAGTGGACCAGAGGTAGCCAAAAACAAAGGCGAGAAGAGTCAACTAGCCGAGGTCAGTCCAGGAGGTCAAGTCAGAACAAGGAAGAGGCAAAGGCAAATCCGTAAATAAACCGAGGTCGAAATCCTAGAGGTAACGTCAAGGTACAGGGAGCAGGCAGAAGAGATGTCAAGAGGCGAATCCAGGTTCAATTCCAAAGG
Organism: Bufotes viridis; assembly: GCA_033119425.1. Classification (NCBI taxonomy): domain Eukaryota; kingdom Metazoa; phylum Chordata; class Amphibia; order Anura; family Bufonidae; genus Bufotes; species Bufotes viridis. The sequence continues at coordinate 442,786,077 of CM065592.1, forward strand.
TAGCAAATAACAAAAAGTACACAGCCTATAGGACAAAAATCACAGGCAACCTGTGGCCAGCAGGCCGCCTGTATTTATAGTGGGAGTGAGGGTCATGTGACGTGGCCAACGTCACATGACCAACAGACCGACAAGTCGAGCGCTGAGTGATCAGCTCGGCGTTCAAGGCAGACCAAGGAGCAGGGAGCCTCCCAGCTAGCAAGGTCACCCTGGGAATAAGGCCAAACACAGATCCTCATTCCTGAAGCTAAGCAGCAGGTCTGTGGCCGATGGGAGACCGAGTCTGCCCTCGGTGCCCTCGGCACCCCGTTACAGGTTGGCTCACTGATTATGGTAAATGGATATAGGTGCTGCTAGATCCAAAATGACTCGCCTAGTCAAAAGAAAACCATGAAATAGTGTAAAACTAGGATCGAGCACTCACATCCCGGGATATGTGATGTAATAATACGGCACTGAGCATGAACTATATAACCACATAATATTTAATAAAACATACGATAAAATATAAGAACAAATAAATAAGATCAATTTACAAATAGTTCCAATGGGGTAATGTGATAGTCCCGATTGCCCACATAAGATGGGAGTGAGATGAGAAGTCACCCTGTCGGCACTACTGGTTATCTGTAGAAACAAGAGTAATGTCCCATTCATGCACCATGTGACTTCCAAATAACTCTTCACAAGCCTAAGCCAGCGTGGTAAGAAACTCTAATAGCGGTAAATGTTGGTATAAGTTATACAAATTGAAATGAGCACTTATCTGTTCCTTGCAATCTCCAGACAAGTGGACGGCTGCGCTCCACCGCTCCTGCCCGGCCGCTGCAAGTAAGTCGGTGTGCCGTTCTGTTTGTTTAATAGTGTCTCCCGGATCCCAATCAGCTGATCAAATGACGTCAGTTTAGCGGGAGATTCAAAAGTGCTCGACTGACAGCGCTATAGTTGTTCCGCTGGTTTCCTTTTCCAAACAGTGGATGCATCAACGTACAGTTGTATTCAAAATTATTCAACCCCCACTGAAATTGAGTGTTTTGACCAGTTTGACATTGATTTTGATCATTTCAGTCATCTTGTTTACAATTAAATCAAAGAGGCTCTTGTAAGTCAGAGAAATATAACATAACATTTATACTGAAATCACCACAAATTTCTTTTCTGTGCTCACATCATTATCAGTTTTATTCAACCCCCAAGTGACATTCAATCTTAGTACTTAGTACAACATCCTTTTCCAGTTATAACAGCTTTTAAACGTGAAGCATAGCCTGACACAAGTGTCTTGCAGCGATCTACGGGTATCTTCGCCCATTCTTCATGGGCAAAAGCCTCCAGTTCAGTCACAGTCTTAGGCTTGCGCGCTGCAACTGCTTTCTTTAAGTCCCACCAGAGGTTCTCAATCGGATGTAAGTCTGGTGACTGCGATGGCCACTTCACAATGTCCCAGCCTTTAATCTGCAACCATGCTCTAGTGGACTTGGAGGTATGCTTGGGATCATTGTCCTGTTGAAAGGTCCAACGTTTCCCAAGCCTCAGGTTTGTGACGGACTGCATCACATTTTCATCCAATATCTCCTGGTACTGAAGAGAATACATGGTACCTTGCACACGCTGAAGCTTCCCTGTCCCTGTGGAAGCAAAACAGCCCCAAAGCATGATTGACCCCCCGCCATGCTTCACAGTAGGCAAGGTGTTCTTTTCTTCATAGGCCTTGTTCTTCCTCCTCCAAACATAGCGTTGATCCATGGGCCCAAACAGTTCTAATTTTGTTTCATCAGTCCACAGAACACTATCCCAAAACTTTTGTGGTTTGTCCACATGACTTTTGGCATACTGCAGTCGACTCTTCTTATTCTTTGGAGACAGCAGGGGGGTGCGCCTGGGAGTTCTGGCATGGAGGCCTTCATTACGCAGTGTGCGTGAGCTGAGACTTCAGTACCCGCATCTGACAAATCTTTTTTCAGTTCCTCAGCAGTCACACGGGGACTTTTCTCCACTTTGCGCTTCAGGTAGCGCACAGCAGTCGAAGTCAGCATCTTCTTTCTGCCACGACCAGGTAGCGTTTCAACAGTGCCCTTTGCCTTGAATTTGCGAATGATGCTTCCTATGGTGTCTCTTGGTATGTTTAACATCTTTGCAATCTTCTTATAGCCATTGCCCTTCCTGTGAAGAGAAATCACCTCTTCTCTTGTCTTCCTGGACCATTCTCCTGACTTCACCATGTCTGTAAACCCACCAGTAAATGTCTAGAAGGAGCTGAGTATCACAGTCATTTTACATCGGCCTAATTGGTGCTTATTCTGCTTGATTGCTGCTCCTTGACATCCAGAGGTGTTTTCAATACCTGATCGAAAACACTTGAATGAACCTCTGTTCTTAAGAGTGGTCGTCTTTAAGGGGTTGAATAATTGTGTCAATGAAGAAATCACAAAAAAAACATTTAATACTGTATTACAAAAACAATTGATGTCATTTTAGTTGCATTTGGTTCTTTAAAAAGTCCTTGTAAGATTTAATTCTGAACACAATTACAAATGTACACTAAATTCCCTAAAACCCTTTACAGCATTGGGGGTTAAATAATTTTGAACACAACTGTAGGGGTGCAAACCCTCTCGCTGGGATAAAATGGCAAACGCGTTTCGGGGTCCTCATCCAACCCCCTCCTCTGTGACCATAACCGGCAGTGGGTCCTGCCCTTTATATACTGTCACTGACCCATACTAAAAACCGGACTGGATCAGCATGAAGTTTTTTATGTAGTTTTTTATACAAAGCCATAACCTCTAAAATTGTTGTTGGTCGGTGTCTAGATCTTTGTAGTATGGCTGGAAACCCACCGGGAAGGGAAACCAGAGTGGGTTAAAAACAAGCCACCTCTGGTTACCTATCTCCGGGGGGAAGCCGGCTAGAGAAAACCATATAATGTCCACTCTGCATTTAAACCTTTGGGTACCAAAGAGTTAAGTTCAAAAATGAATTTAGACTCTACTCTCGACATCCTCTTGGTAGGATCACCTCCCCTCCAATGAGGCTTGACTGTCTCCAGTGCTGCAAATCTCAGTCCCATGACATAATTTAAAGTGTTTCGACACCATATGATTTTCAAACCCATTCCGGATATTGTTTACATGTTCAAGACTCTCTTTTTCAAGGTTCTCTGGGTACGACCTACATACTGTTTAGTACATGGGCAACTTAAAAGGTAGATGACATTCACCATGTTACATGTCAGGGTCTCCCGTATCTTATGTGCATAAGAATTGACCGCAGATGTGATCTTACTGGTTTTCCTAGGGAAGTTGGTAATTTTACAATTCGCACATCTATTGCACCTAAAAAAAAGCCTTCTAAATGTAACCAGTGATTCGGCGTGCCCTTCCTTCCCCCTACCGAAGACTTCACTGTCGGGGCTATCCTCAAACCAAGATTACTCGTCTTTGTATACACAATAGACTGTTTAGAAAGCAAAGACCCCATTACCTTATCTTCCTGTAAAAAGTGCCAATGCTTATATATAATGTTTTTAACTTTTTTATAGTGGGCATTAAAGGGAAGAATAATATGTATTTTTTCATCCTGTAATGTATCCATATTATTCTGCGCTTCCTTAGATAAAAAGAATGAGGTCCTGTCTAAATTTCTTACATGGTCAAGAGACGATTTGATACAATCCAGTGGATATTGTTTCTCAAGAAACTGTCCCTTCATTTTTTCTGCCTCTTGTTCAAATGCCTCGTTATGCGTACAGTTCCTTTTGAATCGTCTGAACTGCCCTTTCGGTATGTTCAAAAGCCACCTAGGCAGATGGCAGCTTGTGTGCAAAATGGAATTGTTTCTCACAGTTTCTATGTAGAAATTATTGCACACTGTATTAATACTGTATAAAGTATTAATCGTAAGATCTAAGAAGTTATCTAAAGATCTACTTATTTCTGCAGTAAAGCGTAGATTGAGGGAATTTGTGTTTATCTCTGTAAGGAATAAAGACAACGCAGGTTCACTCCCTTTCCAAATGAAAAAAACGTCATCAATATACCGGTGCCAGAGCATCAGGTCCGCCCCGAGCCTGGGAGATATGTGGGCATCCTCCCATTGGGCCATAAACAAATTGGCGTTCTGGAGAAAAAATTCCTGATTAAAATAAAAGTAGTTGTGTTTTAATATGAAATATGCTCCCTTTGTGCCCACTACAGCTAATATTTATGTAGCTGTTCTTTCATCCCTAGGTCATGATCAATCACAGTATACAGAGACTGCACATCGAGTGTACCGAAGATCCATTCAGGTTCAACCACCTGGGACTCGATTATCTTTACCATCTGCGTAGTGCCTTTGATATATGACCTAGTAGTGTTCACAACTGGTTGTAACAATCGATCTATATACTGCGATAGATTTGACATCAATGAACCCACCCCAGACACAATGGGACGGCCCGGGGGCTTCCTCTTATGTCCTCTCTATCTCAAGAGTCCATGCAAATAGATCTCCTTCGATTGTCTGACCAGGAATGTTTGAGCCGCAAAGCAGAGAACCTGTGTCTGTATTGTGGAGGCAAGGCCCACTTTGTGCGTAATAGTCCACAGAAGCTGGGAATATAGGATCAGTTGAAGAGGTGGTCCTAGACAAGGAAAAGTCCTCCCCAAAACTTTCAGTTCTGGTGACTCTCTCTCACAAGGGAGTCACACTGTCTGTGCCTGCATTCTTTGATTCTGGGTCAGCTGGTAACTTCATTCATCAAGCTCTGGTCCATCGGTACCAGCTCCCTACCATCTATCTAGAAAGGCCTCTGTAAGTGGCTTCTGTAAATGGACTGCCACTTCCCGAACCTGTGCTTTCTGTTACTATGCCCCTTAAGTTGCAAATAGGGGTTCTGCATTCTGAGATGATCTCCTTCTATGTGCTTCCAGCGTCTGTGAATCCGGTTATCCTTGGTCTTCCCTGGCTGCATCAGCACACTCCAGTTCTGGTCAGATTCTGCGAGGGGGATCATCCTGCCAGTCCACCTGCCTATCAGAAATCCGACCTGCTTTCTCACCTACTTTACCTGTAGACCCGCCTGGACTTCTGCAGCAGTATGCCAGTTATGCAGATGTCTTCAGTAAGAAAGAGGCAGAGATCCTGCCTCCTCATCGTCCTTATGATTGCCCAATTGACCTTCTGCCTGGTGCCACTCCTCCTTGTGGTCGAGTCTACCTACTCTCACTTCCTGAGATGCAAGTGATGTCTGATTACATCAAGGAGAATCTTGAGAGGGGGTTTATCCGGAAATATACTTCACCAGCCAGTGCCCGGTTCTCCTTTGTCAGAAAAAAGATAGATCCTTATGGCCCTGTATCGACTACAGAGGGCTGAATAAAGTCGATACCCTCTTCCACTGATCTCCAAACTCTTTGACAGAATCCAGGGAGCTAAGGTCTTCACAAAATTCGACCTGCGCGGCGTATACAACCTTATCCGCATTCAAAAGGGCGATGAGTGAAAGACTGCTTTCAACATTTGTGATGGACACTACGAGTATCCAGACAATGTAGAGGTCATTTTTCAGTATAAAGAGTTTACTGTCTCCCACCAATGCATCAAGCGATGAAACTAAATATAGGCCCCTGACAACCAGACAATGGGGCGGTCATTTGACAGTAAAAAGAGCTTAATGTCTCCCACCAATGCAGCAAGCGACGAAACATAGGCCCCTGACAACCAGACAATGGGGCGGTCATTTGACAGTAAAAAGAGGTTAATGTCTCCCATCAATACAGCAGGCGATGAAACAAAATATAGGCCCCTGACAACCAGACAATGTAGAGGTCATTTGACAGTATAAAGAGGATAATGTCACCCACCAAAGCAACAGGTGATTATCTGAAATGTAGGCCCCTGGCACCAAGACAGAGGAGACAGGTCCCATAGCAGAAAATCCGGCTTCATGTCACCCAGCAATGGAAAAGGCCACTTTCAGTTATTTTGGCCCCAGCAGCCAGACAGAGGAGAGAGGTCCCATAGCAGAAAATCAAGCTTGATGTCACCCCCCAAAGCAGCAGGCAATTAACAGAATTTTAGGCCCCTGACACCCAGACAGAGGAGAGGTTCATTCAACTTGGGGTTGCCCCCAAAATAATGGTACAATTAAAGAAAGAGGATTCAATAAAGAGGTGCCCTGGAGTACAAGAATGTATAGTTGAGGACTAGGCAGTTATAAATGTCTATTTTGCACAAGGTATGGACAAGTCCTGTGGGATTCATGCCTGGTTCATTTTAATGAACGTGAGCTTGTCCACGTTGGCTGTGGACAGACGGCTGCGTTTGTCTGTAATGACGCCCCCTGCTGTGTTTAATACACTGGCCGCAGGGCAGGCCAGCACCTCCAAGGAATAAAGGGCAAGCTCTGGCCATGTGGACAATTTGGAGACCCAGAAGTTGAATGGGGCAGAACCATCAGTCAGTACGTGGAGGCGAGGAGGAGAGCAGGGGTCATGAATGGGTGGAAGATGATGTGGAGAATGATGAAGTCCTAGACACAGACTGGACTGAAGGTCGTGATAGTGAGGCGTGCAGTTCTGAGGAAGAGGCAGTGGTCGCACAGAGGCAACAGAACAGCAAAAGAGGGAGCAGGGTGCAAAAGCGTAGCAGCCGTTCCAGAGACACTATGCCTGCTACTGCCCACCGCACCCAGGCACAGAGCACACCAAGGCCTGCTCCAAGGAGTTCATTGGCATGGCAGTTCTTTACACAATGTCCTGACGACAAGATACGAGTGGTTTGCATGTTGTGCCATCAGAGACTGAAGCGAGGCATAAACGTTCTTAACCTGAGCACAACCTGCATGACCAGGCATCTACATGCAAAGCATGAACTGCAGTGGAGTAAACACCTTAAAAACAAGGAACTCTCTCATGCTCCTCCTGCTCCCTCTTCTGCTCCTGGCTCGGCCTCTCCCTCCACCTCTGGCGTCACCGTGGCACCTGGCGACCAGCAAACAGAGGATGTTCCACCACCACCACATACAACACCATCACCAAGCATTTCCACCATGTCACACGGCAGCATTCAGCAAACATTGTAGAGAAGGAGGAAATACCCACCTACCCATCCTCGAGCCCTTGCCCTAAATGCCAGTATTTCAAAATTACTGGCCTTTGAAATGCTGTAACACCGTCTGGTGGAGAAGGACTGTTTCAAACAGCTGATGGCGGTGGCTGTCCCCCAGTACGTTGTTCCCAGCCGCCACTACTTTTCCTGGTGAGCTGTCCCTTCCCTGCACAACCAAGTGGAGGATAAAATCAAGTGTGCGCTGCGCAACGCCATCTGTGGCAAGGTCCACATAACCACAGATACATGGACCAGTAAGCACAGCCAGGGTCGCTATATCTCCCTAACTGCACACTGGGTAAACGTAGTGGTGGCTGGGCCCGAGGCGGATAGCGGTTTGGCGCATATCCTTCCACCACCGAGGATTGCAGGGCATTATTCGTTGCCTCCTGTTGTTTCCTCCTCCTACTCCGCATCATCCTCCTCCTCTTCTACCACCCCCACATACGGTCATCGAAAGAACCTCACCCCCAACTTCAGCACAGCCAGGGGTAAACATCAGCAGGCGATTTTAAAACTCATGTGTTTGGGTGACAAACCCCACACCGCAAAGGTGCTGTGGAGGGCATATAACAACAGACTGATGAGTGGTTGCTGCCAGTGAGCCTCAAACATGGCCTGGTGGTGCGCGATAATGGGCGAAATCTCGTTGCAGCTCTGGGACTAGCCGGTTTGACGCACATCCCTTGCCTGGCGCATGTGCTGAATCTGGTGGTGCAGAAGTTTCTTAAAAACTACCCAGACATGTCAGAGCTGCTGCTGAAAGTGCGGTCTCGCCTGTCTGTGCTGCAGAGTAACTTTGGCCTTCCTGCTCACCACCTCATATGCGACATGCCCACCAGGTGGAACTCTACCTTACATATGCTGGAGAGGCGATAGTGGATTTTCAGATGCAGTATGCACGGGTCAGTCGCTCTGCGGATCAGCATCACTTCACCACCAGTGACTGGGCCTGCATGCGAGACCTGTGTACCTTGCTGCGATCTTTGGAGTACTCAACCAACATGGCCAGTGCTGATGACACCGTTGTTAACATTATAAAACCCCTTCTATGTCTCCTTGAAAAAAAGCAGGTCATACAGAAGTGGCTCAGAGGGTGGGTTCCTGCACCAGCAGAGGCCAGGTACACATGTGGACAGCAAGGGCACACTTCTGGAGGATGAGGAGGATAGGGAACGTGTTAGCAGGAGGCAGCATTTCAACAACATGGTGGAACAGTACGTGTGCACACGCCTCCACGTACTGACTGATAGTTCTGCCCCATTCAACTTCTGGGTCTCCAAATTGTCCACATGGCCAAAGCTTGCTCTTTATGCCTTGAAGGTGCTGGCCTGCCCTGCGGCCAGTGTATTGTCTGAATGTGTATTTAGCACGGCAGGGGGCGTCATTACAGACAAACGCAGCCGCCTGTCCACAGCCAACATTGACAAGCTCACGTTTATTAAAATGAACCAGGCATGGATCCCACAGGACTTGTCCGTACCTTGTGCAGAATAGACATTTATAACTGCCTCGCCCTCAACCATACATTCTTGTACTCCAGGGCACCTCTTTATTGCATCTTCTTTTTTTAATTGTACCATTATTTGGGGGGCAACCCCAAGTTGAATGAACCTCTCCTCTGTCTGGGTGTCAGGGGCCTAAAATTCTGTTAATCGCCTGCTGCTTTGGCGGGTGACATCAAGCTTGATTTTCTGCTATGGGACCTCTCTCCTCTGTCTGGCTGCTGGGGCCAAAATAACTGAAAGTGGCCTTTTCCATTGCTGGGTGACATGAAGCCTGATTTTCTGCTATGGGACCTCTCTCCTCTGTCTGGGTGCCAAGGGTCTACATTTCAGATAATCACCTGTTGCTTTGGCGGGTGACATTATCCTCTTTATACTGTCAAATGACCTCTACATTGTCTGGTTGTCAGGGGCCTATTTTTTGTTTCATCGCCTGCTGTATTGGTGGGAGACATTAACCTCTTTTTACTGTCTAATGACCGCCCCATTGTCTGGTTGTCAGGGGCCTATATTTTGTTTCATCGCCTGCTGTATTGGTGGGAGACATTAACCTCTTTTTACTGTCAAATGACCGCCCCATTGTTTGGTTGTCAGGGTCCTATATTTTGTTTCATCGCTTGCTGCATTGGAGGGAGACATTAACCTCTTTTTACTGTCGAATGACCTCTCCTCTGTCTGTGTGTCAGGGGCCTACATAAATGATAATGGCCTGTTCCATTGCAGGTTGACCTGAGGCCTGTGTTGCTGTTACGGGACCACTCTCCTCTTTGCGGGTGCCATGGTCCTGAATTGGTGCCACTGAATGAGGCCTGTGGCACTACTGGGTGAAATCAATACTGTTTTGGCATGATTGTAAGTCTCCTCTTTATGGATGACATGGGTCTGAATCTGTGAATGAGGCCTGTGGCATTGCTGGGTGAAATCAATACTGTCTTGGCGTGATTTTAACTCTCCTCTTTGTGGGTCCCATGGGCCGGAATGGTTAAATGAGGCCTGTGGCCCTGCAGGCAGACATGATTCCTTCTTGGCTGTGATGACAACTTCAACTCCCATGTATGGTTGCCATGGCCCTGAGTCTGTGAATGAGGCCTGTGGCACTGCAGGAAGACATGAATCCTTTTTGGCTGTGATGAGAACTTCAACTCCCATAGCATTTCCACCTGACGCCACCCCAACCTCCTATTCCACTGCCTCCTTCAAGTTGCCCTCAGGGAGACCAGCTACAAAAAACACTGCGGAGCCTCACTTAAGAGTCTCAACACAGCAATCCGAAGTGCAAAGTTCCCTGGGAAACAGGAATATGCAAAACAAATGTGGAGCCCCAGTTATGGGTCTACAACACAATGAAAGCCAGATATCCCTCAAAGGAAGGAAAACCAAGCAAAGGGGTGTCTCCATTACAGAGATCACCAAATCCACCATATTAAGTGGCCCCTATGTCAAGATCCCACTTTTTTACAAGCTTTAAGGATGTGACAGGGAAAACCTAAGCTAGGTATCCATCCACAGACAGCTGTTTCAGGGTGTTGCCCCTCATCAGTGTGGAGTAGGATTCTGGCTAACCGGGAGCAATGCCTCGGAGACTACTCAAACACAACCACTCTTAAGTGAGGCTCCGCGGTGTTTTTTGTAGCTGGTCTCCCTGAGATCAGCTATGGTTGTGTTTGAGTAGTCTCCGAGGCATTGCTCCCGGTTAGCCAGAATCCTACTCCACACTGATGAGGGGCAACACCCTGAAACAGCTGTCTGTGGATGGATACCTAGCTTAGGTTTTCCCTGTCACATCCTTAAAGCTTGTAAAAAAGTGGGATCTTGACATAGGGGCCACTTAATATGGTGGATTTGGTGATCTCTGTAATGGAGACACCCCTTTGCTTGGTTTTCCTTCCTTTGAGGGATATCTGGCTTTCATTGTGTTGTAGACCCATAACTGGGGCTCCACATTTGTTTTGCATATTCCTTCAAGTTGCCAATGGATATTGGTTAATTTTTATTTATTTTATTTTATTTTAAGTCATTTCCCTATCCACATTTGTTTGCAGGGGATTTACCTACATTTTTCTATGCCTTTTGCAGCCCTCTAGCCCTTTCCAGGGCTATTTTACAGCCTTTTCAGTGCCCAAAAGTTCGGGTCCCTATTGACTTCAATGGGGTTCGGGGTCAAGTTCGGGTCAAGTTCAGATCCCGAACCCGAACATTTTCATAAAGTTCTGCCGAACTTCTCGAACCCGAACATCCAGGTGTTCACTCAACTCTAGTGGTAACGAATCACAATTGTTCCTAAAATGGCAGCTACATGTGTGAGGACATGAGGCAAGGAACTCTGGGAAGTTCCTGGATGACCCATAATGCCATGTATGCAGCCAATCAGCAGCCAGCCATCCCTGTGATATCACAGCCCTTTAAATAGCCTCAGCTATCTTAGATTCCAACATTGTACAGCTTTCTGTGTGCAGGGACAGATGTGTGCGGGAGCTAGGAAGAGTAATAAAAAAACTCATTTTGAAAAACGAAAAAAGATTTATAAGTGCAGGGTAAGGATAGGGAGGAATCATTTCACATCATCTTAGTGCAGGGAGAGATGTTGCAGGCGCTAGGGAGAGTAATAGGAAAAACCTTATTGTGATAAAAAAGTGATTTACAAGTGCAGGGAAAGATTACTTGGGGATCCATTATGCAGCTCTGTCATTTTAGCAATTAGTTCTTGGGGTGCAAGTGCTATGTTGAAAAGCCTTCAGTGGCTTATATCTGTGGAAAAAGATAAATATTTATACGATGTTCACTTTTGCAGCTATATATGGTGAATGCGTTTAGTGGTTTATTTCTGTACAAAAAGAGAAATATATACGCAGGTCACTTTTGCTGGTATTTACGCTAAAAACTGTTTATTGTTGTATTTCAGTACTACATGTTCTGTTCCAGTATCTTGCATTGTGTATTGGTATGCTCTTCTTTTCTCCTCCCCCTGTTTTCAGGTTTCTAGTTAGTTTAGCCTATCCACTTCCTCTTTTCTCAGTCATTCATTGGTGTTAGTGTGTGCTCAGCTTTCTGAGGAGAATCTCCATCTTCTTAGTTAGCGAGTTTATTGTTGGCATAATTATTTTACCATCTGGATTACACTGCAACATCTTGTAATACAATCTCTGGATTGAAAGACTACTTGATTAACTCCTGGGTGTCTGATGCGTAAACTGTAAGTGGAGAATGTCAGATTCAACAATTTACCTCCGTGCGCATAGAGGCTGCTCTCTCACAGATGCGTGATTGTATAAACCTGACATTTCGAAACGCCACAGTAAAAGAATTGCCTGAGTATTCTCCTTCTCTTGCTAAGGAAAGAATATTCTCCTCCTCCAAGTAATAAGCCATCATCATTGTCTCCTGCTTTCTGCAGTGAAGATGCGTTGTGTAAGATTTTTTAATCATATCGTGTTCCACACTGCATTCACTGTGGATCGCAGAAGCTTCTAGCAATTGCAGTTTCATACAGGTTAGTAACTGCATTCGGCCTGTTTTCTGAGGTAAATATCGTCTGCCTGCTGTAAGCTTTTAAAATACTGAACCACCACTAAAGGTCGCTGCTGTGTTACAAAAGGAGATGGAAGACACAGCTAAATGATTTCAAAGCCCTCATTAAAAATAAAGGAGGCGCTCTTATCTAACAAAATTAAGATATGTAATAATTTATCCAGTTTGTGGAAAAAGACTGAACAATGTATGGATGCAGCACGTGGATCAGGCTATAATGAAGATCAATTAAAGGCCATGTGTACAAAATTGAATATAACCTATGAAAGTTATAAGAGACTGTCTGAAAAATATTCTTCTATGTTATCAAGTCTCGACTTAGGAATTCATCCTAGAATTAAAGACCCACACTGCACTTAATGATGAAAGATATAGCAGATTTGTGGCAGTCAAGTTAATGCTAGAGGACAAGATATCACAACAATATGAAACTGCGTCCTGCCATTCTAACCTTTTAAGGCACTCCAAGGTTTCATCCCATTACTCGAAATCTATTGCTCAGTCCTCATCACTAAGGTCTCGTTCACAGCACTCTTCACTGAGTACTTCATTGGTGTTGGCACACGCAAAAGCGGAAGCAGCAAAGGTACAAGCTCACTACATTAGAAAGGAAGCAGCCATTAAGGCACAAGTCGCAGCTATACAAGCCCAATCTCAAGCTAATCAAGCAGCTATACAGGCTCAGGTGCAAGCGACCAAAGCTAAGGTTGAAGCTGAGTTGGAGGTCCTTCAGAAGGAAAGGGAAGAAGCAGCAGCCATGGCTGAGCCCAGAGCTCTTGAAGAAGTTGCTGAAGAAGAAGAAGCTTAGCATCCTATGTCCAAAATATCTAATGTCTCAGAAGGGCGTACCCTGCAAATTGTCCTAGACCAAAGCAAAGTCAATGCATTTGCACCAGAAGATTTGGCCTCAGCACGCCAGCCTGCTGAAGTCATGCAAGTAGAAAAATAGGCAGTTGATAACTATACAGTTGACCCCAGTCCAGTAGACATTTCTCTTTCTTTCAAACCTCTGGCACCTTACACAGTATTTCAGGTGCCATTAGAGACTAAGCTGCTTCAAGCTCATCAAATCACATTTAAACCTCCTGAGACTAGTCACATAGCGACCAAGACGCTGGCGACAACATTACCAGATGTGAAGCCTTCACATACGCTCAACCAAGCTGTCACTCCATTCTATCTTCCAACTCCCAAACATAGGGTATCAGATGGTGCCAACAACACCAGAGAGGGAGAAGTTCCCATCGCCATGATGCAGGAAAGAAATGACGCATCAGAAATCGCTAAGTACCTCACCCTCAGGGACCTCATCAGTACTAGCCTTACGAACTTTGATGATCACCCAGAGAACTATAGAAGTTGGAAGGCCACTTTCAAGACAACAGTTCAAACCCTTGGTGTTCCGCCTATGCAAGAACTTGATTTACTAATTAGATGGCTAGGTCCATGGTCGTCAAACTGTGTTAAGAGACTCAAAACCGTTCATATCTATTAACTAGTCGAAGGCCTTCGTCTCGCATGGGAAAGATTAGAGCAGACATACGGCCGTTCGGAAGAAGTTGAACATGCCTTATTTAAACGACTATACAACTTTCTACCGATACCAGACGGAGAGTGTTCTGTTCCAGTATCTTGCATTGTGTATTGGTATGCTCCTCTTTTTTCCTCCCCCCCTGTTTTCAGGTTTTTGATTAGCTTAGCCACTACCTGTTTTTCCAGTCATGCATTGCTGTTAGTGTGTGCTCAGCTTTCTGAGGAGAATCCCCATCTTCTTAGCTAGGAGTTTATTGTTGGCATAATTCTTTTACCATCTGGATTACCCTGCAACATCTTGTAATACAATCTCTGGATTAAAAGACTACTTGATTAACTCCTGGGTGTGTGATGTGTAAACTGTAAGTGGAGAATGTCTGATTCAACAAGTCACCTCCATACGCATAGAGGCTGCTCTCTCACAGATGCGTGATTGTATAAAGCTGACATTTCAAAACGCCACACTACAAGAGAAATATATACGCAGGTCACTGTTGCTGGTATTTGCGCTAAAAACTGTTTATTGACGTATTTCAGTACTATAAGAGAAATATATACACAGGCCCATCTTTTGTTATTTTTTGCGAAAAGCATTTAGTGTCCTATTTCATTACTAAAAGAGAAATATATCCGCAGGTCACTTTTGCTGTTATATGCGCTAAAAACTTTTATTGTCGTATTTCAGTCCAAAAAGAGAAATATATACGAAGGTCACTGTTGCAAAAATTTGCGCTAACAGCATTTAGTGGTCTATTTCAGTCCAAAAAAAGAAATATATACGCAGTTCACTGTTGCTGGTATTTGTGCTAAAAACGTTTATTGTTGTATTTCAGTACTACAGGAGAAATATATACACAGGCCCATCTTTTGTTATTTTTTTGCTAAAAGCATTTAGTGTCCTATTTCATTACTAAAAGAGAAATATATACGTAGGTCAGTGTTGCAGTAATTTGTGCTAAAAGCATTTAGTGGCCTATTTCAGTCCAAAAAGAGAAATTTATACGCAGTTCACTTCTGAAGCTATATGTGGTAAAAGCGTTTAGTAGCCTTTTCCAGTACCAAAAAAATATATATACGCACTTCACTTCTGCAGCTATATGTGGTAAAACCTTTATTGTTGTATTTCGGTTGAAAAACTAAATTGTATTCAGCTTTCAGCGCTGCTGTTATATCTTGTAAAATCTTTTTGGAAGGAATTTCGCTTAAAAAACAAAATTTTATTAAGCTTTCAGGGCTGCTGTTATATCTTGTTAAAAGGAGTACTCCAACTTTTTGGAGGTATTTCGGTCGAAAAACAAAATTTTATTCATCCTTCTGAATTTCAGTCCAAAAAGAGAAATATATACGCAGATCACTTCTGAAGCTATATGTGGTAAAAGTGTTTAGTTGCCTTTTCCAGTACAAAATATATATATACGCATTTCACTTTTGCAGTTATATGCTTTTAGCGCTGCAGTTATATGTTGTAAAATCTTTATTGTCGTATTTCGGTTGAAAAACTACATTTTATTCAGCTTTCAGCACTGCTGCGTAATAGCTACAATGATGCCGTGCCCGCAATGGACATCGTAGTGCGCATGCCCTGGCCCAGCGTGGGAGAGCGCAGGCGCGGGATCGCGATGGGAAAGAAGGAGGACACAAGGGAAGAGAAGGGCGGGCAGAGGCAGAGGATGAGTCGAAGAGACAGAGCAGCCTGGGCTCCAATGAGGTGAAAGCCGCCCCTGGGCACTTGCGAGCCCTCATATACATACCAATAATAAATCTTTTTGAAGGTATTTCAGTCAAAAAATAAAATTTTATTCAGCCTTCTGAATTTCAGTCCAAAAAGAGAAATATATACACAGTTCACTTCTGAAGCTATATGTTGTAAAAGTGTTTAGTTGCCTTTTCCAGTACAAAATATATATATACGGATTTCACTTTTGCAGTTATATGTGGTAAAACCTTTAGTGACGTATTTTGGTCAAAAAACTAAATTTTATTCAGCTTTCAGCGCTGCAGTTATTTGTGGTAAAATCTTTATTGTTGTATTTTAGTCGATAAACAACATTTTTTTCAGCTTTCAGCGCTGCGGTGATATTTAGCAAAATCTTTGTCGTATTTCGGTCGAAAAACTAAATTTTATTCAGCTTTCAGCTCTGCTGTTATATTTTGTAAAATCTTTTTGGAAGTATTTTGGTCGAAAAACTAAATTTTATTCAGCTGTCTGCGCTACAGTAATATATGTGGCAAAATCTTTCATGATGTATTTCGGGAGATGACCGGGACGCTACATGACCTTCCCAGGAGCTGCTGTCGGGAGCCACAGTTCATTTCTGAGACGTCCGTATAATGCGTGCACCACAGGATGTCCTCCTTCCCATCCATGATGACTGGGAACTCGTGATGTTTTCCCTGACGAAGAGACCAGGGGCTGGTAGTTATGGTTTGAATCGTGATGAACTTCGCAACTCTTCCAGACTCCAAGCAATCTTGAACCTTTCTCTTCTCATTGTTTGTAGCTACTAGATGCCTGGCCTTTTTATTATTAAATTTATTAAATATTTAATATTAAATTGAACCAAAACTTGATTAAAATTCTAAGAAAGTAAATTTAAATTTACCATATATTATCCCAATCTTTGAGGGAAATTCACAGACAATCAATTTGACAAGCCTTTTGTGCCGGAGAACGTGTATTATTACATTGTGTTTTAAACAACATTTTGTAAAGTTGAGACATTTTTACAATCTGTTCTGTCCCATATTCCCTATAAATGAATAGACAAAGCGGCCACTCTGTGGCCTCCTCATGCTGCTGCCACCTCTGTAATCTCTTATCGTCGTGCCACTCTGTGGCCTCCTCATGCTGCTGCCACCTCTGCAATCTCTCATCGTCGTGCCACTCTGTGGCCTCCTCATGCTGCTGCCACCTCTGCAATCTACATAGAAACATAGAATGTGTCAGCAGATAAGAACCATTTGGCCCATCTAGTCTGCCCAATATGCTGAATACTATGGATAGCCCCAGGCCCCATCTTATATGAAGGATGGCCTTATGCCTATCCCATGCATGCTTAAACTCCTTCACTGTATTTGCAGCTACCACTTCTCTCGTCATTGTGCCACTCTGTGGTCTCCTCATACTGCTGACACCTCCACACTCTGTCATTGTGCCACTCGGGGGCCTGCTCCTGATGCTGCTACTGCTGCCACCACCTCCAGACTCCGTGCCTACCTGTGTCTGCCGAATCTCCTCCTTGCTTCAGTGAGATCGCTGTAAATCTCGCGATGCGCGAGATTGCGCATGCGCAGTTGCAACATAGTGTTCCTTCCCTGTGCTGGCATTAGCCTCAGGGAAGGAACTGCGCATGCACGATCTCGCGTATCGCGAGATTTACAGCGATCTCACTGAAGCTAGGAGGAGATTCAGCGGACGCAGGCGGTGCTGGGCTCCTTCACATGGGGGGCGTGGCTGGGCACCAGGAAGGTTAGTACCAGCCCTTGGGCACCTTCCCAGGTTAATTTGCATATCAATAAAATCATTTTTTAAAGAAAATAAAAGCACCCAGAGCTATTCTACTGCTATATTGCGGACATGCTAGCGGCGATCTAGCCGTGCATATCCGCAGATCTATAGGGTCAAATGCCGTGACAGAATCCCTTTAAGTCAGTCTGATGGAATAGAAGTGTAAGATTAACCTATTTTGAATGCTTGCTATTATTTCCCAGTAACCAATACAAATGCACCGCCTTTAGTTACCTCCCGCCGGGAGGGTATATTCTGTGTGGACACTAAATAATAAACTAGAGATTTACTTTGACTCTGATGGGTGTGTCAGAGTTTGATTTCTCTGTGCATGTTAAGACACCTTTAAACTAATTTGGAGGAGTACATCAACCTACCTGGTATCTTGACCAAAACCAAAGTATTACCAGCATTATCCAGCCTCTGTTCCTGCCGTGTATCCCTCCTGCCTGTGTACTTGACCTCACAGTGCAGTTCAGATCAGTGTTTTAGGTTCTCCTGGTCTGTCTACTCTCTGGATACAGCTATAAAACTGTAATTTTGCATTATATATTGTACAATACAGCACAGCACTTCAACCTTGAAGGAGCAGGGATAGCATTCTATCTGGAGCTTGTCTTGCAGTTACTGTTCCTCCTAACCTTACCAGTCCACTCACTCTTCAGTACATGGACCAACAGGCCCCTCACTCAGGGCAGTCTCTCACTGTCCGCTGGTCACTATCTCTAGGCTGGTATATCCACAACTCACACTGACCCACAGTCTCTACTCTAACTTCAGTGGAAGCTCTTTGGGGGCAATTTTTTTTATTATTGCATTGCACTCATTTTGAGCTAAAAATATTTATATTAAAAAATATGACATCCTTTTTTCTGTGCAGAGCTTCGATGCTCTAGTAGCACCCTTTGGATTTTCTGTCTTTTCCATTAGACCAGGAGTGGACGTACTCCTTATCTCTGCTCTGACATCATAAACACTCATTATAGCTCAGTTCTTATCAGTTCTTATCTTGCTAATAAGAATGTGGCTTAAATAAGTCTTTTTGACCCCTCAGTAATTTAGAGATGAGGTTTAATAGATGGCCCTCACAAAATAAAAGAGAAAGTACCAGCTTATATTTAATAAAGGCCAATTGAAAAAATATATTTTTAGCCAAAGATAAGTAACATGCAATCCTGAAAAAATTGCCTCCGAAGGTGTACTTAGCCTTTAAGCTTTGCTATCAAGAGTTCATCTTCCAAAGGCAATCTACAGGGCTGCAGTTTTCATATGGAGATTTTTTACACTTGAGAAACTGGTACTGACCTTCAAACCACGGTGCATAGTTTCACTTCTCAATTTTGAGCCCACTTACTAGCCCGAACCGTGTTCTTGGTCCAAACCAACACCTGATCGTTCTCAAAAAAACAGTCCTGGAGAAAAGATAGGTCATGGTTTCTAGGTCAGCACATTTGAACTTGGTGCATACAAGTCTTATATACACTGCTGATGGTCATCAGGGGTGACTGACAATAAGGACAGCAGCAATATTCGAGGACAGCGAAGAAGGAACTGGTAGGGTGTGAATGCAGTTGCATTGTGAACAGTGTGGTTATAGGCCCATCATGGCTACATGTTCTTCTCACAAGTTATGGATCAGGTAAAGAAGTGCCCAGTTAACCGCTCACACACCCCATTTCCCTGTGGTTGTCAGGACATCATACTAGACTTCTTGTTAATGTGGAGCTTGAAAACATTCTTCTCTTCAGGTGTTTCTTGAGGTTAGGAAAGAGGTATTTTTCCAGAACTGAACCTACTCTGACTTGAACGCAGAATTTGCCAGTCATACTTTGCACCCATTTTTCTGATCGGTGAGAATAGACTCCCTTTAAAGAGGAGGCGGCGCTCGTGCGAACGCAGCTTCTGCTTCAAAATGACACCTCGTTGTTTCACTTGCAGGGGTGGCGCAGTGTAATTACAACTGCTCTTCCTATTCACTGTAATGGGACAATCAGTTTTAATTAGACAGCACCGCCAGTACACAGGAGACCACTTGCAGTGTAATTTTTCAGGCAGAAGACACCTCCTCTTCGAACAGCTGATCGGCGGTGGTGTAGGCAGTTAGACCCCACCAATCTAATATTGATGACCGATCCAGAGGATAGGTCATCAATAGAGATGAGCAAAGCAACTTCGTATGCTACATCCAAAGTCGCTTTGCTAAAAAATTAATTATAACACTGTACGGAGTTTTGTACAGTATTAGAATGTATGGGCTCTGATGAGCCGAAGTAAGTTATTCACCTAGTTGCTCGAGACTTCGTTGAATAACTTCGGTAATTGATTATTACAGTGAAAAACTTTGGAACCGAACTCGGCTTGAGATTTTTACTGTAATAATCAATTACCGTATGTTCTGCCCCAGCAGAGTTAATAATCCTTACAGATTATGTCTGTCTGAGTTTCCGTATTTCTGTAGTGATTAGTTTGGTTATAGCACCATCTAGCAGTCTTAAAAATGTATTGCACCTTGTTTTTCCTATTACAAAGACTGCTGCATTGTGGGTAGTGCAAAGCATCCTGGGAAAGAGAAGTCTCCATTCTCCAGGATACAGTACAGAGCTGTCCTATGCAGATCTCCTTCTCAAACTCCACCATCCTTGTGCATGCATATCTGGTGAAACATCTACCTTTGTTTCAGGGACAGAGCTGTTCGGTTAGTTGTATTGTTACTCAGAGAGTTGATATAACTGTTAGATGTTAGACATGCAGTCCTATGTACAGGCAGCCATTTTTAACATGTGCTTCAGTGTCAATGTAAGGTCACAGTACATGTCATTCTATGCTTTATTGTTATACATGCTATTTGTATTCTTGTAGTTTTACCGACAATACTCCTGTTTTACCATTAAACAAGTTAAACTACAGAAAACAGTCCTCTTATTTGGAAGACAGGAATGGTTTATGCTGAATGTCAGACTGCACACTGTGTGAATGTGTATGAAGACTGAACAGTAAAACAAATGCTAGTCACCAGCGATAGTGGATCTGACTATACGGAGCCGCCACCACACACGCTGTCCTGCGTACAAGATCGCAGCCGCTGCAATACAGTCACAAGAAGTCAGAGTACAGCCCCCAGCAAGTGCAGCGCGATCCAGTCCACGCTGACGGCTGTTTCTACATAGACTGAGTCCGCACAGAGACATTAAGCAGCCAGCAAAAGAAACACAATTTCCGCAAGCCAGGCATCATCATACAGGACCAGGGCACAAGCAAGCTGCTCTAGCAAGTCCTCAATAAAATAAAAGGCTGCTCTCGCCCATGCAGAAGCTGAGGCTGCAAAAGTAAGGTCTTCATTTGCTGCACAAGAGATGCAACTAAAGAAAGAGAGAGCATCAAGGGAAAAAGAGAGCGCATCAAGGGAAAAAGAGAGAGCATGCCTGCAAGAGTTAAAGTAAAAAGAGAGAGCATGCCTGAAAGCATTAAAGGAAGAATAGCATCACTGGAAGAAAAGAGAGCAGGCCTGCAAGCGTCACTGGAAGAAGAGTCGGCATGCTTGCAAGCGTCACTGGTAAAACTCGCCGCAGAGAAAGAATCGGCAGCTGCAGTGGCCAAAGCAGAGTTCCTAGAAGCCATAGAGTTCCCCGAATCCGAGAAACACAGCCAAGTACTTGTGCATAGACCTATATGAACAAGATCCAACACAGCTTGTCTCAGAATACGTCCATCAGCATCCCAAGACAGATGAAGACTATGATCCAGAATATAAGCCAGCCTATACAGAGTGTCAAAGATCCTACTTTGAACTACAGTACCTCGAGCAGGACAGTATGCAACAAAACGATGCTGACCACATCTACCGCCCTACAGAACGAAAGCTACAACCTTCGCTTCGACTTAAAGGGACAACCCTCACGTCAGAACGGTATTATACAGACTTCCCTAAGTCAGAAACCCCTAAAAGGTATGGTGATACACCACACACGCAGCATAACAACAACACAGCGGTCAGTATTGGAGCTAATGATGCCGCCAAGGACTTCGCTAAGTTCTTTGCTAAACAGTAGCTGGTTACAAGAGGACTTATAAAGTTCACCGATCACCCGGAGAACTACAAAGCATGGTGAGCCTCCTTCTAAAACGCCATAAGAGACGTAGATCTTTCCTGTATCTTTCCTTATATATATCTTTTTTTATATATATCTTTATTTATTTCTACCATTTGTCTTAAATAAAAATACAATTTTATAATATTTTTATGGATTCTTTTATGTATTTACATCAGCTAATTTGTCTATTCATATGTCCACTTTATTCTCCACCAACACACTGTTATCTATGAAATCCATCGAAGAGATCCAGATCCAGGATGATCCAGCCCAAATTTTTTAATATACTGGAATAAAATCCAGGGGCTATAAAAAACCATGGGGGCGCAATGGGGGCTTAGCCACTGAGGAAGGGACGTGAAGGTCCCGAAACGCGTCTGGTATACTAAGACCCCCAGCCTGTGAAATTTATCTACAAGAAGACTCCGGAGTCACGACCAATCTTCGGCCGCAGGAATATTACTGCATTGCATAGACGACCGGATCCACAGCCGAGCCCGCTGCAGACTGCGCGCTCCCCAGGTCAGACGCTCCGTGCAAACCCAAGTGGGACGCCACTGAGGGTAACTGGAGCAGGGAGCGGCGCATCAACAGTGAACGTAACCCCACACCGCCGCAACAAAGGGACACTCTTCTGAGCGGGTAGGACTGTATCCTATTAATGTGATAAAATATCACAGATTATTTTATCTTTTCTGCTGGATAAAACACTAACCCTGCTGATTATATAAAGACACATGCATTATAGAGGCGGCATATATTGATAAGTGGAAGTTACAGCTACTACTAACATTTTTCTGGATGGAATATTGACTTTTAATCATTAAACCGCCTGGATGGGACAATATTATAATCATTATTAATATCACTCTCTGGATAGGTGGATACCATTATTAATTGACTAATAATTTTGTGCTCTGACTATTTTAGATGGACTGAATCATTTAGCTAACCATACCACTGCCAATTTTGGATGAATTCTTTTGATATCGATTTTTAGGAGCTTAATGGTGGAGTTTTACTATTATTATATGTGATTATTATACGTTTATATTTTGATGCAGAGGATTGATGGACGGGCAAATGGACGGTCTATAACCTACGGTTGTCTGATTTGCTTCTGCACCTTTCACCTGTCATTCAAAGCCTTAGATCTGTGTGTACACTATATTATCTCGTTAAGTGTAATTAAACATCGTTCTTTCCCAGTCTGATCCAGAACTGGAGTGCCCGTCCTTTTTCACGTACACTTATTAATTTTGTCTTTGGGGTAAGGTGGGACCCATATTGGACGCTAGAGCACCCTATTTCCATCACTCTTCCTAAGTGAGCCACTCCCAGTCTATCATACCTTTTAAAAAGAGAGAGCATGCCTGCAAGAGTTAAAGTAAAAAGAGAGAGCATGCCTGAAAGCATTAAAGGAAGAAGAGCATCACTGGAAGAAAAGAGAGCAGGCCTGCAAGCGTCACTGGAAGAAGAGTCGGCATGCCTGCAAGCGTCACTGGTAAAACTCGCCGCAGAGAAAGAATCGGCAGCTGCAGTGGCCAAAGCAGAGTTCCTAGAAGCCATGGAGTTCCCCGAATCCGAGAAAGCCAAGTACTTGTGCATAGACCTATATGAACAAGATCCAACACAGCTTGTCTCAGAATACGTCCATCAGCATCCCAAGACAGATGAAGACTATGATCCAGAATATAAGCCAGCCTATACAGAGTGTCAAAAATCCTACTTTGAACTACAGTACCTCGAGCAGGACAGTATGCAACAAAACGATGCTGACCACAACTACCGCCCTACAGAACGAAAGCTACAACCTTCGCTTCGACTTAAAGGGACAACCCTCACGTCAGAACGGTATTATACAGACTTCACTAAGTCAGAAACCCCTAAAAGGTATGGTGATACACCACACACGCAGCATAACAACAACACAGCGGTCAGTATTGGAGCTAATGATGCCACCATGGACTTCGCTAAGTTCTTTGCTAAACAGTAGCTGGTTACAAAAGGACTTATAAAGTTCACCGATCACCCGGAGAACTACAAAGCATGGTGAGCCTCCTTCTAAAATGCCATAAGAGACTTAGATCTTTCCTGTAGTGAGGAGTTAGATCTCTTGGTGAAGTAGCTTGGAAGGGAGTCTGCTGAACATGCCAAAAGAATCAGAGACATTAACATAAACTTTCCTGGCAAAGGCCTAAAGATGGGCTGTTTGGAGCTTTGGAACAAAGCGTTATCTTCTCTGCAGGGTCGAATGTTTGCTGAATAGACTTGCTGCTTTCCATGTTACCAACATCATCGGATGAAAAAACATACCCGGGTCAGTAAAATCGTGCAAGCACCACATTGTAGTATTGGCGCCTGAAAATACCAGAGACTAAGTTCAGACCTGCAGTTAGTTAGGGTCTATGTGTGTGGCAGGCCGTAAAGACTGTTGATTGTTCACCACAAGGACCTACCAGTTCAGGTTATAGTTCTCACCGGAGATCAGGAAAGAACTTCACCTTTACTCCAGTCAATCCAGCGTTTTG
The DNA here is from genome assembly GCA_033119425.1 of Bufotes viridis. NCBI lineage: Eukaryota > Metazoa > Chordata > Amphibia > Anura > Bufonidae > Bufotes > Bufotes viridis. Next base: position 442,809,865 of record CM065592.1, read on the forward strand.
ATTGGGAGTAACATCAGACACGTGCCATAAAATCAGTTTTGAAAAAGAGTGGGGGAAACACTGTATAGGCCGGAAATTGTGTAAGCTGCTGTGTCGTACCGCGGGCTAGTCTGTATCTCACACCACACACAATTGTTCCTGTTCTTTAGGGTAATAACAGGTATGGCGAGGCAGAGTTAGCTCTGCTTGCAGTAGGTAAATTGCTCAAGTGTTTTCCGGCTACCATCGGAGGGTGCCGTGCTGTGCGACACAGAGGTCTTAGCCTCTGGGCTGAGTGCATGTAATCTAATCTTATGTTCATTGCATTTGGAGTTGTGTTTGATTAACCCATTACAGTAAAAAAATCAGTTTTACAAAAGCTGGTGTCAAAGTTGCTTTTCTCGTTCGTGACTTCGCTGTATTCTGGGAAGCCCACCCTGGTACACAGCTTACACCTTCATAGAAAGAATATTCCATAACAACCATGCAGAAATGGCCGCGCTCCAAGATGCCGAGGAGTGTTGTTCTTTACCCATATTCAGCGTGTATCATCCTAAAAAACAGGGCAGATACGAGTAGTATTCGAATCGAGCACCAGGTGCGAAAGTGTCTCACTAAATGATGTCTTACTGTCTGTGTCACCGCCGGTTCTGGGAGACGGTCGGTCAGAGGTTCCTCCCTGTCTTGTGTATGACGTTTTTTGTTTTGGTTTCACTTTGCTCAGTTCCTTTCTCTCCCTCAGCTGCCTCTTATCTTTGATTAATTGGTTTGCCTTATATTCTCTCCCTTACTGCTTCTCCTTGTAGTTTATATTACTTCCTGGATGAAGTGTGTGCTGCTGGAGTCTGCAGTTGATTTAGAGATTTTAAGATAAGTGCATTCCGTTTACTTTGTGTTTTGTTTGCTGGCTTGATTCTAGGTGACCCTGACTCCCTCCGTATTCTGTGCAGGGAGCCGGTGGCCGTTCCCCTCACTACTATAGGGAATTCAGGTGTCACTCAGTTATAGGGAGGAGGGCATGTATTTGTCTACCACCAGGACCTGTACATGTGCTAAGTAGTTTGGGAGAGTTCTTAGGGATTTATAGGGCCCTCCTATATTTTCCTTAGTTTGGCATCGAGCCAGTCTGTCGTTATTTATCAGTTCCTGCTAACTGTACTCCATCCCTGACATTATAAACCTCTTTAACCGTCTCAAGCATGGATCCGGTTTCAGCCTTGATTGACCGCATGCAAGGTCTTTCTCTGGAGGTATCAGATCTCCGTGAAACTGTTTGTCAGCTTCAGGTGAGCAGTTCTGCTGGCGTTCATGGAGTTTGTTCCGAGCCTAAAATCTCTCTTTCGGATACATTTTCCGGGGGTAGTGAGAATTTTGTTAGTTTTAGAGAGGCTTGCAAACTCCATTTTCGCTTACGTCCCCATTCCTCTGGTGATGAGGAGCAAAGGGTGGGGATCATCATCTCGCTGCTCAGGGATAACGCTCAGTCTTGGGCCTTTTCACTGTTGGCGGGGGCACGCTTCCTCCGATCGGTAGATGAATTTTTATAGCCCTGGGTCAGATATATGATGATCCGGATCGTATTGCTCTGGCTGAATCTAAACTGCGTCTTTTATGCCAGGGTAAACAGTCCGCAGAGATATATTGTTCTTAATTTCGGAGATGGGCAGCTGATACTGGTTGGAATGACGCTGCACTCCGAAGTCAATTTTGTCATAGTCTTTCTGAGAGATTAAAAGATGCATTTGCTTTTCATGAGAGACCAGTGTCTTTGGAGTCTGCCATGTCTCTAGCCGTTCGTATTGACAGGCATCTGAGAGAGAGAGGGGAGACTACTCTTTCCTGTCATATTTAGCCCAAGGACACTGGAGTTGTCTCATTCAGTGCGCAGGGGTCTCAGTCTGTCTCGATCCCCTCTGAGGAGGAGGCTATGCAGCTGTTTTTTTTTGCCTCTGATACTAGAGGATTGAGCTCTCAGAGGAGGGTATGTTTATGTTGTGGAGGTATTAACCATTTAGCTAATGTTTGCCCTTCTAGGAGGTTCATGGGGTTTTCTGAGGGTAATCTATAGAAAAGGGAAAAGAAACCCTCTGAAAACTTTCCATTTGCTACAATTGGCAAGTTTAATGCGGAAATTGAAGATTTGCAGTTTGCTTGTAGTTCCCGTTTTCTCCTACCTGACAGGGTGGTGCTAGACAGCAAGAACATTCTTTGTGAGATTTTTGTAGATAGTGGAGCAGCTGTCAATCTCATTGATAGTCAATTTGCTACAACACATGGTTTCCAGGTGTGCACTTTGGAAAAAACTATACCTGTTTTTGCTATCGATTCCGCTCCACTTTCTCAAAAATCGTTAGAGGGCATAGTTCACAATATCCGTTTGACTGTGGGTGACACTCATGTTGAGGATGTGTCATGTTTTGTCTTAAGCGGATTACCTACTCCTCTAGTGTTGGGGCTACCCTGGCTCACTAAACATAACCCCACCATTGATTGGCAAGTAGGCAAATAAATGGTTGGAGTGAGTTTTGCAGAGAGAATTGCCTCACGGCAACTCTCGCAGAGGTTTCTACCAAGACTGTACCTTCTTTTCTCTCTGAATTTTCTGATGTGTTTTCCGAGAGTGGCGTCCAGGAGTTGCCCCCTCACCGGGAGTATGATTGTCCAATTAATCTCATTCCAGGCGCCAAGCTGCCTAAATCACGATTATACAATCTCTCTCAACCTGAGAGAGTCACCATGCGTACTTATATCTCTGAGAGCCTGAGAAAGGGGCATATGAGACCCTCGAAGTCACCTGTTGCCGCTGTTTTTTTCTTTGTTAAAAAAAAAAGATGTTTCTTTAAGACCAGGGAGCTTAACCGTATCACGATTCATGACCCCTATACGCTTCCTCTGATTCCGGATTTGTTTAACCAGATTGTGGGGGCTAAAGTTTTTTCTAAGTTGGATTTAAGAGGGGCATACAACCTTGTCAGGGTCAGGAAGGGGGACGAATGGAAGGGGGATGAATGGTAGACGGCCTTCAATACCCCGGAGGGTCATTTTGAGAACTTGGTTATGCCCTTCGGTTTGATGAATGCTCCGGCCGTCTTCCAACATTTTGTGAACAGCATTTTCTATCATTTAATGGGGAAATTTGTACTGGTGTATCTAGATGACATTTAGATTTTTTCTCCTGATTTCAAGACTCATCGGGACCACCTATGTCAGGTCCTGCTGATTTTGCGGGAGAATAAATTGTACGCTAAACTGGATGTGTGTTTGCAGTTCCAGAGATTACATTTCTCGGTTTTCTTCTCTCCGCTTCTGGTTTACGGATGGACCCAGAGAAGGTCCACGCCGTCCTTGATTGAGAGCTTCCCAAAAGTCAGAAGGCGCTGATGCGGTTTTTGGGTTTTGCTAATTATTACAGAAAGTTCATTTTGAATTATTCCTCTGTTGTTAAGCCACTCACTGATATGACTAAAAGGGGATGGATTTTTCCTCATGGTCGGAAGAAGCGCTTCAAGCCTTTTCTAGTATTAAAGAGCGTTTTGCTTCCGCTCCCATTTTGGTACAACCTGATGTCTCTCTACCTTTTATTGTTGAGGTGGATGCCTCTGAGGTGGGGGTGGGCGCGGTCTTATCTCAGGGTCCCTCTCCTGCTAAATGGCGACCATGTGCCTTTTTCTCAAAAAAGCTCTCCGCCACAGAAAGAAATTACGAAGTGGGAAATAGGGAGTTGTTGGCCATCAAATTGGCTTTTGAGGAATGGTGTCATTGGTTGGAGGGAGCCAGACACCCAATTACGTTGTTTTCCGGGAGGGGGGAACTTTGAGGACCCAGGTCCCATTTTCGCTGATGGGGTGGTCATCTCTGCTCTTTATCCTGATTTGGAGGCAGAGGTTCAGGCAGCCCAGGCTGAGGCACCTGATCTTTGTCCTCCTGGGAGGTTATTTGTGCCGCTCGCTTTGCGACACAAAGTTTTTAAGGAGCACCATGACAGTGTTCTTGCTGGGCACCCGGGGAGTAGAGCCACAGTGGATCTCATTGCTCGCAGATTCTGGTGGCCAGCTCTTCGTAAGATGGTTGAGGGGTTTGTGGCAGCCTGCGAGACCTGCGCTCGTGCCAAGGTCCCTCATTCACGGCCATAGGGATCTATCTTCCCCTTACCCATACCTTCCCTTCCTTGGACGCATTTGTCCATGGACTTCATTACAGACTTGCGTCGCTCCTCGGGGAAGACTGTGATTCTAGTGGTAGTGGACCGTTTTAGCAAAATGGCGCATTTTATTCCTTTTCCTGGGTTACCCAATGCTAAGACGCTGGCGCAAGCGTTTGTTGATCATATTGTTAAATTACATGGCATTCCTTCTGACATCGTTTCTGATAGGGGCACGCAATTTGTTTCCAGATTCTGGAAGGCCTTCTGTTCTTGCTTGGGGGTTCAGTTGTCGTTTTCTTCTGCTTTTCATCCGCAGTCGAATGGTCAGACCGAACGCGTCAATCAGAATCTGGAGACATATCTGTGCTGATTTGTTGCGGAGAATCAGGAGAATTGGTGTTCTTTTTTGTCCCTTGCGGAGTTTGCTTTAAATAACCGTCGTCAGGACTCCTCTGATAAGTCACCATTTTTTGGTGCATATGAGTTTCATCCGCAGTTTGGGACATTCTCTGGAGAGGGGTCTTCTGGTTTACCTGATGAGGAGAGATTTTCCTCATCCTTGTCTCTTATTTGGCAAAAGATTCAGGGATTTATAAGGCCCTCCTATATTTTCCTTAGTTTGGGATCAAGCCGGTCTGTCGTTATTTATCAGTTCCTGCTAACTGTACTCCATCCCTGACAGTCTGGTCCAGAACTCAACAACAGACTTCTAGAGGTACTTCTCTGCTTCCATATATTTGTGCTGAGAGTGTGGATATGGGCACAGATGACGTCCCTACCACTATTCCCTAGGTCAGTAATGCAAAAAACAAAAAGTAGGGAAAGAACCTAGGTTCTTTCCCTACTTTTTGTTTTTTACTTCTCTGCTTCCGCAGAGATTCCATAGCATTTATGGCCGACATATCAACAGATGTTTCACTGCTTTCTCGCCAAGAAGAACATAGAAACTACTTGAGGTTCTTCTGGTACGGCAACAACGACCCCAGTGTAGAGTAGCGAATGAGAGTGCACATCTTCGGAAACAGTCCTTCCCCTGCAGTCGCTATCGAAGGTCTCCGACATTCAGCCTGAGAGGGTGAAGCAAAGTATGGGTCAGATGTCAGATCCTTTGTGGAAAAAGATTTTTATGTGGACGACTGCTTGAAATCTACACACATGAACGAGACCGCAATCAGTCTCCTGAACAGGGCTCAAGAGATGCTTGCTCCATCTAATCTGAGGTTGCACAAAATCGCCTCCAACAGCCGTGAGTTAATGGAGGACTTCTCACCCCAAGACCATTCGGGTGATCTAAAGGACTTGGATCTTAGCACCGACTCCCTTCCCATGCAGCGGAGCCTCGGTTTGCTCTGGGATTTAAAGGCGGATACATTTACCTTCCAAATCAGCAAGGAAGAAAAGCCCTTCACACGCAGAGGAGTTATGTCCACCATAAACAGCTTATATGATCCTCTGGGATTCGTAGCGCCTGTTACCATCCAAGGTAAAATTATGCTAAGAGACTTCACCACAGAGACGTCTGATTGGGATGACCCGCTTCCCATGGAGAAAAAGGACCTGTGGACATGTTGGAAGAAGTCTCTCGAAGCTTTGACCAGTCTTCACGTGGCACTACTCTATGCTTCCATGCCATCAACTAAAGTCAAGATGCAAAGAATGTATATCTTCTACGATGCTTCAGTCAAGGTGATTGCAGCTGCACTTATTTGGAAGACAGGGATGGTTTATGCTGAATGTCAGACTGCACACTGTGTGAACAGTTATGAAGACAGAACACCGAAGTTATTCAATGAAGTCTCGTGCGACTTCGTGAATAACTTACTTCGGCTCATCAGAGCCCATACATTCTAATACTGTACGGAGATACATCTCCGTACAGTATTATAACAAGTTTTTTAACGAATTGGCTTTAAATGTAGCATCCAAAGTTACTTCACGCATCTCTAGTTATCAATATGTATCTGCTACACAACCCCATGTCTTGGCGTTGTTTTATCGATTTATCATTAATTTCAGTTTTGCTGCAAAATGGTCACGCTGTGTGAACACACCCGTACATCTGAATTTAAATGTGCATTGAAAAATCTTGTTCTGTTTTTATCAATGTGTGAAAACAACCAGGATGGAATTTTTTCTATTGCATAGAAAGGAAGAAAGAAAGAAAAATTAAAACAGAACACTCATAATTCTCGTAAAAGAGTTTCCAGAATTAAGAATGCAAAGAATTTAATAAGTAACATCAAGAACAGGAGGACCCCCTACTAACAACTCCGTTACTTATTGTAGATTTTTTATCCTAGTGACTTCAGGACCTTTGATGATGTCATGGTCATGTGATCAGTCACATGAGGGAAGGAGTAAAAAAGTGGAGGTCTTTCACTGTTCAGCACTTCCTGTCATGTGACCAGTGTGACATCATCGCAGGTCCTGCAGCCCCAGGAGGTGAGATCTGCAGGTCAGTTATTGGTCGGGGGATGTGTGACTTGGTTCTGGCTTTATTAGAATGGAGCGGTTCTATAGGTGATATATAGCAGGTCCAGCCAGCAGGGGGCAGCACCAGCCATAGAGAGTCTCTGCTCACACAGTCTGGAGGTCAGGAGGGGAGTTCTCCTCAGACATGTCTGCTCTCCCCCTGGAATATTAGGAGACCCCCCAGACCCCTGTAAGAGTGGCTGTTCTCCTGGATTAGAGGGGTCTTCCATCATCACACAATGTTCTGTGATATCACTAGGATATGGAGTCAGTGTGTGATCGGTGGGGACAACCTCTTCTAGATGAAGGGGCTGCAGCGCTGTGTCCTCTCCTCACTTTCCCTGCACAGCGGAGGCCGGAGCTCTATAGTATGTAGATAACTGCACACGCGGTGTCTGTACATGTGAATACACGCCTGTGTACATACAGAGAGACTGCAGCAGGAATCAGAGGAGAGAGACGGCGACAGGACTTCTCCTCACTCATCACCGCACAGTATAGAGATATTATATAGCTTCTCATGTATATATATTACATACACCCCCTACACTATCATCACCGCACAGTATAGAGATATTATATAGCTTCTCATGTATATATATTACATACACCCCCTACACTATCATCACCGCACAGTATAGAGATATTATATAGCTTCTCATGTATATATATTACATACACCCCCTACACTATCATCACCGCACAGTATAGAGATATTATATAGCTTCTCATGTATATATATTACATACACCCCCTACACTATCATCACCGCACAGTATAGAGATATTATATAGCTTCTCATGTATATATATTACATACACCCCCTACACTATCATCACCGCACAGTATAGAGATATTATATAGCTTCTCATGTATATATATTACATACACCCCCTACACTATCATCACCGCACAGTATAGAGATATTATATAGCTTCTCATGTATATATATTACATACACCCCCTACACTATCATCACCGCACAGTATAGAGATATTATATAGCTTCTCATGTATATATATTACATACACCCCCTACACTATCATCACCGCACAGTATAGAGATATTATATAGCTTCTCATGTATATATATTACATACACCCCCTACACTATCATCACCGCACAGTATAGAGATATTATATAGCTTCTCATGTATATATATTACATACACCCCCTACACTATCATCACCGCACAGTATAGAGATATTATATAGCTTCTCATGTATATATATTACATACACCCCCTACACTATCATCACCGCACAGTATAGAGATATTATATAGCTTCTCATGTATATATATTACATACACCCCCTACACTATCATCACCGCACAGTATAGAGATATTATATAGCTTCTCATGTATATATATTACATACACCCCCTACACTATCATCACCGCACAGTATAGAGATATTATATAGCTTCTCATGTATATATATTACATACACCCCCTACACTATCATCACCGCACAGTATAGAGATATTATATAGCTTCTCATGTATATATATTACATACACCCCCTACACTATCATCACCGCACAGTATAGAGATATTATATAGCTTCTCATGTATATATATTACATACACCCCCTACACTATCATCACCGCACAGTATAGAGATATTATATAGCTTCTCATGTATATATATTACATACACCCCCTACACTATCATCACCGCACAGTATAGAGATATTATATAGCTTCTCATGTATATATATTACATACACCCCCTACACTATCATCACCGCACAGTATAGAGATATTATATAGCTTCTCATGTATATATATTACATACACCCCCTACACTATCATCACCGCACAGTATAGAGATATTATATAGCTTCTCATGTATATATATTACATACACCCCCTACACTATCATCACCGCACAGTATAGAGATATTATATAGCTTCTCATGTATATATATTACATACACCCCCTACACTATCATCACCGCACAGTATAGAGATATTATATAGCTTCTCATGTATATATATTACATACACCCCCTACACTATCATCACCGCACAGTATAGAGATATTATATAGCTTCTCATGTATATATATTACATACACCCCCTACACTATCATCACCGCACAGTATAGAGATATTATATAGCTTCTCATGTATATATATTACATACACCCCCTACACTATCATCACCGCACAGTATAGAGATATTATATAGCTTCTCATGTATATATATTACATACACCCCCTACACTATCATCACCGCACAGTATAGAGATATTATATAGCTTCTCATGTATATATATTACATACACCCCCTACACTATCATCACCGCACAGTATAGAGATATTATATAGCTTCTCATGTATATATATTACATACACCCCTACACTATCATCACCGCACAGTATAGAGATATTATATAGCTTCTCATGTATATATATTACATACACCCCCTACACTATCATCACCGCACAGTATAGAGATATTATATAGCTTCTCATGTATATATATTACATACACCCCCTACACTATCATCACCGCACAGTATAGAGATATTATATAGCTTCTCATGTATATATATTACATACACCCCCTACACTATCATCACCGCACAGTATAGAGATATTATATAGCTTCTCATGTATATATATTACATACACCCCCTACACTATCATCACCGCACAGTATAGAGATATTATATAGCTTCTCATGTATATATATTACATACACCCCCTACACTATCATCACCGCACAGTATAGAGATATTATATAGCTTCTCATGTATATATATTACATACACCCCCTACACTATCATCACCGCACAGTATAGAGATATTATATAGCTTCTCATGTATATATATTACATACACCCCCTACACTATCATCACCGCACAGTATAGAGATATTATATAGCTTCTCATGTATATATATTACATACACCCCCTACACTATCATCACCGCACAGTATAGAGATATTATATAGCTTCTCATGTATATATATTACATACACCCCCTACACTATCATCACCGCACAGTATAGAGATATTATATAGCTTCTCATGTATATATATTACATACACCCCCTACACTATCATCACCGCACAGTATAGAGATATTATATAGCTTCTCATGTATATATATTACATACACCCCCTACACTATCATCACCGCACAGTATAGAGATATTATATAGCTTCTCATGTATATATATTACATACACCCCCTACACTATCATCACCGCACAGTATAGAGATATTATATAGCTTCTCATGTATATATATTACATACACCCCCTACACTATCATCACCGCACAGTATAGAGATATTATATAGCTTCTCATGTATATATATTACATACACCCCCTACACTATCATCACCGCACAGTATAGAGATATTATATAGCTTCTCATGTATATATATTACATACACCCCCTACACTATCATCACCGCACAGTATAGAGATATTATATAGCTTCTCATGTATATATATTACATACACCCCCTACACTATCATCACCGCACAGTATAGAGATATTATATAGCTTCTCATGTATATATATTACATACACCCCCTACACTATCATCACCGCACAGTATAGAGATATTATATAGCTTCTCATGTATATATATTACATACACCCCCTACACTATCATCACCGCACAGTATAGAGATATTATATAGCTTCTCATGTATATATATTACATACACCCCCTACACTATCATCACCGCACAGTATAGAGATATTATATAGCTTCTCATGTATATATATTACATACACCCCCTACACTATCATCACCGCACAGTATAGAGATATTATATAGCTTCTCATGTATATATATTACATACACCCCTACACTATCATCACCGCACAGTATAGAGATATTATATAGCTTCTCATGTATATATATTACATACACCCCTACACTATCATCACCGCACAGTATAGAGATATTATATAGCTTCTCATGTATATATATTACATACACCCCCTACACTATCATCACCGCACAGTATAGAGATATTATATAGCTTCTCATGTATATATATTACATACACTCCCTACACTATCATCACCGCACAGTATAGAGATATTATATAGCTTCTCATGTATATATATTACATACACCCCCTACACTATCATCACCGCACAGTATAGAGATATTATATAGCTTCTCATGTATATATATTACATACACCCCCTACACTATCATCACCGCACAGTATAGAGATATTATATAGCTTCTCATGTATATATATTACATACACCCCCTACACTATCATCACCGCACAGTATAGAGATATTATATAGCTTCTCATGTATATATATTACATACACCCCTACACTATCATCACCGCACAGTATAGAGATATTATATAGCTTCTCATGTATATATATTACATACACCCCTACACTATCATCACCGCACAGTATAGAGATATTATATAGCTTCTCATGTATATATATTACATACACCCCCCTACACTATCATCACTGCACAGTATAGAGATATTATATAGCTTCTCATGTATATATATTACATACCCCCTACACTATCATCACCGCACAGTATAGAGATATTATATAGCTTCTCATGTATATATATTACATACCCCCCTACACTATCATCACCGCACAGTATAGAGATATTATATAGCTTCTCATGTATATATATTACATACACCCCCTACACTATCATCACCGCACAGTATAGAGATATTATATAGCCTCTCATGTATATATATTGCATACACCCCCTACACTATCATCACCGCACAGTATGGAGATATTATATAGCTTCTCATGTATATATATATTACATACACCCCCTACACTATCATCACAAAGAGAAGCTGAATACAGAGCTCGGCGGTCTCCGGCAGTCCCATGGAGTTTATTGGAGCAAAAGCATTAATGTGTGACCACCGCTCTATACACTCTTGTGATTGGTGGAGATCCCAATGGTTGTATCCCCACCGATCAGATACTTTTCCTTTATCCTGTGTGTAGGGAATTAATCCCTATGGTGAGACAACTCCTTTAATAATTATTATTCCATGAGACTCTTTACTTCATATACGATGTTCTTCCAAATGTGATTTTGCTCTCAATCCTCCGTGTTTCCCTCAGGTTCCCAGGTACAAGACTCTCATAGCTAAAATTTTCTTTTGAAAGACAATGGTCCTTTCCATCGATGACCCACCAAGGATGGAGAAGGACAGAGACCTCCTGGCTGCGAGGATATTAGACCTCACCCTGGAGATCATCTCCTTGATAACTGGAGAGGTGAGAGTCTCACATGACATCACTCTTATCTCTAGTAATAAACCAGGGAAATGTCTGGAAAGGTGAAGGATTCTTAGAATCTCTGTAGTGATCGGCGTCTCCCCGTACACAGGATTACACAGTAGTGAAGAAGTCGTCTGGTGAGTGTGTAACACCCCGTGTGTCAGGAGGATGGAGCAGGACCCAGAGCCCCATCACCGAGCCTCCACCTCATTCCCTGATACATGAGCAGAAGATCCTAGAACTTACCACCAGGATCACTGAGCTGCTGAGCGGAGAGGTGAGCGCTGCTGGGAATGCTGGGACATTATACAATAACGCCAAGGGAGGGGTCTGGTAATGACTGTGTCCTTGTGTTGTCAGGTTCCTATAAGGTGTCAGGATGTCGCTGTCTATTTCTCCATGGAGGAGTGGGAGTATTTAGAAGAACACAAGGATCTGTACAAGGACGTCATGATGGAGAATCACCAGCCCCTCACATCACCGGGTAAGAGGAGACCTTCCATGACTGTAGAGGAGAGAACAGTCCTGAGAGTCAGATCCCCATCATCTGATCATCACATATAGACAATGTATTCAGTCACTGTGTGTATTTCCTACAGATGGATCCAGTCAGAGAAATCCACCAGAGAGATGTCCCAGTCCTCAGTATTCCCAGGACTGTCCAGAGGAGAAACCAAATATCCCACTGGATCATCAGGTAGGTGAAGCTGAGGTTCCTACAGATCCTCTATAGACTGATGTAATGGAGCTTTCTACTGACCCCCCAGCAGCAGTGGAGTATACTGGGCGCTCTGCTGCATCCTGTTATTGGTGGCTGAAAATGGTTTCTGGTTTCATAAAAGATTGTGATAAAGGGAATCTGTGACCTTTATTAACCGTGAGTAATACTACTGACACTGACCTCTGATGAGTATTTTATGTCTATCTGTACTGCTGTAAAGCTCCGGTGCACTACATTCTACTACATCCTGGCACGGGTCGTATAGACATATAAAGTACCACAGTTAAAGAGGTTATCTGCTTTTGCTATATTGAAAGGTCATCAATATCAGATTGGTGGGGGCCCGACTGCCAGCACTCTCACCAAGTTGTTCAAAGAGAACACGACATTCCTACGAGCTACGAGTTCTCTTCTCTGTTTACTTGCTTTTAGTCTGCATTTCAGTGGCGAGCAGGTGTAATTACAGTTCCGCCATCCCCATTAACTTCAATGGGATGGCTTCCGCCTACTGAAGTGGATAGGACCTGCTGACCGCTGCAGTGCTAGCGGCGAGCAGGTAAACAGTGAAGAGAAAGCAGCGCTCATAGAAACGCTCCGTTCTCTTCAAACAGCTGATCGTGGGGGTGTCAGCAGTAGGGCTTCCACCAATCTGATATTGATGACATATCATGAGTATAGGACATTAATGTAGCAAATGCGGAGAAGCCCTTTAATAGTGACTTATCAAGGTGACAGATTACCTTCAACAGGGTTGCCCACAGGGCTATCCACAGGATAGTCTATAAGCGTCCAGTCTGTGGGGGTCCACCTGGTGACTTCTACTGAACATAAAAGGGTTCCCATAATGGAGCAGAGGTCGAGTGTGCAAGCTACCAGTCCGTGCAGAATCTGTGGGCCTTCTGCAGAGAAGGTAAGTGCAGAGCTTGGCGATCTGCAGCAGCCCCAAAAAGGTGAATGAAGCAGCAGTGCCAATGCTCGAGTGCTGCTCTATAAAAAAGGGCATCACCCACCAGAGAGAACCCCTTTAATTCTCCAATATGCATTCAATTGTACACGAACAGCACAATGCCAGTTAGCTGCTTCCAAGGCAAAATGCTGTACGACTTATGAGCACCGCCCTTATCTAGAACATGTCCTATAGTTTTAAAGGAATCGTCTTACCTGAGACAATGGTGGCATATTACACGTATCTCTAGAACCAAGCTCCCAAAGTGAAGGAGAGCGAATTGCACATGTGGGGCCCCTCTTTATCTTATTTCTGTGGGAGTGCCGAAAAGAGCCAAGAGGTGCGCTCAGCTATCTTCGGAAGTCCAATAGAAATGAATGGAAACTGCACAGTGCAAGCGCGCCGACCGCTCCGATCAGTTCTATGGAACTACTGGAAATAGCTAAGCCAGCACTCTGCTATTTTCAGCGCTCCCATTCAAATAAATGGAGGGCGGCCGCACATGCGTAGAGCACTGGTGTTCAGTTTGAGAATTACGTTCCTAGAGAGATAGGTCGAGGTCCAGGAGGTGGGACCTGCACCTATCTGACATTGGTGGAGTACCCTAGCTCTGTGTCACCAAATAGTAAAAAAAGTACAAAGTGATAAGAGGCCTGAGACCCTCAGTTATGAAGGAAAATTTTATTTAGTCTTCATAGGAGATATCTAAGGGGAGACCTGATAAAATACAAATATATAAATGTATGAAGGTTCAGTCTCCAGCGGTGATAAAAGGCTTCTCTACTGTAAAAGCGGTGACGTTGCTGCATGATGTGAGAACTGGAGTGATGAGCACAGCGCCCCCTGCAGGATAGGATCAGATCGTTTCATATGTGTAAAATACTTGTCTGAATGTTGATCCTGTCTGATCACCACGTGAGGAGATCCTTCTCCTTTAGGGCAGATTGTTTCATGTATTCTAGGGGTTTTTGACCTTCACCTGGATATAAGATAAACTTCAGTTCCTGTTTGTTTGTTTTTTCTCACGCCTTCAATGTTGGATCCTTGCAGGAAATATCTGGTGAAACATCGAATGGACTCGAAAAACTCGTATCAGTGTCTGTGAATGGTAAGAGCCTTTCGTAAATCTATGATTGTAAATGTCTTTATTAATGGGACCACTGTTAAGAAGTTCAGAGAAACTTCCTCCTCATCATCATTATTGTTACGAGATGTAGGTGATAATCGCGATGTCCTCTTCCAAGATGATCATTCTACTAGTTTCCTCTTCGGGGATCGCTGCTCACATAGATGTGTTACCAACTGGGAGGTGATTGCGGCCGTGAGCAGACTGCTCGTCTTCAAAGCCCTCATGCAGGGTCCCATCGTTTCAATATAACTGTGCCCTTCCCGCATACAAGTTTTTTTTTTGTTTCATTTGCAAACTTTTTGAAAAATTGGCTATCTAGTCTGCTGAAAGGAACTCACTGGAAATGTGAAATTCCCCTTGGCGGCCTGCTGTACTTTAGGGTCACCTTGAAGTAGTTGATAATGGTTTCATTAAGAGGGGTCTAGGCCTTAAAAACAAAGGTTAAACAACCGGGTCAGCTTCACTTATGGGTAATGAGATAGCTCTTTCCAGGATCATTGCAGCCTCTTATTTTTGCTGATTGGTGAGAATCTGATACCTGGGCCCCTACAGACATTATATTCTCACGTCTCGGTATCAGAAGATAGCATCGTGTGGACAAATGTGCAGGGGAATGGATGTTTAAAGGGAGTCTGTCACATTATTTTCACCAATATAACTAAGAGCACTGCCCCACGGAAGATTGCAAACGCATTCCAAACAAAGCACTTTTATTCTGCTGAAAAATGGCTCCCATGTGCCCATCTGGGCTTTCTTTGCTGTTCCAAGTGCCCAAAGCAAAACCCTCCTAGCCCTATTCAGCAGAATACTGACATCTGCCTGTGTTCCAGATATTGACTCTTCACTGCCGGATCTGTGTCAATCCAGAGCTGCCTGCCCTAACCTTGGACTGGTTTCTGAACTTTCATGTACTCTGCCCGCCCCAATCCCGGCCTGTTACTGACTATGGTTTCCCTGCCCCTTAGATGTAATGCATCAGTGTCTCTATAATTCATGGATCAGTAGTCAATCAAACAGAGACTACTCCAGGAGGTAGTGGCCTGGTGGTTCCCTGCAGTTGAGTCTAGATCTTTGTGTAGGGATGAAAGGGTGTGGACCAAGGGACTGCAAGGATAACACCTATATGAGTAGCTCTAATCCAGTTCAGTTGGGTTTACACAGTGGTTCCACGCCCATTGTCTTACAGTTTGCCCACACAAAGTGATCTCACTGGCCCACCTGGACTGTGTCTCCCTAAAGTATATAAGGAGTTAACTAACCAGCAAGGTCGCCAGCATCAGCCTCTGCAGTACCTGCCGTTCCTGCCCTACCACCTTCATCAGTCACAGCCTCCGGTGTTTCCAGTGTTCGCCTTCCGCTACCTATGCACTAAGAGATCCTAAGTTATACTGTGGGTTCCTGGTCCACTCCCCTCTGGGAACATAGTAACTCATTGACCTGTAGTCTTTGGGAATTCTGGCTACCTTACGTAAGTTCTTCAAAGAGCCCTGTCAGTCTGCTTCTACAGCCTCCTCACTTCGGCCACGGTAACCTCACTGTGGGAGAGTACGCCATACTGTTCCACACCCTTGCCTCTGAAAGGACGTGAAAATTTAAGACCCTGGTGGCTACTCTCTAGGAGGGTCTGTCACATTAAGCATGAGCTGACAGGTCAGATGTACCATCTACCCTGGACAACCCGAATAACCTAGCTACCTGCATAAACATTTGCTTCAGAGACTGTATCAAGGAGTTTGCATCTGAGCAGAGTTCCTAGGCTGGCACCTTCATTCCAGAGGCTCTTGTTTCCTTCTTTGTCTCCACCCCGCGGCCCATGCAGTTGAAAAGAGTCATATTGTCCAAGAAGAAGCGTCCACTTGATGGAGTGTGTTTGTATCGAGGTGCCCATGATCACAACAAGACTTGCCCTGAAGCTGGGAAACTGGTGCCTAGGCTCAGTTGGAGAGACTACCCTAGGTGAAGACAAGCTCTTTCCAAGTTTACTAAATTGGTCTTCCTGCATCAGGCCTTAGTAACCCAGTATTGCATTCCATCAGACAGTTGGAAAGGTCCTTGGTGGATTTCTTTATAGGCTTCATGGAACCAAGCTCTCCACGAAAGTGGATCTTCTGTGAGCTTACAATCTGATTCGGATACAAGAGAATGATGAGTGGTAGATTGCTTTTCACACCCAAGAAGGTCATTATGAATATCTCGATATACCCTTCGGCCTCTGTAACAGTCTTGCAGTTTTCCAGGAGTTTGTTAAATGTGTCTTTTGTGATCTCCTCTATGTCTGTGTAGTGATCTGTCTGAACGACATCTTGGTCTTCTCTCCTGATCTGACTTTGCATTGGAGACATGTTGACACCATTCTCCAGCACTTAAAGGAGAAGAGATTATATGTAAAGTTTGAAAAGTACATTTTCTAAAAGACCTCTCCATCTTTCCTGGGTTATATCATCTTTAACGGTGGGATTGATGGATCCCGGGAAATTGACTGAAGTCTTAGACTGGCCTCCGTCGTACGGGTCTGTGAGTTCTTGGGCTTCGCCAATTATTACAGGCAATTTATCCCTTATTTCTCCACTCTGGTCAACCAATCTCTGAACACTAGGGAGCATTCCAGACTTTCAAGCAAGCCTTCTTCTCAGCCTTTACACCACACTGATGTCTTTAGACTGTTCTTGGAGGTGGATGTGTCCTCTGTGGGAGCCAGAGCTGTCATCACCGACTCTGGTAAGATGGTTGTTTGTGGCTTCTTCTCTAAAGCCTTCTCCCTTGCAGAACAGAACTATTCAATCAGAGTCAGTGAGCTGCTAGCCATTAAGTTGCTCTTCAAGAATTGATACATCTCCTAGAGGGCAACTGCCATCGTGTAGTATTCTATACAGACCATAAAAATTTGACTCATCTGCAGACCTCTGAACGTCTTAATCCTCGCCACGAGCAGTGGTTATTCTTTGCTCAATTTGATTTTATTCCCCATTTTCGCCCGGTTGAGAAAAATGTCAGGATGGTTGCTTTCTTATTCATTTGACTCCATTGACTCTGTACAGGGTCCTCAGTATATCATCAATCCTGGCTGATTTGTTTCTGTCTCTCCAGTTCTGCTCAAGGACATCCCATGTGGCAAGACATATATTCCTGTGGCCAACAAAAGATGAGATCTGGCTTGGGGACATTCTTCTAGGGCTGTGGGCCACCCAGGTCTCTACCAAACTGCTAGGTCTGATCTCTCAACATTATTGGTGACCTACGATCTCTAAGGACATCTGGTATTCTCCCACCAATGTACATGAGAGAACTCTCTGATGAGTGTGAGTTGCAATCTCTTGTATAAGCAGTGAAAGATAGTGAACTCACTATGCCCCTTTCACTACCAGAGGTTTTTTCATTTTTGCTTTTTCATTTTTCTTCCCTATTTTCCTTGAGCCATAACTTTTTTATATATCCATACACATAGCTGTATGAGGGCTTATTTTTGTGCAGGACAAGTTGTACTTTCAAATGATACCATTATATGTGGCATAAAATGTAGTGGTAAGTGGTAAAAAAATTCCAAATGGGGTGGAATTGGAAAAAATACACAATTTTACAGGTTTTGTTCCCACGGCGTATTGTTTATGGCAGAACTGACCCATGTCCTTCATTCTCTGCATCAGTACGATTACAATGATACCCCATATGTATAGGTTTTTTATGTCTAAAATTAAATAATGTAAAAATAAATTTAAACTTTGATCACATTTTTTTTTTACATCACCATATTCTGACCCCCATAACTTTTTTTATTCTTATGTCTACTGAGCTGTTTCAGGGCTCATTTTTTGTGATACCATTTTGGAGTGTGCAAGACTTTTTGATCACATTTAATTACATTTTTTGGGTAAGAGAAGCAATGAAAAAATTGGCCATTTTGACCATTTTTCCATTACGCCATTCTCCGTATTAAACTATATTTTTCCATTTTAATAGTATGGGCGTTTTTGGTCGAGGTGATACCCATGATGTTTATATTTATTGTTATTTAGCCATTTATTTTTTAATTATACGGAAAGGGGGTTGATTTAAACTTTTATATATTATTTTTTTTTATATTTTTTTATTTTTTGTGATCATATTGTGGCTCATATATGCGCATATACATTGTGTTTTTAAATTTTCCATTTTGGTCTATCAGGGATTTTTTAAATGCCATTAAAAGTTGATTTTGCTTATTTCTTATCCTGGCCTGCCATCTGGTGGCCAAAATAAGAATTGCATCATAAACACTTTCAACTTCATCAGCGAAGCTGAAAGTGTTCAGTGCACCTACCGATGCCCGAATTGGCCACACGGGTAGGACACTTCCTGGTTTTCGTGATCTCCCTTAATCACGGCATCTAAAGCATTTAATTCCCGCGATCGGCATTATTGCCAGTCACGGTAAGTAGCCTCAGGTCTCTGCTGTATGAAACAGCAGAGATCTGACGGCCATGACGCCCGCTGCACGTGCGAGCGGGCGTCATGTTTGCACATCGCTCCAGCGCCGTACATGTAACAAAAGGGATACTCATTCCGCCACTTTCATGTAGAATTCAAATGAGGAAGATGCAGTGGATATGTCTTTATGTAATTTATTGCACGCACCTTGAGAAATGATGATAGAGGTCAAAGAAAAATCCTCTCTCCAGCTTTGTGAGGCATGTCTGACAAACAGGAAAAGACTGCAAGGAACAGGATATGAGCTCACAGTAGAGGAGGAGCTACGGGATGAATAACATAATGAATTACAACGGTAGATAACTTCATAAAACCAAATATGGCAATGGCCACTAGAGGGCAGCAAAGTACACTAAACGTAGTAGATATAACACTGAATATTATTAAATAAATGAGAAACCATTAGCTGGGACAGCACATGTGGGATTCTGTAGTCTCCTGTACCACCGGTGCTCAGAAGAAACAGCCATGGACTTCATTACCGATCTTCCTTAGAGTGCACTACAATCTGTGTTTTGACTGACCGATTGTCTAAAATTACCCACTCTATATTTCTGTCTGACCTTCCTTCTGCTTATCAATTAGCCAACTTCATCCTAAAACGCATATTTTAGATACATGGTTTGCCCTTACACATTGTATCTGATCGGGCGGGCAGTTAACTTATAAATTCTGTATAGCAACCTGTAAACAGCTGAATGTCAAATACGGACTTTTCTTTGGCTTACCATCCGCAGTCCAACAGGCAGGTGGAGCACTTTAATCAGATTCTAGTTTGTGACATTGTTTTTGCACGTCACAACAACTGGGTTACGTTGCTCCCCTGGGCAGAGTTTTCTTACAATAACCCAGTGAATCAGCTTGTTGTGCATGGTCAACATTTATGGTTTTCTTCTTCTAATACCTGTCTCCTCTGGAGTTCAGCAGCTGAATCCACTGTCCATAATTACTTTCATATCTGGCAAGAGACTAAGACTTCCCTGTTAAAGATTTCCGCTTGTATGAAGAGGTCCACTGATTGACACAACTGAATAATCTCCTGGGGAGAAGGTTTGTCTCTCCTCTAAAAAAAAAAAATCAGAATTCAAATACTCTCATACAAGTTGGCACCCTATTACATTGGTCCTTTTGAGCTTCTGAGACAGCTGAATCAGTGAGTCACAAGTTGCGTTTTCCTTCATCTCTACGCATCCTTAATTCTTTTCATGTTTCCCTCTAAAAACAGTTGTGCTCAATTATTACTCCAAATGTTCATATCCTGCTCCTACTACTGTTGGGAGTACGAAGTCAGGAATATTCTGGACCTGAGAAGAGTCAAAGTTAAAACCTTGTTTTTAGTGGACTGAAATTTGGGCACAGAAGAGAGATCTCTGAAGCCTCCTAAAAATATGAATGTAATTTTTGCAGCTGTCTTGACCTTAGAAAAGAGGACGTAAGGGCGGGTTCTACTATGGTGTCCACTGCTGTCCTGTTCTCCCTGTTGGGCTTGGCCTCTCCTCTACTCTAATTCCCTGCTTCTGTGTGCCAGCAGCTTGGACCTGCTGGTCTTGTCCTCCTCCTCAGCGGACCTGGCTACATGAGTAGCTAGCTGGCTGTTTCTTCTTGCAGGTTGCATCTTGCTTCATGCCAGCACTGTCTCTTACTGTCCGTAGGGTATGCACTCCAACCAGCTCTTAAAAGGGCCAGTGTGCACCCTAATCTTTACCAGCCAATGGCTGATCACTAGAGTTGGGCGAACTTCTGTTTTAAGTTCGGCTTCCAAAGTTCGGGTTCGGGTTATCGAAGCATTCGCTTATGGATTCCGCTACCACGGACCATAACGGCATTTGGAATCTATCAGGGGATTCTTCAATGAACCCAAACCTTGGACAACACAGAGGACCTGGGGTGACGTCACCGTCATGTGATCAGTGCAGGGGGCGTGGCTCAGTACTGGATTAGATAAGAGGTGGTAGCCTACGACCTCTTATCCAATCCAGTACTGAGCCACGCCCCCTGCACTGATCACATGACGGTGACGTCACCCCGGATTCCAAATGCTGTTATGGTCCGTGGTAGCGGAATCCATAACGGGATGCTTGGATAACCCGAACCCGAACTTTGGAAGCCGAACTTAAAACAGAAGTTCGCTCAACTCTACTGATCACCATGAGTACTTAAGACATTCCCTTGTTAGAAGCAATAAGTTCTTGTAGATAGTTTCCTGCAAGGGTGTCATTTTCATTGTTTGACTTTCTCATGTACCGACCTATGTCCCGGATACTGATCCTTTGCTGCATGACTTGACCCATGCCTGCCCTTTGTGTTGACGCTGAGCAGCCAGTTTTGACCTTGGACTGATTTATGGACTTTTACGTACTCTGCTCCCCCAACCAAGGAACTGTCAGGATAACACCCTGAGGAGTAGCTCCAAGCAAATCTGTTTCGTTGACACAGTGGTGTCACACCCCCTGTCTTACACTTTGAAATTTTACAGTTCCTTTTTCATTATAGATAACTCCATTCATTTTCAGAAACATTGGATGGACTAGGGATGCGCAGTTTCACATCAGAGGCCTTCATTCACTAACACCTCCTTGTCAACCGGACACTAAGTAGTAGATTTCAGATTAGAGGCACAGAGTGCCGGAGGATGCGCTGAAATATTTGATTAAGTGTGCCCCTTGCCATAAATTTGGCACATCCTTCAGCAGCGCAGGGCATATCAAGAGCCTTGATAATTCTCCCCCATTTGTACTGTATTTCCTGATAGAAACACTGGTTGCTATGCCAGAAATTACATTCTGACCTATACAAACAATGAGCACATGCACAGTATGATGATTTCTTTCTTCCTGTTTAACAAGTGCGTGTAATTTACTGAAATGATACGTTATACTGTTTTGTTTCATGTCCTATATATATTGTTAATTTGCTTGTTTGATTTGTTAGTAAAAATCTATTACTTTGGGAAAATAAGAAAATGTTGCTTCTTTTTCCAGGTAAGGATGAG
The DNA here is from genome assembly GCA_033119425.1 of Bufotes viridis. NCBI lineage: Eukaryota > Metazoa > Chordata > Amphibia > Anura > Bufonidae > Bufotes > Bufotes viridis. The sequence continues at coordinate 442,831,981 of CM065592.1, forward strand.
ATTGGAAGCTCTAATGGACATCTCCTATTATTGAAAGAAGAACAAGATAACAATGTCATACGAGATCTATCCACCAATAATGCTGGTCTCAAGAAACTTTGGTCTAATCAATTACTGATTGACAATACAAAAACAGAACATGGTGGAAAATTATTACATGGGAAACACTTTAAAAAGAAATATAATCAATCTATACATGACATTTTTCACAATGCTGACAGGCCATTTCCATGTTCACAATGCGGGAGAAGTTTTAACAAGAAATCAAATCTTGTGGAACATCAGAGAACTCACACAGGGGAGAAGCCGTTTTCATGTTCAGAATGTGGTAAATGTTTTGGCCAGAAATCTGTTCTTGTTAAGCATCAGAGAACTCACACAGGAGAGAAACCATTTTTATGCCCGATTGTGGAAAGTACTTTAGTCAGAAATCAAATCTAATGGAACATCAAAAAATTCACACAGGAGAGAAACCATATTCATGTTCACAATGTGGAAAATGTTTTAGCCAAAAATCAGGTCTTGTTAAGCATCAAATAAGAGTTCACTCAGGGGAGAAGCCATTTTCATGTCCTGAATGTAGGAAATGTTTTGGTCAGAAATTCAATTTTGTGGAACATCTAAGAACTCACACAGGGGAGAAGCCATTTTTATGCTCGGAATGCGGGAAATGTTTTGGTCAGAAATCGGTTCTTATTATTCATCAAAGAGCTCATGCTGGGAAGCCTTTTTCATGTTCAGAATGTGGGAAAAGTTTTAGCCAAAAATCAAGTCTTGTTAAACATCATCTGAGAACTCACACAGGAGAGAAGCCATTTTCTTGTCCCGAATGTGGGAAATGTTTTAGTCTAAAAGCATTTCTTGTGGAACATCTAAGAATTCACACAGGGGAGAAGCCGTTTTCATGTTCAGAATGTGGAAAATGTTTTGGGCACAAATCTGGCCTTGTTAAACATCAGAGAAGTCACACTGGGGAGAAGCCGTTTTCTTGTTCAGTATGTGAGAAATGTTTTAGTCAGAAATCAAGTCTTGTAGAACATCTAAGAACTCACACAGGAGAGAAGCCGTTTTCATGTTCAGAATGTGGGAAGTATTTTAGACAGAAATCGGGTCTTGTTAAACATCATCTGAGAACACACAGAGGGGAGAAGCCATTTTCATGTCCTGAATGTGGGAAATATTTTGGTCAGAAATCAAATCTTGTGGAACATTTAAGAACTCACACAGGAGAGAAGCCATTTTCATGTTCAGAATGTGGAAAACGTTTTGGACAGAAATCTGTTCTTGTTAAGCATAAGAGAACTCACAGAGGAGAGAAACCATTTTCATGTCCGGAATGTGGGAAATCTTTTAGTCAGAAATCAAATCTTGCTGAACATCAAAGAATTCACACTGGGGAGAAGCCATTTTCATGTTTCGAATGTGGAAAATGTTTTAGACAGAGATCAGGTGTTGTTAAACATCATCTGAGGACTCACAAAGGGGTGAAGCCATTTTCATGTCCTGAATGTGGAAAATGTTTTAGTCAGAAAGCAAATCTTGTGGAACATCTAAGAACTCACACAGGGGAGAAGCCATTTTCGTGTTCAGAATGTGGGAAATGTTTTAGCTGCAAATCAGGTCTTGCTAAACATCTGAGAACTCACACAGGAAATGTAAGAGCTGTTGAAGGTATGGAGTCTTAATTGTTAGGCCTGCTGACTAAGGATGCCTTCTGATGTATAACTTAAGCTTTTGAGAACATGAGCTGTAAGAGAACAGTGTTTTAACTCTTTTATGACACAAACAAAGCTGTTTGCAACCCAGAAGAAAAGAGCAAAAAGTGTGTTATCCCTATTGTCTCATTCACATGTTAGTATGGAATATGGTTACACTGAAGCCAAACTGCCTTCATACTAATCATATGTTTTTTTTTATCTTGTGGTCTATTTCCCATCAATATAAACTGTGGAAAAACAGGCTTTGTTAATATCAAAAACTTAATCACATGATAATTTAGAGAAAGCCTTTGGACAACATAGGACCTATTAGATCTGGACAAAAGGAAAATCGAGACAGGAGAGATGTTAAAGTAGAACCACAGCTGAGCTGCCCATGCATAAAATCTCCCAATATGTGGTTTGTTGCAGTTATTACCACTCAGGTCAACAACTTGCATTGGTAATGATTTATCGGTGACATAACAATAGAAAGCTTCAGTCACTGGAAGAATTATCTTGGAGCCATAGAGCTGAAGGCAAGATAAACCCTTCTGTCAGTACATTCATTTTTTAATATAGGGGCAAAGAGAGTTGCCTTAGGAAGGGATTATTTTTCACCTCTGACCATGGACAGGGAAATGAAGTTTGTCATTATAGAGACATTGGAAAATATTTTTTTCAATTAGTCTTTATTAAAAATATGGAGTTTTTTTCTGTACAGAGCTGAGATGCTCTAGAAGCAGCCTCTGAATTTTCTCTCTTTTTCGTCAGTTGGGGAGCTGATGGACTCCTTATCTCTGCTCTCTGACATTATAAACACTCAGTACAGCTCAGTTCTTATGTTACTGATAAGAATGTGGCTTAAATAAGTGTTTATGACCTCTTAGTAGTTTAGAGAGAGGGTTTATTAGATGACTGCCATAAAGTGAAAGTACCAGTCACACAGTTATAAAAACAGTTAAACCTTTGTGACAGAATGGCTTAATATTTTTAATAAAGGCCAATTGAAAATATGATTTTTAGCCAAAAATGAGTAAATGCAATCATAAACAAAAATTGCCTCCGAAGGTGTACATAGCTTTTAAAGATGGTACCTGCTCACGAGTGCAGTAGGCACCATAGCCACTAGGTTTCTGCTGTTTAAAACAGCAGACACCCGGGGCTAATGTCCACAATTGGCAATAATGGTGATCACAGACATTTTAACCCTCCAGATGCCGTAGTCAGTTGTGACTACAGCATCTGATGCATTCCCGGGGCTTCAGCTGCTTGCCCAGTTAGCGATCAGGAAAGCCATTGTTTGTCACTGAAAGCCTTGGTCTCTCTAAAGAAATGAGGGCCTTTAGAGGTGTAGTTCTGTAGTTTCTAAAGAACCCTGCAGGTGTCAGAGCTCCATATGAACATAGCAGATCTGCTACTAAAGTAAAAAAAAAACATAAAAATTTAAATCACCCTTTTCCCCATAATTAAAATAAGAAGAAATAAATAATAAAAAATAAACATAATAGATATTGTCGCATCTGAAAATGCTTCGTATATTACAATATAAAAATATTTATCCTACATAGCTAGCAGCATAACGGGAAAAAATCTAAATGTTAGATTCATCTTTTTTTTTTTGTTGCTTCACCTCCCAAAAAATATGTAATAAAAACTGATCAAAAAGTCATGCACACTCCAAAATGGTATTAATAAACATTACAGATGAACACATACACAGCTCTGTAGACGTAAAGTGCCTTGCAAAAGTATTCACCCCCCCTCCCTTGACTTTTTTCGTGTTTTGTTACATTACTGCCTTAAGTTGAATGTTTTCTTAATCTGAATCTTATGTGATGTCTCAGAACACAATAGTCTGACTTGGTGAAGTGAAATTAGAAAAATATATAAATAAAACAGAAATAGAAAACAGAAAATCGGCATGTGCGTATGTATTCACCCCCTTTGTTAGGAAGCCCATAAAAAGCTCTAGTGCCACCAATTATCTTCAGAAGTCACATAATTAGTGAAATGATGTCACCTGTGTGCAATCTAAGTGTCATATGATCTGTCATTACATATACACACCAGAGGCTGCAACACCTAAGCAAGAGGCATCACTAACCAAACACTGCCATGAAGACCAAGGAACTCTCCAAACAAGTAAGGGACAATGTTGTTGAGAAGTACAAGTCAGGTTTAGGTTATAAAAAAATATCCAAATCATTGATGATGCAAGGAATCAGAGAGGCAGCACAGAGACCTAAGGTAACCCTGGAGGAGCTGCAGAGTTCCACAGCAGAGACTGGAGGATCTGTACATAGGACGTCAATAAGCCGTATGCCCCATAGAGTTGGGCTTTATGGCAGAGTAAAATAGAATTTTTCGGCCATCAAAGAAAACGCTATGTCTGGTGCAAACCCAACACATCACCCAGAAAACCCCATCCCCACAGTGAAACATGGTGGTGGCAGCATCATGCTGGGGGGATGGGACTGGGAAACTGGTCAGAGTTGCGGGAAAGATGGATGGTGCTAAATAGAGGGATATTCTTGAACAAAACCTGTACCACTCTGTCTGTGATTTGAGGCTAGGACAGAGGTTCACCTTCCAGCAGGACTGATCCCAAACACACGGCTAAAGCAACACTTAAGTGTTTTAAGGGGAAACATGGAAATGTGTTAGCCCTTCGAAGAAGCCACAAAGTTTGTCAGCAAGGACAACTGCTGCATGAACAACGTCACCTTAGAACACATGCTGATGCTTATGTAGCAGGGGATGACAGTGGAAGCATTTCGCTATCCACCCTTTAGCTGTTGAGGACCCACAAGGAGAAACTCTCATTGAGCAGGATGAGGAGCTGCCACTGGAGGAGGAGTCGGAAGATGATGATGATCATGACAGTGACAGTGACACTGGCCACGACACCCAATCATCTCAGATGGGGCCGGAGTCAGAAAGAACTAGCTCCTCGGGCACTCTTTTTTTAAACTCGGTTTATTAGAACAAGCAATACGTGTACAGCATACAAATATCAAGTAAGCAGCCCACGCAGGGGTTGTAATGAGGGTAAAAGGGAATGACAATGTACATAATAAAAAATCAAGCACAGTGCCATAAGTATAGCAACATATGAAAATAGACATGCTATAGGTCCGGTCATGTATTCAATATCTGGCAAACATCGAGATATCACTATTATCTGTGAGGGCTAAGATAGATAAACCTAATCGTGGGCCTGGGGGTCCGGACACAGAATACCTATGTGAGGAGTGCAGGGTCAGGGGGAGGAGCACCAGTCACCCCATACTTTATGGAACTTTTGGGGACACCCTCTATGCTTGAACACAAGGTTCTCCAGGGATACAGCCTGATTCACTAAAGCTAGCTACTGCCCTATCGTAGGGCACCTATCTCCCATCCAGCGCAAGTAATAGCCTTCCTGGCAAGAAACAGGGACTCTCCCAAAAAGATCCTGTGATAATGTGTCCAGGCCTCTTCATCTTTAATGCCCAGGACACATAGTTTAGGGCATAGGGGTACCGCTGCCGGGACCAGGGTAGAGAGGATCTCCAGCACTGAGGACCAGAATCTATGGCACCTGGTGTGGGATAGGCGACCCACTTTATGCAATCTGGTGGGGGAAAGATAGCTGCGGTGTAGGATAAATAGCTGTATTAGCTTGTTGTTAATAGAGGGCGACACTTTCGTCGGAACCGTTAAAGCCTCACACCAGTCCTCAGAAGTCAGAGAAGGAATAGAGGACTTCCATCTACTCACTACCGTCAATGGGGTCAAAGTCATGCGAAGATTGAGCAGGTGAGTATACAGTGCTGAGATAATGCCTTTGGGGCCCTGCGACCGCATCACTCCGATGACAGGATATTTCGAGATACCTCTCCCTGCACCCTGGAACTGCGCCTGTAGTGCGTGCCTTAATTGAAGATACCTGAAGAACAGTGTGCATGGCATCTCATATCTCTCCTGAAGTTGTGCAAAGGAACGCAGCTGTCCTCCCCCGTACACATCTCCCAGGGTTAATACCCCATATTGCTTCCACTCGGCCGTTCCCTCCAGGGAGGCAACATGACGGAACATAGGATTGTCCCATAAGGGAACCGCGTCAGGTTAATCAGCGTAGGCATTTAGTTTAGAAGCCTTCCAGACCTGATGGGCCAATTTATGCAAAGGCAAGAGACTGCCTCGCGGGGGGGTGACGCCCTCCAGGACAGGCCAAAGTGTGAGCAGACCCAGTTGTACATGCAAGTAGTACTCCGCATTAGGCGGAGGGGAGCCCGCGAACCAGTGCCTCAGAAACCGCAGTTGGCTAGCGAGGAAATACAGGAAGAAGTTCGGGAGGGAAGCACCCCCCTGCAATTTGGATCTTTGTAGCACTAAGAGGGAGAGCTTCCGTCTAGCTTTGCCCCAGACAAAAGATGTCACCAACGCATGTATACGAGCAAAGAACCCCTTGGGCACTGGAGTACAGGCATGCGATAGCAGGTATAGGGCCTTGGGCAGCAGAACCATCTTCACTAAATTCAGACATCCCATGATGGATAGTGGGAGGGCTCCCCAGGATTTCAACTTATCCTGGAATAAAGATTCCAGGTGGGCAATATTCAAAGTGTACGACAAGTGAGTAATGATCACTCCTAGGTATTTGAAGCGGTCTGTTACCAGCAAGTGATGACAGTGAGAGGGCCAATCATGAGTCCATAGAGGCATAATGGCCGACTTGGCCCAATTTATGTGCAACCCGAAGTAGCGGCCAAACCGCTCAATTATGTCAATAGCCCAAGGAGAGCGTAGTCTCCGGGTTGGACATGAAAAGGATCAGGTAATCGGCATAAAGGCCTATTCTGTCCTCCCTGTCGCCCAAACGGATACCCGCATATCTCCGGTCCTGTCGAATTCGGAGAGCCAGGTGTTCAAAAGCTATCGCGAAGAGCAGTGGCAACAGGGGGCAACCCTGTCTTGTGCCCCTGTGGAGGAGGAACAAGGCAGAGTGAGTACCGTTAACCAGAATGTTAGCTGTGGGCTTCTTATACAAGATCTCAATCCACTGAATGAACCTGGGACCAAAGCCAAAGCTCCGAAGGGCGGCTAGTAGAAACGGCCATTCTATAGAGTCGAAGGCCTTGGCAGTGTCTAAGGAGGCCAAGGCCCACCGTGCTTTCCCATGAACTCCTATCTGCGCTATCACTTGCGCCCGCCTAATATTGTCAGAAGTGGATCTGCCTGGAATAAAGCCCGATTGATCCGTGTGGATCACAGACGCGATCACTTTGTTTAGTCGGGTAGCTAAAAGTCTGGTCAGGATTTTATAGTCCAAGTTCAAAAGTGAAATTGGTCGATAAGATCCACAGTCCAGAGGGTCCTTGTCAGGCTTAAGGATCACCACTATGGTGGCATCATACATCGAGTCTGACAATGATCCTCCGGAATGCGCCGCCCTGTAGAGTTTCAGTAGTTGCGGTCCCAGGGCATCAACGTACCTAGAGTAAACCCCCACCGGAACGCCGTCCGGCCCCGGTGCTTTCCCCGAGGGGAGGTCCCTGATTGCTTGGGCAATCTCCTCCAGCGTGACATCCTCCTCCATGAGACCTCTATCCAGGTCCCCTAGCCGAGGATGGGATACTTCTAGGAGGTAATTATCCAAATCATCCGTCGTATTCCTCCAAGTGTAGCATATAGAGTCTCCCTCTGGACAGCCATTCTATCCTGCATTCCTCAGTGGGAGTCTGCATGTAGGCAGCCTTAGCTTCCTTGCACTTATCATGTAGTTCATTTTCCTTGCAATGTGAATCTCTTTTAACATAAGAAATAGAGGACTAGAGACAGCCCCTGAGGTAGGCCTTTGGGGTCTCCCAAAGCAACAACGCATCGGTCGGTCCGTCATGGACCTCCAGGAACAAGCTTAATTGGTCAGGAATCCTATCATGCTGGCCAAAGAGGGACAACCAGAAAGGATGACCGCGAAGCTTGCATCCCAGCCCAACAGGATCTGACACTGACTGCCAGTACCGGTGCATGATCTGAAGGCCCCTGGGGTCCATGACGGATCCCCGTTAGATTAGTGCATACTGGAGCATTGCCAAAAATGTAATCTAATCTAGACAAGGCGCCTCTCGCCTCTCGGGGTGAAGCATGAATATTCCCACGTGTGCGGGTTCCTGGCTCTCCACAGATCTATCCATCCCATTTCCATGAGCAACCCTAAAAAGAGTGGTACCATCAGGGCCGGATCGGCATCCGCCATCTTCCTGGTGGAACCTGTCCAGTTCTTCGCTCATAACTTGATTAAAATCCCCCATGCACAGTAGACGAGCATTCGGGCACTGGGTCACAAAGCCCACCACCGCCTGCAGCAAAGACAGGGAGGCGGGGGGCATTGTACAGGTTGACAACCACATATGGGACGCAGTTAATATAGACGTGCAGAAAAATATACGTCCCCTCTGGATCTACCACAGAGCGGTGAACCTCCCATCGGAGATCTCTACGCACCATCAGGGCCACCCCCCTGGAGTGGGAGCTACCAAAAGCATGGAGTAGATATTGTACCCAAGGTTTCCTGAGCCTATTGCCCGTTTCCGGGGGTCTCTTGGAGGCCTATAATGTGAGGGTTAAAGGAGCGTATATGGGAGAAGACAGAGAGAATCCTTTTCCTGGGGTCACCCAGGCTGCGCACATTCCACGAGAGAACTTATATGGAAGCCATGGGTGTGCTGAGTACATATAAATGAGGCACATGCTAAGCCAGGATGGAGGGAGAAGACAGAAACATACCGGCCCACTACCCGTAACCACCCCCCATACCGTTAGCATATAATGGTGCTGCCGTACACGTGAAAAACATAGTAGAACAGATGAAAACACATTAAACTGAAAAGCTAACATAATGAAAAGAACATCAGCTATCTCACTGTCCAGTAGAGAAGCTATAATCACGGGGACCTGCATAGCGTAAACAGATGGAAATCGGCTATGCAGGTAACCCGTTCACCCTCGATTTCAGGACAGAATTACACTGCCGATGGCAGAGGTCATCAGAGATTAAAACAAGGGTAAGACAAAACCAGCAAAGATGGGACCTCTATGCGATCCATGGGCCTGGTCTGTAAACTGCATAGCGAAGGGCCCCTATGGGGGTCTGACAATAGGAACCACAACTTTAACAATACGAGTCCCCGGGGCATAACCATTAAGACAGTTAAGCGGCGTTAAGGAACTGTGACAATGGCCGCTAATAGAAATACTTGAGGAAGTGGCACAGCGTTCGCATCAGCATGGGCTCTGGCGCCCTGGCCTTCGGGAGACCCATTCCTCTGCCTCCTTGGGGAGTCCCCGTCCACCACTCTAAGTCGTGCAGGGTATGCCATAGAATATTGCAAGTTCAGTTCACGTAGCCTCCGTTTGACTGAGATTATTATTATTATTTTATTTATTTTTAGAGCGCCATTCATTCCATAGCGCTGTACATATCATAAGCGGTGCACATACATAATACAGGCAATTGCCTTAAGCATGAACGAGACAAGTTACAGACTGGTACAGAAGGATAGAGGGCCCTGCCCGCGAGGCTTACAATCTACATGGTATGGGGGATGGAGACAGTAGGCGAGGGTGAAGCTGGTCATGGCGGTATAGAGGCAGCAGTGTCACTGGTTGTAGGCTTGTCTGAAGTGGTGGGTTTTCAGGTTTCTTTTGAAGGACTCCACTGTAGGTGAGAGTCTGATATGTTGGGGTAGCGAGTTCCAGAGGATGGGGAATGCACGGGAGAAATCCTGGAGGCGAGTGTGGGAAGAGGTGATAAGAGGAGAGGAGAGAAGGAGGTCCTGTGAGGATCGAAGATTGCGTGTGGGGATGTATCGGGAAAGTAGCTCAGAGATGTAGGGAGGGGACCAGTTGTGGACGGCCTTGTATGTGTTGGTTAGTATTTTAAACTGAATTCGCTGGGCAATGGGGAGCCAGTGCAGGGACTGGCAGAGGGGAGATGCAGAGGAGTAACGGGGGGAGAGGTGGATTAGTCGGGCAGCAGAGTTAAGGATAGATTGTAGGGGTGCGAGAGAGCTAGATGGAAGGCCACAGAAGAGAATGTTGCAGTAGTCTAGGCGGGAGATGATGAGGGAATGTACAAGCATTTTTGCCGATTCAAAGTTGAGGAAAGGGCGGATGCGGGAGATGTTTTTGAGTTGGAAGCGGCAGGTGGTGGAAAGGGCTTGGATGTGTGGTCGGAAGGAGAGGGCAGAATCCAAGGTCACTCCAAGGCAGCGGACTTGGTTGACCGGGGAGAGTGTGCAGTCATTGATTGTGATAGATAGGTCTGTTGGGGGAGTGAGCAAGATGGGGGAAAGATGATGAATTCTGTTTTATCCATATTAAGTTTTAGAAAGCGAGAGGAGAAGAAGGAGGATATGCGAGATAGGCATTGTGGGATTCTGGATAGTAAGGTGGTGATGTCTGGACCAGAGAGGTAGATTTGTGTGTCATCAGCATATAAGTGATACTTAAAGCCATGGGACTCTATAAGCTGTCCCAGGCCAAAGGTGTAGATAGAGAAGAGCAGGGGTCCTAGGACGGAGCCTTGCGGGACACCAACAGAGAGGGAGTGAGGCGAGGAGGTGGTGTGAGTGTGGGAGACACTAAATGTCCGGTCTGTGAGGTATGATGTGATCCAAGAGAGGGCCAGGTCAGTGATGCCAAGAGATGAGAGAGTTTGTAACAGAAGGGAGTGGTCGACAGTGTCAAAGGCAGAGGACAAGTCAAGGAGAAGGAGGACAGAGTAATGTTTTTTGGTTTTGGCAAGTAGTAGGTCATTGGTGACTTTGGTGAGGGCAGTCTCGGTTGAGTGATGGGGTCGGAAGCCAGATTGTAGCCGGTCAAAGAGGGAGCAGGAGGAGAGGTGAGAGGACAGTTCAGAATGGACATGTTGCTCAAGTAGCTTTGAGGCATATGGAAGAAGTGATATGGGGCGATAACTGGACAAAGAAGATGGGTCAAGTGAAGGCTTTTTGAGGATGGGTGTAATGGTAGCATGTTTAAAAGCAGAGGGGAAGAGACCAGAGGTTAGTGATAGGTTGAAGAGATGAGTTAGGGCTGGGATAAACACTGTGGTGAGGTTAGGGATGAGGTGGGATGGGATTGGGTCAAGAGCACAGGTGGTGAGATGGGATTTGGAGAGTAGAGTGGAGAGTTTTTCTTCTGTAATAGCGGAGAAGCTGGTTTTGGGAGAAGAGGACGGAGCAGCTGTGTGGAGGGTCTGTGGAGACTGTGTGTTGAAGCTTTCTCTGATGTTGACTATCTTTTGTTTGAAGAATGTGGCGAAATCCTCAGCTGAGATGAGAGGAGAGGGTGGGGGCGCTGGTGGACGGAGAAGAGAATTAAAGGTGTTAAAAAGTTGTTTTGGGTTGTGGGACAGGAAAGATATGAGAGATGAGAAGTCGCCTGTTTTGCATCAGCAAGTGAGGATTTGAAAATGAGGAGGGATTGCTTGTATGCGGTGAATTCATCTTTAGAATGGGATTTCTTCCATCGCCGCTCTGCAGCCCTGGAAGCTTGTCTGAGATTTTTGGTCAGGTCGGTGCCAGGGTTGTCTGTTGATTTTTCTGGTTTTGTTGTGTGTAAGTGGGGCACTAGTGTCCAGAGTTGCACTTATTGTGGTGTTATATAGGGTGGTGGCAGTATCTGGGTCTTGGAGGGAACAAATTGAAGAGAGTGGCAGAAGAGAGTCAGAGAGCAAGCGAAAGTCGAGATGTTTAAGGTTCCTGCGGGGGTGTGCTAGTGTATGGACCGGGGGGGCAGCAGCAGAGACGAGTGAAGAGAAGGTGAATAGGTTGTGGTCGGATAGGGGGAGAGGCGAATTAGAAAGGTTAGATAGGGAGCAGAGGCGGGTAAAGATAAGATCTAGAGTGTGACCATCTCTGTGGGTGGGAGTGGAAGACCACTGTGAGAGGCCAAAGGAGGAAGAGAGCGATAGGAGTTTAGAGACGGCTGAGTGACAGGTGTCAATGGGGATATTGAAGTCACCCATGATGATGGTGGGGATGTTGGCAGAAAGAAAGTGTAGGAGCCAGGTGTTAAAGTGGCCAAGAAAGATGGAGGTTGCAGGGAGAGTAGATGCAAACAGAGTGTACTTCAAATGAGGTGGGTGCAATGGAGGGCGGCAGTGGAGTTGGGCTGTAGGAGCAGGTATTTGATAGGAGAAGACCAACTCCTCCACCATGTTTGCTGCCAGGGCGGGGGGTGTGAGTGAAATGAAATCCACTATACGAGAGTGCAGCAGGGGAGGAGGTGTCAGAGGGTGTCAGCCATGTTTCTGTGAGACGCAGAAAGAAAAGTTTTTGAGAGATAAACAGATCATGAATGTAGGAGAGTTTGTTACAGACAGAGCGAGCGTTCAATAATGCTCCTGCAAGAGGAACCAAAGGAGCAGGGGTCAGAGGGGGAGCAGGGGGTCAGATGAATGGTTATCAGGTTTAAGGGGTTGCAGAAATTTGTGGAATTAGATTTGTAGTAGGAGGTGGAGGTGATAGTGGGGATTTTCTGAGGGGGCCTGGATTTGGTGAGATATCACCAGCAATAAGGAGAAGCAGAGAATAATAAAAACAATTGCTCCAAAGGAGTAGGCAGTGTCCTGAAACACACTGCTTAATATTGTGATTGTGTTTCATGAAAATGTGCTTGTGCCTGAGTTCCCATAAAGTTGCATAGGGAGGGGGGGTTCTAACAAACCTCCCAGGGCTGACTCCTCCCTGCACCTCCACCTTACATCACAAAAAGTGTAATACCAAGAGTTCAAAAAGGCATATGCCTCCCAAAATAGTACCAATCAAACCGCCATCTCATCCTGCAAAAAATTAGCCCCTAGATAGGACAATCGCCCCCAAAAATTAAAAAATATGGCTCTCAGACTATGGAGACACTAAAACATCATTATTTCGGCTTCAGAAATGCTATTATTGTGTAAAACTTAAATAAATAAAAGAAAGTAGACATATTAGGTATTGCCACATCTGTAACGATCTGCTCTATAAAAAAGTCACATGACCTAACCCCTCAGGTAAACTCTGTAAAAATGTAAAAATAAATAAATATAAACTGAGCCAAAACAACCAATTTTGTTGGTCACCTTGCCCCATAAAGTGTAATAATGAATAATCAAAAAATCATATGTACCCAAAAATTATACCAATAAAAATGTCAACTCTTGCTGCAAGAAATGAGCCCTGCACAAGACGATTGGCAGAAAAATAAAAAAATAGGGCATTCCGAAAATGGAGACACAAAAACATAATTTTTTTTTCTAAAATGCTTTATTATGTAAAACTGAAACAAACATAGAAAGTAGACATATTTGATATAATTGCGTCCGTAACAACCTGCTCTTCAAGAATAGTACATGATCTACCCTGTCAGATAAATGTTATAAAAAAATAAAAACATCAATTTTTTTGTTACCTTACCTCAATTAAAAATCATATGTACCCCAAAATAGTACCAATAAAACTGGCACCTTATCCCATAGTTTCCAAAATGTGGTTAATTTTTTGAGTTTCTACTGTAGGGGTGTATCCGGTGGGGCTTCAAATGGGACAGTTCAGCTAAATCTGACTTCCAAAAACCATATGGCGCTCCTTTCCTTCTGCGCACTGCCGTGTGGCCATACAGAAGTTTACGACCACATGTGGGGTTTCTCTATAAACCACAGAATTAGGGTAATAAATATTGAGTTTTGTTTGGCTGTCTGTTTGTTACTGGAAAAAATGGATTAAAATGGAAAGATTTGCTTCTAAAATTTTAAACCTTCTAACGTCCCTAAAATTAAAATGGCATTCCATTTCATGAAGTAGACATATGTGGAATGTAAAGTAATAACTATTTTAGGAGGTATTTACTATCTATTATAAAAGCAGAGAAATAGAAATTTGCTAATTTTTCCCAATTTTTGGTAAATTTGGTATTTTTTATAAATAAAAATTAAATTTTTTGACTCAAATTTACCACTGTCATGAAGTACAATATGTGACGAGAAAACAAACTCAGAATGGCCTGGATAAGTCCATTTTAAAGTTATTACCACATAAAGTGACACATGTCAGAAGAGCGAAAACTGGCCCGGGATAGAAGGGGTTAAAGAGAACAAAACATACTTTACAACGATGTTGGAGACGTCAAGGAGAGCGCTCTACATCAGCCACTGTAGTCACCAGACGAGCTTTTGGTGGTGATGGTGTTACAATGTGGGCAGGTGTGTCAATAGTCAATACAGAACTGCCCTACACTTTGTGAATAGTACAGTGACAATACAGTACAGTTATGGACCGAGAGGCATATATAGCAGAGGCAATGAAGAAATTGAATGGTAATAATGTATAAAAAAAATTAAAGTTCATTCAATGTGTAATCATAGAAGAAAAAATTGAGAATAACCTAATATGTGAAAGTCCAAAAGTACCAATACTATATTTATTGCCTAAAATCCATAAGGACAGATTGAACCCCCCTGGACACCCTATAGTCTTCTGACTTGGTTCATTGTTGCAATCTATAGCGATTTATGTAGATTCTTTCTTACAGTGAAAAGTAAAAACACTACAGAGATGTCTATCTGATACTACAGATTTTTTGAGACAACTAGAAAAAGAGAGATGTGATAATGTCACCTCTATTAGATGTACAGAGTCTGTGCACCAATATTCCCCACCATGAAGGACTCCGATGCGTTAGGGCAGGGTAGGCAACCTGCGGCTCTCCAGCTGTTGTGAAACTACAATTCCCAGCATGCTACATTCAGGTCTATGAGAGTTCTGAGAAGAGCAGAGGAAGTATGCATGCTGGGAGTTGTAGTTTCACAACAGCTGGAGAGCCGCAGGTTGCCTACCCCTGCGTTAGGGAGATATTGATGCAGGATGCCAGTCTGGATAACGGCACGATCGCCTTCCTGATGACACTATTGGAGTTCATTCTTACAAAAAATTATTTTAGATTTAATGAAGATCATTACTTGCAGCTGCGGGGACTTCAATGGGGTCCTCCACTGCGCCAAGTTTAGCAAATATTTTAATGGCGGCATTTGAGAATGAGCATATTTTCAATAATGGAAAACTAGAAACATCATCCACATGGCTACGCTATGTGGATGATCTACTGGATTTCTACTGTGGAAGGGTACGGAACAGTCACTGATGGAATTCATCGATTATCTCAGTTCCTGCCATGAAACTGTAAAATTCCATTTGCACTATCACCATAATAGTATACAGCTCCTAGATGTGGAGATTAGGAAAGGAGACAATGGGAGATTTAATACTACACTATGTACCAAGCCAACTGATCGAAATAATATATTGCTATATTCCAGCTATCACGCCCCACACGCATTAAAAAATATACCAAAAGTTAAATTTATTAGAGCAAAACGCATCACTAAAACAGACCACGAGTATGACAAGCATAAAAAATTACCGATAAAACTCAAACTCAAGATAAAAAATTCACCGATTGTGGTTACCAGGAAGATTGATTAAAAACATTAGTAGTGAAGTAGATAAAATTTCACGTGAAGATCTATTAGTCAGAAAAGAAAATAAGGTCGAGGATAATCACTGCATGTATGTACGGACTTATGATAGACGTGACTCTCGTAAAAAGTGCTATAAATAAATATTGGGGATTATTAAAAAATAATAAAAAATATGGCAATTTATTTAAAGGAAAACCTAGTTTTTTATATCAGAGAGGTAGAACTGTAGGGAATACACTTATCAGAGGTGACAACAGAACAAAAAAGAAAAACAGACTTTTTTAGCTGCAAGGAAGAAAGGAACCTTCCCATGTTTACCCTGTACTAACTGCAATTCCATATCTATCACCCAAGAAAGGGATATAAAATCCCAATGCGCCATTTTTCTACATATACAGTGGATATAAAAAGTCTGTTAAAATGTCAGGTTTCTGTGCTGTAAAAAAAATGAAACAAAGATAAATCATTTCATAACTTTTTCCACCTTTAATGCGACCTATAAACTGTACCACTCAATTGAAAAACAAACTGAAATATTTTAGGTGGAGGGAAGAAAAAGAAAAAAAAACTAAAATAATGTGGTTGCATAAGTGTGCACACCCTCTTATAACTGGGGATGTAGCTGCGTTCCGCATGAAGCAATCACATCCAGAATCCTGTTAAATAGGAGTCAGCATACACCCGCCATCATTTACAGCGCCTCTGATTAACCCCAAGTAGAGTTCCGCTGCTCTAGTTAGTCTTTCCTGAAGTTTTCTTAGTCGCATCCCACAGCAAAAGCCACGGTCCACAGAGAGCGTCCAAAGCATCAGAAGGATCTCATTGTCAAAAGGTGTCAGTCAGGAGGAGGGGACAAAAGAATTTCCAAGGCGTTAAATATACCATGGAACACAGTGAAATGTGCGCCGCGTTTATTATGCGCGGTACATCGCAGGCTGCGATGTACCCGACAAAGCCTGCGAGTTACCTGAAGAAAGAGAGCCCAGTGCCCGCAGCGCGGGCATGCTGATGGGGACTGGCCGCGGCGTGCTGGGTGTAGGGCAGCTGGTGTACACTGGTAGAGACCGGCTGGTCGACAGGGACCGGCCGGCAGATTTCAGTGATAACGTTGGCGGGAGTGCGGGAGAGGCAGATGAGGGGCGGAGTAGGCTTTCCTGCCACGTGCTTGCTCCGCCTCTGTCTGCTTCCGTGTACAAGGTATGAGGGATAATGAGAGGCTGGAGGCTGGGGGGATGATGAAAGGCTGAGGGGATGATAAGAGGCTGAGGGGATGATAAGAGGCTGAAGGGGTTGATGAAAGGCTAGGGGGCTGATAAGAGGCTGGGGGGCTGAAGAGAGGCTGGGGGCTGATCTGCGGTCTGAATGGGGGTTTTATTTATATTGGGGCTCTTATCTGAGGTCTGATTTGGGGTCGTACACCTTGGAGTCTGAGCTGAGATCTGATCGGGGGTCTGAGCTGACGTTTTATTGGGGTCTTATTAACATTGGGGGTCTGATTGGGGCTGTCAGCTGAGGTCTGATTAATATTGAGGGTCTGATTGCTGGTTTGACCTTAGGTCAAATGAAAAATATTTTTTTCTTATTGTCTTCCTCTAAAATGTAGGTGCGTCTTATAGGCCGGTGCGTCCTATAGGGCGAAAAATACGGTATTCTGATGCCTGATTGGAGTCGGGAAGGAATTTTTTTTCCCTTAAGTGGGGAAAATTGGCTTCTGCCTCACAGGGAGTTTTTTGCCTTCCTCTGGATCAACTTGTAGGAAACAGGCCGAACTGGATGGACAAATGTCTTTTTTCAGCCTTATATACTATGTTACATTGTCGCAACACTGTTATGAAATTAAACATAAATGGCATAAAAGGTTAAATGAAATTTGCAACTTTAAGGTATTTCCATGATCAGCATCTCAGTAACTGGTTTTAAATGCCACATAAATATTCTATGTACGTCTGTGAAAACTGCAGCTATTAATGAATATATGTAAATGTGAAATGATGATGATGGAAAGAGATTTTATTTAAAGCACATGGTTACAACCCACAGGCACGCATCAGTAAGGGGGCGTGACTCCCGAAACGTCGCGCAGCATGGGGTAGCAATTAGTTCAGCGCTCTCAGGGTTACTATGCATTATAGTGATTTTTTTTATATGAAAAATAAAAGGACGGAAAAAATGGAAGCAAAGCTTCAAAAGAGTGAGTATTATTTATACCTCAGGAATAACCTATAAACAAGATCATTACGACTGAGTGGATTATGTGGATATAACTGTGGAGCCTGAGTGAGGTTCTGAATCAGGTCCTGGTACACTACAGGTGGAGCAACAGTCGATGATTGTAGTACAGTGACAGCCCAGACTACTAGAAGAACATCACTAATCCAGTCATTGTGCCTGTGCAGGAACCACACAGGCCTAATGTCATCTTCATGGAGGACAGTGCTCCAGCTCATCGAGGTCGCATCATTAGGGAACGGCTGCTGGAGACTGGGGGACCTCACATGGAGCGGCCTGCACTTTCTTCAGACGTCAATCCCATTGAAAACCTATGGGATCAGCTGAGTCGCCGTGTAGAGGCGCCAAACTCTGTATCCCCGAACCTCAATGACCTGAGGGCCGCCCTTCAAGAAGAGTGGGACGCCATGCCTCAGGAGACTATAAGGTGACTTGTGAACAGCATCAGATATCGCTGTACGCTGAAATTGATGCTCAAGGCCACATGACAAGATTTTGAGGGGATATACCCACCAATGTTGTCGGCTTTTGTGTCAGTAACGTTTCCGAGATGAGGAAATCACCATTGCTGCTTCGACTTAAATACCCGACCTTCATGATATAATATCACTGGAGCTGGAACTTTTTACGTTTTCCATAAATTTTACCTGAAAGCTAAATATCCCTAACTTTTTGTGAGCAGTGTAATATCATAAGTGATAGCCGGCATGGTTTTACCAAAAGTCAGACTAACCTCATTTGTTTTTCTGAAGAGGTGAGTAGAAGCATGGACAGAGGGGTGGCTGAGGATATCAATGAGGTGAGGAGAAGCCTGTGCAGTAAGCCCCCGGAGAGCCGGTGCAGAGGTTGGGAGTGGTGGTGGTCCTGATGAAGTGCGTTGTGTCAGTGTCCTACCTCAGACCATCGCTCCCTGGGGTGAATTGAAGGAACCAGGCAAAGAGATCTAAAGCAGATCCAGCAGCAGTTCGTTCAAAGTGCAATTTTTCCTCCCAGATAATGGGGTATTGAGGCTGGCAATGCAGCATATGGCACTCAGAAATTTGCTAGCTGACAATGTCTCACACTAGAATTACCTTCCCTATGGCTTTGCTATGGCACCTGCGTCTGTAGGTGAAGGGGGGGGGGGGGCATGATTCTTTTGTCTAAATATATAAAAGTATGGTGAAAACCTGATCCATATAAAATGATCTCTGCCTCCGTACACTGCCTCCGCCTGAAGCACAAAAAGTTCAGTCTCCAGAGGCCAGAAGTCTTCTTCACCATCATTCACAGTGGATGGCTTAAAGGGCATCTGTCACCTCTGATTACACAATTTCAGCTTTTAAACCAGTCATGCAGAACACAGTACCTTGAATCGGCTTGTCTTTTCTATTATGTCATTCGTGCAGTAGTTTTGCTAAAAAACGCTTTTTATCATTATGCAAATGAAGCCTGAAGGTGCCCAGAGGGGCGTTTTCTTCCCCCAGTAACGCCCCCCTGCAGTGCCCAAAGCCGCCTCCAACAAGCAAACCTGACCGCCCACAGCGTCTCCTCCCCCTCCCTGACGGCCGAGCGAACTCTCGCGCAGGCGCAGTACCCACTGAGGGCTGCGTCAGCGCGATGTACTGGAGACTGAGGGCAGGAGCTTCATCATTGTCACTGGGCAGGCGCCGAGCCAGTGACGTCAGATGCTCGCTCTCTCCTCAGTCATCCTGGGAGGAAGCGCATGCCCAGGGACAATGATGAAGCTCCTGCCCTCAGTCTCCAGTACATCGCGCTGGCGCAGCCCTCAGTGGGTACTGCGCCTGCGTGAGAGTTCGCTCGGCCGTCAGGGAGGGGGAGGAGGCGCTGTGGGCGGTTAGGTCTGCTTGTTGGAGGCGGCTTTAGGCACTGCAGGGGGGGGCGTTACTGGGCTCCAAAGGGGGAAGAAAACGCCCCTCTGGGCACCTTCAGGCTTCATTTGCATAAAGATAAAAAGCGTTTTTTAGCAAAACTACTGCACGAATGACATAATAGAAAAGACAAGACGATTCAAGGTACTGTGTTCTGCAGGACTGGTTTAAAAGCTGAAATTGTGTAATCAGAGGTGACAGATTCCCTTTAAAAAAAGCTTAAACTGGCACTTAACATTCATTAAACTTTTGATATGTTATAGGGACATATCAAAAGATTAGATCAGTGAGGACTGAGTGCTGAGAACCCCATCAATCTCTAGAGCGAGAGGAGAGAACCATGCGCTTAGTGCACTGTCTCTCCTCCCTGCAAAGGATGGGAACAAGACGGGCCCCATAGACTTTCTATTGAGTCCGTCTCGCTTCCTGTCCTGCAGTGAGAAGACACAGCGCCCTTACCACACAATTCTTCCTTTAATGCCACAGCTTCTAACAGAAGATATGGCTGGCGGCAGTTGAAGGCTTAAACTGAGCACGTGTGACCCCTTAATGAGGTGGACGGAGAGATACGGCAAATAACAAACAGCAGGTGGTGCTATACAGATATATTTTATTGATTAACTCAATGGTTATGCTACATTTTTAATAACATGCAATTACAAAAGTATTCAGATCCAGATACTAGTTTAAAAACTGTAGAATATTTTTCATGGCACAACCCTTTTAAGTGTACAGCGCTTATCCAGAGTCAAGGTTGTATTAGAGAATGTAGATAAACACAGAGAGAAGCTGTCATGGACGGATTGGAAACTCAAAGTGGTAGAACGTGTGGACAAGCCATGTAGGTGGGGGGTTTTGCAGGGCAATCTGTAGTTTTTATTGGATTTTTGATCACTTTTTAGAAGGTGAGGCAACAAAAAAAAACAGCAAACCTGCCATTTTGATTTTTTTTCCCCCATTATAGAAAAGGACATCACAGTTGTTCCACAGAAGGGAGACATCTCATGCTTCTGAGTGAAATGCATCTAGCTGTGCAGCTGAAACAGGAAATAATATGGCTGAGGAAGACATGTTTTTCATAGTTATGATTGTATGGTGATGCATAGCCATTATGCAAACTTTTTTGAAAACGCAGGAATGCTTTGAAAAACGTATAATCCTGTACCAAATCTTTAGCAGCCAGTTCTGCCATCCGCCTAATAATTTAAAAGAAATCAAACCAACCCCATATTGGAGGAATAATCTCAAAAGAACCTTTAATGTAGATAAAGAGCCAAGAAGCGTGGACAGGATTGCCCTCTCAACAGTTCATGTATTGGCTGAATCGAGCATTTTGTCATATAGGACATTGATGGAAGTCCACAACAGATTAGTGAGTCATGGTGCCCTTCTCAGTCCTACTTCTTCAGCATACATCTGGACAGGTCAGGTAGAAGGGAAGGTATGAATTACAGCCGGGGTGTTGTACTAGCAGGAGAATATTATATACTTATTTTCCTGGAGCATACGGTCTTATGAACTAGTATGACTGTTCAGGAGAGAAAGTTTAGTTTAACGAATGGAAAGAAAATCCATCCATGCCCTACAGAAGTCTGTGGACTAGAAACACCATTTGAATCGGATGGGAAGGCTGCAGATAAAGGGATTGAAAACTGGTGGAATGCCTACACAAATTGGTTATTGGACCCAAACACTGGAAAAAAACTACAGAGCTGAGAATACTTTAGCTAGGCCCTCCTACTGGGAAAGACTCCAAGGGGCGGATTGAAGATGCCCTCACAAAGGCCCAGAATGTTCAAGCTACACATGCCTAATGCGAGTTCTTTTATATGTATTAAGAACTGATTTCTGGACAAAACATTTCCCGCTTTTTTTCGACCAAAATATTTTCCGCATTCTGAACATGAAAATAGCTTCTCCGCTGTGTGAGTTCTTTTAGAAGTAACAAGAACTAATTTCTGACTAAATCACTTCCCACATTCTGAACATGAAGATGGCTTCTCCGCTGTGTGAGTTCTTTTAGGGCTACATGCACACGTTCAGGATTCATGTGCGGAGAATCCGCACTGAAATCCGTCGGTGTTCGCAGGCAAATCCGTGCGGTAAATCCGCATCAATAGGTGCGGATTTGCGTGCGGATTTGCATGCGGATTTGCATGCGGATTTGCATGCGGATTTTCCGCATGCGGATCCGCATCAAAATCCGCACCGTGTGCGTGCACCATCCGGATTTTATCCTCCCCATTGAAGTAAATTGAGAAAATCCGCAAGATATCCGGACAGGAAAAAAAAAAAGAATTGACATGCTGCGGATTTTAAAATCCGCACCGCAGGTCAAAATCCGCGCTGAAAAAATCCGCATCGTGTGCATTGAGAATTTCAAATTCTCATACAATACAATGTACAAGATGTACGGTGCGGATTTTCCGCACGCAAATCCGCGCGGAAAATCCGCACGCAATCCGGATCGTGTGCATTCAGCCTAGAAGTAACAAGAACTAATTTCTGACTAAATCACTTCCCACACTCTGAACATGAAGATGGCTCCTCTCTTGTGTGAACACTTAGATGTTCCATAAGACTTGATTTATGACTAAACCATTTCCCACATTAGGACATAAAATTTGGTTCTCTCCTCTGTGAGTTCTCTTGTGCGTATTAAGACCCGATTTCTGGGCAAAACATTTCCCACATTCAGGACATGAAAATGGCTTCTCCCCTGTGTGAATTCTCTTATGTTCAACAAGAACTGATTTCCGACCAAAGCACTTTCCGCAATCTGAACAAGAAAACGGCTTCTCCCCTGTGTGAATTCTTCGATGTTCCATAAGACTTGATTTATGACTAAACCATTTCCCACATTCAGGACATGAAAATGGCGTCTCTCCTGAGTGGGTTTTCTGATGTTCAACAAGAACTGATTTGAGTCTAAAACATTTCCCACATTCTGAACATGCAAATGGTCTCTCTCCTGTGTGGATTCTTCGATGTTTCACAAGATTTCTTTTCTGACTAAAACAGTTTCCACATTCAGGACATGAAAATGGTTTCTCCCTGTGTGAGTTCTCTGATGTTCAACAAGAATTGATTTCTGGCCAAAACACTTCCCACATGCTGAACATGAAAATGGCTTCTTCTCAGCGTGAGTTCTTTGATGAGTAACAAGAGCTGATTTCTGATCAAAACATTTCCCACATTCAGAACATGAAAATGGCTTCTCCCCTGTGTGAGTTCTCTGATGAGTAACAAGACACGATTTTAGACTAAAACATTTCCCACAATCAGGACATGAATATGGCTTCTCTCCTCTATGGGTTCTCTTATGTATAACAAGAGTAGATTGTTTACCAAAACATGCCCCACATTCTGAACATAAAAATGGCTTCTCCCCTGTGTGAATTCTCAAATGTTCCACAAGATTTATTTTCTGACTAAAACATTTCCCACATTCAGGACATAAAAATGGCTTTTCTCCTGTGTGAGTTCTTAGATGTTCCACAAGATTTGATTTCTGACTAAAACTTTTTCCACATTCTGAACATGAATATGGCTTCTCTCCTGTGTGAGTTCTTAGATGTTCCACAACACTTGATTTCTTTGAAAAACATTTCCCACATTCCGGACATGAAAATGGTTTCTTGTGTCCAGCGGTATCGGTGGATAGATCTTCGCTGTGAGAGTCTAAGGGTACATTAGGAGTTATTGAATTAGCTCGCGTGGCATTGTTATCTTCTACTTCTCTGCATAAAAGATGTCCATCGGAGTCTTTCATTTCATCCTCATCTGGAAAACAAAATGTTCTTATTTTCTCTCAAAGTAAAACATTTTTTTTATTAACCAATCGAACAAGAAAAGAAACAACGTATGTAGGAGATGGAAGAAAACGGAATAATGTACAATTTCAGTAGTAAATCACACGCTCTTCGAAAAAGAAAGACCAAAGAAACCATCATGGAGTTCACGAGTTATCTGCCTGTATATGTCCTAGAACAGGCATGCTCAACCTGCGGCCCTCCAGCTGTTGCAAAACTACAACTCCCAGCATGCCCGAACAGCATACAGCTATCCGCCTACAGCCGGGCATTGTGGGAGTTGTAGTTTTACAACAGCTGGAGGGCCGCAGGAGAATATAATCTCTTGTGAATATCTATATAACAGATATAACTGGAGGAAAATGAATAATGAGATAAATATATGCACATGTTAAAACATCTTCTTACAAGAAGCGATACACTGTAATTACATCTGCTCACTGCTGCAGTTGTGATGGCGAGCATATAGACAGTGAAGGGACGGCAGCATTGATACGAGAGCTGCAGTCTCTTCGGCCCCACGCCGATCTGATATTGATGACCTATCCTGAGGACAGGTCAGTATACAAAAAGTGGACAACCCCTTTAAAGGGGTTGTCCGGGTTCAGAGCTGAACCTGGGCATATCGCCTTCTTCACCCAGGCAGCCCCTCTGAGGGGAGCATCAGCGTATTTCATGCTCCGATGCTCTCCCTTGCTCTGCGCACAATCGTGCAGGGCAAGGGCTTTTTCATTAGATCCGGCAGCTTACCAGGTCTCTGCCTGATGTCGATGCCACTAATGGGCAGGCTTTAGCACTGAACAGGCTTTAGCACCACTAAAGCCCGCCCATTAGTGCTGATGACGTCACCGGCAACACTGCTAGATGGGAGCCTCCGCCTATCAGTGTAAAAAATATAAACAAACAGCCCTTGCCCTGCGCAATACAGCGCATCGGAGCATGAAATGCTCTGATGCTCCCCTCAGAGGGGCTGCCTGGGTGAAGAAGGCGATATGTCTGGGTTCAGCTCTGAACCTGACAACCCCTTTAACCACTTCAGCCCCCCTATCTTAAACCCCCTTAATGACCAGGCCACTTTTTACAATTCTGCACTACACTACTTTCACCGTTTATTGCTCCGTCATACAACTTACCACCCAAATGAATTTTACCTCCTTTTCTTCTCACTAACAGAGCTTTCATTTGGTGGTATTTCATTGCTGCTGACATTTTTACTTTTTTTTATATTAATCGAAAATGACCGAAATGTTTGCAAAAAAATGACATTTTTCACTTTCTGTTGTAAAATTTTTCAAAAAAAAAAAAACTACATTTCTCTATAAATGTTTCTCTAAGTTTATTGTTCTACATGTCTTTGATAAAAAAAAAATACAATAAGTGTATATTTATTGGTTTGGGTAAAAGTTATAGCGTTTACAAACTATGGTGTAAAAAAGTGAATTTCAGCATTTTGAAGCAGCTCTGACTTTCTGAGCACCTGTCATGTTTCTTCAGGTGCTAGAATGTCAGGAAAGTATAAATACCCCCCAAATGACACCATTTTAGAAAGAAGACACCCCAAAGTATTCGCGGAGGGGCTTGGTGAGTTCATGTATCATTTCATTTTTTTTCACAAGTTAGCGGAAAATGACACTTTCTGAGGAAAAAATAAATAATAAAGTTTCCATTTCTGCTAACTTCTGGCAAAAAAAAAAAAAAAATCTCCCACGGACTCACTATGCCCCTCAGTGAATACCTTGGGATGTCTACTTTCGAAATGGGGTCATTTGTGGGGTGTGTTTACTGTTCTGGCATTTTGGGCGGGGCTAAATTGTGAGCCGCCATGTAAAACCTAAAGGTACTCGTTGGACTTTACGCACCCAGGCTGCAAAAAAGTCTCACTCATGTGGTATCGCCGTACTCAGAAGAAGTAGGGCAATGAGTTTTGGATGTATTTTTACATATACCCATGTTGGGTGAGAGAAATATCTCTGTAAATTGTCAACTTTGTAAATGACAACTTTTTACATTTTTTTTATATAAAGTTGACAATTTACAGAGATATTTCTCTCACCCAGCATGGGTATATGTAAAAATACATCCAAAACACATTGCCCTACTTCTCCTGAGTACGGCGATACCACATGAGTGAGACTTTTTTGCAGCCAAGATGCGCAAAGGGGCCCTAAAACCAACGAGTACCTTTAGGATTTCACAAGGCATTTTTACGCATTTGGATTCCAGACTTCTCACGCTTTAGGGCCCCTAAAATGCCAGGACAGTATAAATACCCCACATGTGACCCCATTTTAGAAAGAAGACACCCCAAGGTATTCCGTGAGGGGCATGGCAAATTCATGTAAAATTTTATTTTTTGTCACAAGTTAGTGGAATATGAGACTTTGTAAGAAAAAAAAAAAAAAACAATTTCCGCTAACTTGTGCCAAAAAAAAAAAAAATAATCTTCTATGAACTCGCCATGCCCCTCACGGAATACCTTGGGGTGTCTTCTTTCTAAAATGGGGTCACTTGTGGGGTATTTATACTGCCCTGGCATTTTAGGGGCCCTAAAGCGTAAGAAGAAGTCTGGAATCCAAATGCGTAAAAATGCCTTGTGAAATCCTAAAGGTACTCATTGGTTTTAGGGCCCCTTTGCGCACCCAGGCTGCAAAAAAGTGTCACACATGTGGTATCGCCGTACTCAGGAGAAGTAGGGCAATGTGTTTTGGGGTGTATTTTTACATATATCCATGCTGGGTGAGAGAAATATCTCTGTAAATGACAACTTTTAAAAAAATACAATTTCTCAATTTATACAAAGTTCTCAATTTATAGAGATATTTCTCACACCCCAAGGTATTCCGTGAGGGGTATGGCGAGTTCATAGAAAAAAAAATTATTTGGCACAAGTTAGCGGAAATTGACATTTTTTTTTCTTACAAAGTCTCATATTCCAAAGTGACAAAAAATATTACAAAGTGACAAAAAATACAATTTTACATGAACTCACCATACCCCTCACGGAATACCTTGGGGTGTCTTCTTTCTAAAATGGGGTCACATGTGAGGTGTTTGTACTGCCCTGGCATTTGAGGGTCTCCGCAATCATTACACGTATGGCCAGCATTAGGAGTTTCTGCGATTCTCCTTATATTGAGCACACGGGTAATGAGATTTTTTTTTTCCGTTCAGCCTCTGCGCTGAAAAAAAAAAAAAAAATGAACGGCACTGATTTCTTCATTTGCATCGATCAATGGGGATGAAAAAATCTCTGCCAAAAAATGTGCAAAAAAAAAAAAAAGTAGTAAGGCCCCATTCACACGTCCGCAAAAATGTCCGCATCTATTCCGCAATTCTGCGGAATAGATGCGGACCCATTATGTGCTCGCCGCATTAGCATTTGCGGAGCTGCAGCCGCGAACTTCCGGGTTTCGGCCCCCAAACATCCGGCCACAGCTCCGCAAAAGATAGAGCATGTCCTATTCTTGTCCGCAATTGCGGACAGGAAAAGGCATTTTCTATATAGTTCTGGCAATGTGTGGATCCGCAAAATGCGGAAAGCACATTGCCGGTGTCCGTGTTTTGCAAAACACATATGGACGTCTGAATGAGCCTTACAGGGGGTGATTAGTGACAGGGGGTGACATGGGGTGATTAGGGGTTAATCAGTGACGGGGGGGGGGTGGATGGGGGGGTCTGTGTGGTGATTGGTGCACTTATATATGTTTCCTCTGGTGGTCCCAAGCAAAAGGGACCACCAGAGGAGCAGGCAGCAGGCATATCAGACTCCGTTTTTTTAACTACTACAGCCTGCCAGCGCATGATCAGCGCTGGCAGGCTGTAGTTTACCTTCCTCCCGACGCGATTCCTGTGAGCGCGCGCGTTCACCCAGATGACGCGCTGATGCGTCCACCCAGAATAACCCGCCCGCCCGCCGAACGCATCCGTGGCGTGGTTAAAGGGAACCGGTCACCTGCAAAAAACCGACTACAGTACCTTACAGTATCCCCCAGTGTTTTTATTTCCTCCTTCTGTTCCTTCATACTTGTTAAAAACAAAGTTTTAATGTCCGTTGACGCTGTCTTCTGTGTCAGGCTTGAAGTCAAGGGGGCAGCGGCATCCTTGCTTCAAGTCAAGCTAAGCCCGCCCCTTATCCTTCCTCTCTACAATTTGATGGACAGAATTGAATCGACGACCTGGCGCGTGCGCGATAGAACTATCCGTCGCATGCGCAGTCAGCCAGTTGCAGGCAGGTGAGTGAGGGGGCCGGGATCGCGCTGTAACAGGCAGCGCACCGCGCATACGCGAGAAGAGCGTAATCCCGGCAGGATGTCCATCAAATTGTAGAGAGGAGGGGTAAGGGTGGGTTTAGCTTGACTTGAAGCATGGAGGCCGCTGCCCCCTTGACTTCAAGCCTGGATTCAGAAGACAGCGCCAACGGACATTAAAACCAGAAAAAAAAAAGTATGAAGGAGCAGAAGGAGGAAAGAAAAACACTGGGGGATGCTGTAAGGTACTGTGGTCGGTTTAATATGTGTTTTGCAGGTGGCAGGTTCCCTTTAAGTAAAGAAATAGCTTGTTTTTTAGTGGATAATCCTGATGTGATCTTGTTAGAGAACAGAGGTCTCCAGGCGATCGATTAAAACATAGATTTCCTGATTCGGACTGACCATGAGATTGTGGAGTCTTAGCGGCAGATTACTATAATTCAGTGATTTTTCTAGATACTTGATTAATCTGTATTTGTCGGCTTCAATATTTTATGACCAACAAAACACTTTTAATGACGATGAGATCAGAGGAAGATGAATGCATTAGATATTCCTGCTCAGACGTGCTAAAAAAACATTTGGACAATTAACTACCGTGAAGTATGAAGAGGTGGGAGTCCTCCATACGCATATTGATGTTTGGAGGTTGTCGGATAACAAGAACTTTTAACCAATCAAGAACTGCGGTGTACAGGAGGCGGGGCTTTTCTTACATATGTTAAAGTTGTAATGTGGTTATAGAAATGAATATTAATGTATCAGTGATGTAATATAATGTGAAACATTGATGTCTATAGACTGCGCAAAACTTTACTTCTACTACTGAACAGACCCAGTTATATACCAGCATTACATATCAGACCCCGCTTCGCCTTGTGCCTGCTGCCTAGATTATTTCCTGGGTCCTGCCTTGCTTCCCTGTCCCTAATAAACATGTAAGAACCTTCCCAAGAAGAATTTGTCTGGAGAATTTTGTATTGTTGTGGACAATTTCCAACACAGGCCTCTTCTTCCTAAGCTGGCTAGAACTTTCGGGTCAGAGAGGAGCAGTCACAGCATGAAACAACAAGCCAGGGCGCAGAATCTGTCTGCAGCGTCTGGCCTCTGACGTCTTCCTCTCCTCCACCTTATTTCGTGCTCCTGACCTCTCCACGAGGGGGATGTCTAACACAATCTGCCCAAATGAGGAGGCTGCCTGCCAGACCGCTCATGAGCATAGAAGGTTAGATTTGTGCAGGAGATCTGACAGATGAGTAACAGTTGATTTTTAACACAT
Source organism: Bufotes viridis (assembly GCA_033119425.1). Taxonomy (NCBI): domain Eukaryota; kingdom Metazoa; phylum Chordata; class Amphibia; order Anura; family Bufonidae; genus Bufotes; species Bufotes viridis. The sequence goes on from CM065592.1 coordinate 442,860,626, forward strand.
TTCCTATAGTGATGCCACTTTTTCAGATTCAGGCCTATGCACATCAGTGTCCATTTTGGCACATAATAATCATACCCACGGGTGACATTCAAAAGTTTTCTATGGGGCTCAGCCTTTCCTAGTTACCCCTCAAACTAAATGTATTAAAGGCTCTTACCTTTCACGCATATGGCTTTTTCAAGTCCGCTTGTCCTACCAGAAATTTTCTGCAAGATTAAAGTAAAAGGAACCTAGATGATGTTATATCCAGGGGAAGGTCAAAAACATCTAGAAGACACGAACCAATCTGTCCTAAAGGATCTCCTCAAGTGGTGACTTTCAGACAAGTATTTTACCCATCAACTGAAATAAAACGATCTGATCCTATCCTGGAGGGGGCGCTGTGCTCATCACCTCCGGTTCTTACATCATGCAGTAACGTCACTGCTTTTACAGTAAAGAAGCCTTTTATCACCGCTGGAGACTGGATCTTCTTTCCTCCAGGAAGGCAGCGCTCGCTCTTTGCTTTCTGAGAATCTTACTGTAGGAAGCCGCTCTCTTATATTTATATTTTTGTACAATTTCTCTGTTCTTCCCTTAAATGTCATCTCTCAAGACTAAATAACATTTCTACTTATATTTGAGGGTCTCCGGGCCTCTTATCGCTTTCTTTGCTGACCTTTGTGCTTTATTTACGAGTTGGTGCCTAATAGGAATGAGCAAACCTCGGTTTTTGAAGTTCGGGTTTAAGCTGAATTGCGTCATGGATTCCGTTACCACCGACCCTAACGCAATTCAAGGACGGATCCATTATGCTGGCCATTGGCGGAATGCATAATGGAATGCCTCTGAAGACATTCTGTACGTGGTAACGGAATCCATAACGCAATTCAGTCATGTAGTTACATAGTTTATAAGGCTGAAAAAAGACATTTGTCCATCTAGTTCAGCCTGTCATCCTGCACATAGAAGCCAATCTTCCTCACTTTAGGGGAAAAAAATTCCTTCCCGACTCCAATCAGGCCTCAGAATAACTCCCTGGATCAGCGCCCCTCTCTAGTAGCTATAACGTGTAATACTATTACACTCCAGAAATACATCCAGGCCGCTCTCTAGTAGCTGTAGCCTGTAATACTATTACACTCCAGAAATACATCCAGGCCGCTCTCTAGTAGCTGTAGCCTGTAATATTATTACACTCCAGAAATACATCCAGGCCGCTCTCTAGTAGCTGTAGCCTGTAATATTATTACACTCCAGAAATACATCTAGGCCGCTCTCTAGTAGCTATAGCCTGTAATATTATTACTTAAACCCGAACTTCAAAAACTGAAGTTCGCTCATCCCTAGCGCCTAAATCCCGCCCCGAGGATCCGGCAGTCCGCTCTGAACAGCCCTCCGATGCAGCGCTTCCAGGAGTATCACTGTACGGGCCCGTGCCTGCGCACAGGATACCCCGATGCGCTAGTAATCGGGAAATCAGTGCGCAGGTGTGGACTGCCGGATCCTTGGCGCAGGCGCGGGATTTAGCCACTTCAGGAGGAGGACAAGCAGAAGACACTGGGCGGGCCGCCTGGGTGAAAGGGGGCGTGGACACTTAGGAAGATGAGCTCGCGGCCTGGGCACCGGCCGTTATGACGCCGCCCCTGGGCTCCTTCAGCTGTGATTGACAGCTGCAATAAAAGTGATTTTATGAAGATAGGTAAGCGGTACAGCAATGGGGTAAGAGGCTTTTTATTGGGGGGGCAATTTAGAACCGGAGGATGTGAGTACTGAAAAATGGGGTTTGGGGGGTGAAAGACTCCCTTTAAAGGGGTGACAAGTGTCTGATCGGCGGGTGCCCAGTGTGAATGGAGCAGTGTTCACACAAGCGCACTGCTGCTCCATTCACCTCTATGGGACTGCTGGAGATAGTCACTTGTCTTTCCTTCGGCAGTCGCACAGAGTCACGTGCTTGTCCGCCACTTCCTTAGCCACTCCATCAATTTTAGGGGGGCCCCGCTAGGTACGGGTTATTCGTTCTCATGATCGGTGGGGGTCCCAGCATTAGGTAGGGGATAACCCCTGGATACGAGCGACGTAGAATGCGATGTACAAATGAATGAAGCCAGCAAAGGAGGCAATATGGACAATCACAATACATTAGGAAGTGCCTTGTGTTAACCTTCTCTATATGATAACTGCCATTTGCTGAAGTGAGAGGACCCCTTTAAATCTTGAACAACCCTGGTAAAGGGAATCTGTTTTCTCAATTAACTGCAGCACTTTATATGTCTATACTTCCTCCTGTTCGCACGCTGTACCAGTAATAAGCTCTGCTGCAAGACATTTCCAGGACTTACTGGAGTATAGACATAGAATATTGATCGGAGGTCAGTGTCGGTAATACTGCAGTCAATAGTGGAGAATGAAGGTGACAGATTCCCTTTACCACAATTGTTTATGAAACTAGAGGACCATGTGTGACCAATAACAGGATGCAGCAGAGCGCCCAGTATACTCCACTGCTGCTGGGGGGGTCAGTAGAAAGCTCCATTACATCAGTCTATAGAGGATCTGTAGGAACCTCAGCTTCACCTACCTGATGATCCAGTGGGATATTTGGTTTCTCCTCTGGACAGTCCTGGGAATACTGAGGACTGGGACATCTCTCTGGTGGATTTCTCTGACTGGATCCATCTGTAGGAAATACACACAGTGACTGAATACATTGTCTATATGTGATGATCAGATGATGGGGGATCTGACTCTCAGGACTGTTCTCTCCTCTACAGTCATGGAAGGTCTCCTCTTACCCGGTGATGTGAGGGGCTGGTGATTCTCCATCATGACGTCCTTGTACAGATCCTTGTGTTCTTCTAAATACTCCCACTCCTCCATGGAGAAATAGACAGCGACATCCTGACACCTTATAGGAACCTGACAACACAAGGACACAGTCATTACCAGACCCCTCCCTTGGCGTTATTGTATAATGTCCCAGCATTCCCAGCAGCGCTCACCTCTCCGCTCAGCAGCTCAGTGATCCTGGTGGTCAGTTCTAGGATCTTCTGCTCATGTATCAGGGAATGAGGTGGAGGCTCGGTGATGGGGCTCTGGGTGCTGCTCCATCCTCCTGACACACGGGGTGTCACACACTCACCAGACGATTTCTTCACTACTGTGTAATCCTGTGTACGGGGAGACGCCGATCACTACAGAGATTCTAAGAATCCTTCACCTTTCCAGACATTTCCCTGGTTTATTACTAGAGATAAGAGTGATGTCATGTGAGACTCTCACCTCTCCAGTTATCAAGGAGATGATCTCCAGGGTGAGGTCTAATATCCTCGCAGCCAGGAGGTCTCTGTCCTTCTCCATCCTTGGTGGGTCCTTGATGGAAAGAACCATTGTCTTTCATAAGAAAAGTCCTGAACCTAAGAAACCTGAGGGAAACATGGAGGACTGAGAGCAAATCACATTTGAAAGAACATCTCACATGAAGTAAAGCGTCTCACGGGCTGGATATTACTAGAACAGTTGTCCCATCATGAGACCTTATCCGTAGAATAGGTGATCAGTATCTGATTGATGGGGTTACAATCTTTTGGTGAGAACATCACTCACACACGTTTGCTCAGACATATGACAGATATCTGTGATGGATAGGGGTCCCAGTGGTCAGACCCCCACTGATCGGATACTTATACACCTTCCAACAGACAGGGAATGAGTTCTCATGCTGCGACACCTCCTTGTAGGATGGCTGACAGCAGACAATAGATCAACAATTGGATCTTCTATGTGAAGATAAAAATGATGCGCTTGTCGGCAGCACCTCGCCCTGTGGCAGTGACCGGATGATGGTTTATGTGGCCATTTATTGGAGTTATCTGTAAAAGTCCATAAACGAGCAGCGATTGACTTATTATACTGTCAATATGGGCAGAAATCTCCTCTATCGATGTGTCTTCCGTACCGAGTCATTAACCATAATATATAAGTCAGCCGGTCACCACTAACTCCAATACCAGTCCCCCCGCTATACAGTGCACATATCTCCCAACCATCCCGGATCCGGCGAGACAGTCCTGGATTTTTGTGTCTGTCCCGCGGTCCCGGAATGGCTGAGGTATGTCTCACTCTTAGCTGATTGTAATGGTGAAGCAGAGAGCAGTCCGCTCCCAGCTTCACCAGAGGCACATATCTGGGAAGGACTACTGTGAGGGGGCACATACCTGCGTATAACTACTGTAAGGGGGCACATACCTGAGTATAACTACTGTGAGGGGGCACATACCTGCGTATAACTGCTGTGAGGGGCACATACCTGAGTATGACTACTGTGAGGGGCACATACCTGAGTATAACTACTGTGAGGGGGCACTTACCCGAGTATAACTACTGTGAGGGGGCATATATCATGGGCATAACTACTGTGAGGAGACACATATCCGGGCATAACTACGGTGAGGGGCAGATATCTGGGCATAACTACTGTGAGGGGCACATATCTGGGCATAACTACTGTGAGGGGGCACATACCTGAGTATAACTACTGTGAGGGGGCATATATCATGGGCATAACTACTGTGAGGAGACACATATCTGGGCATAACTACGGTGAGGGGCAGATATCTGGACATAACTACTGTGAGGTGGCACATATCTGGGCATAACTACTGTGAGGGGGGCACATATCTGGGCATAACTACTAAGAGAGTCACATATTTGGGCATAACTACTGTGAGGGGGCATATATCTGGGCATAACTACTGTGAGGAGGCACATACCTGTGTATAACTACTGTGAGGGGGCACATATCTGGGTATAACTACTGTGAGGGGGCACATATCTGTGTATAACTACTGTGAGGGGGCACATATCTGGGTATAACTACTGTGAGGGGCACATATCTGGACATAACGACTATGAGGGGCACATATCTAGGCATAACTACTGTGAGGGGGCAAATATCTGGGTATAACTACTGTGAGGGGGCACATATCTGGGTATAACTACTATGAGGGGCACATATCTGGACATAACGACTGTGAGGGGCACATATCTGGACATAACGACTATGAGGGGCACATATCTGGGCATAACGACTGTGAGGGGCACATATCTGGGCATAACTACTGTGAGGGGCACATATCTGGGCATAACTACTGTGAGGGGCACATATCTGGGCATTATGACTGTGAGGGGCACATATCTGGGTATAACTACTGTGAGGGGGGCACATATCTGGGCATAATGACTGTGAGGGGCACATATCTGGGCATTATGACTGTGAGGGGGACATATCTGGGTATAACTACTGTGAGGGGGGCACATATCTGGGCATAACGACTGTGATGGGCACATATCTGGGCATAGCTACTGTGAGGGGCATATATCTGGGCATAGCGACTGTGAGGGGCACATATCTGGGCATAACTACTGTGAGGGGCACATATCTGGGCATAACGACTGCGAGGGGCACATATCTGGGCATAACGACTGTGAGGGGCACATATCTGGGCATAACGACTGTGAGGGGCACATATCTGGGCATTACGACTGTGAGGGGCACATATCTGGACATAACTACTGTAAGGGGCACATATCTGGGCATAACGACTGTGAGGGGCACATATCTGGGCATAACGACTGTGACGGGCACATATCTGGGCATAACGACTGTGACGGGCACATATCTGGGCATAACGACTGTGAGGGGGCACATATCTGGGCATAACGACTGTGAGGGGCACATATCTGGGCATTACGACTGTGAGGGGCACATATCAGGGCATTACTACTGTGAGGGGGGCACATATCTGGACATAACGACTATGAGCATGAGGGGCACATATCTGGACATAACTACTGTGAGGGGCACATATCTGGGCATAACTACTGTGAGGGGCACATATCTGGACATAACTACTGAGCATGAGGGGCACATATCTGGGCATTACTACTGTGAGGGGCACATATCTGGACATAACTACTGTGTACAGACACAAAGGGGGAATAATTACTATGTGGGGGCCATTATGGAGACCGGGTGTGCATAGTTATGTTTTGGGCAGAGTTAGAGGCGTCGTCTAGTATGAATAAAATGGCCCTCCTAGTGTTTTTTTAAAATTTGGTGGTAAGTAAGAGGTTGTCCCTAGCGATCACACACTGACTTACGGTGGTCAGAGGTCCTGTTTTAGGCCGGACAGTCCGTCTTTCTGACCCCTGTCCGTTTGGCACAGGGCCTGGATGGACGCATGGAAGTCCTTCTTATCAGCTCACTGTCAGAAAGCAGCACTGTGCTGTCTGAGCGTGAGCTGCAGGAGAAAGTTATCCTCCCACCCGCCCCTGTACCTGACCTGACCTGACCTGAATGTGGATCTGTATTTTATTTTAGGGGCGTGGTCTAATGGGATCGGGGCGTGGCTTAGCTGAGTCGGGGGCGGGGTTTAAAGTCCAGCTTATGAGGGAGCTGTGAGTGGCCACCCTACACTGACTCCATATCCTAGTGATATCACAGGACATTGTGTGATGGAAGACCCCTCTAATCCAGGAGAACAGCCACTCTTACAGGGGTCTGGGGGTCTCCTAATATTCCAGGGGGAGAGCAGACATGTCTGAGGAGAACTCCCCTCCTGACCTCCAGACTGTGTGAGCAGAGACTCTCTATGGCCGGTGCTGCCCCCTGCTGGCTGGACCTGCTATATATCACCTATAGAACCGCTCCATTCTAATAAAGCCAGAACCAAGTCACACATCCCCCGACCAATAACTGACCTGCAGATCTCACCTCCTGGGGCTGCAGGACCTGCGATGATGTCACACTGGTCACATGACAGGAAGTGCTGAACAGTGAGAGACCTCCACTGCTTTACTCCTCCCCTCATGTGACTGATCACATGACCATGACATCATCAAAGGTCCTATAGTCACTAGGATATAAAATCTACAGATGAGCAATGGTCGTGTCTAATCCTTAAGGGGTTCTGCAGTTTGTTACAACTGATGATCTATCCTCTGGATAGATCATCAGCATCTGATCGGCCGGGGTCTGACAGCCGGGACCCCCGCCGATCAGCTGTTTGAGAAGGCAGCGGCGCTGCAGGAGCACCGCGGCCTTCTCACTGTTTACGACTGCTAGCGCCCCGCCCAGTGACGTCACGACTTGTATCAAGTGGCGTGGGCGAGGCCAAGCTCTGTTCACTGAATGGGGCACTAGCAGCGGTAAACAGTGAGAAGGCCGCGGCGCTCCTGCAGCGCCGCTGCCTTCTCAAACAGCTGATCGGCGGGGGTCCCGGCTGTCAGACCCCGGCCGATCAGATGCTGATGATCTATCCAGAGGATAGATCATCAGTTGTAACAAACTGCAGAACCCCTTTAATTTCTAACGATAATTTGTTTTCCCTTAGTCCTAACAGTGGCACAGATGGGGTTAAATTTATTGACAAGTGAAAGTGATTAACGTCTTACGGACACAGGGCGTACCCTGAGAATTTCCGATCACCGCCGTGCAGGTGGCTGTGATCGGAACAAGATGCCCGCTGAAATCAATCAGCAGGCACCTTGGCACAATGCCCAGAGGGGGTTCTGTGACCCCCCCCCCTATGTCGGCGATCGCAGCAAACCGCAGGTCAATTCAGACCTGCGGTTTGCAGCGCTTTCTGTGGTCTCTGATCAGACCACGAGGATCAGAGACTTAAAAAATGCCCCAAATCTATCATTTTTAACCCTCCTTGCACCCCGCCAGGGCCGGTTCTATAATAAGGCAGACCAAGCGGCTGCCTTAGTGCGCAGAGAAGTGGGGGGCATGCAGCCCCGGTCCTCACTCACAGAGCGGCAGCACGGCAACACGGTCATGGGGGCACTCAGGGGGTGTGTGACTGGCGAGTGGCTCCGCGGCGGGCAGCAGCAGGGACTGGAGCAGCTGTTGGCGACTGTGACTCACACAGCCAGCCCAGACGGACTGTCGACTGCCGTAGGGTAGGTGGTAGGTGATGAGCGCAGAGCGCATATTGTTTATAATTATTACACAACATTAATGGGGGGGTCACGGGTGACACGACGCGAGGGGGGACAAATCAAATGTCTGTAGTCTGCCATGGAGGGGGAGAAATGTGACATGGGGGGGATGATGTGCCATGGGGGAGAAGTGTGACACAATAGGGGGTCATAATGTGATCGGGGGGGGGGGGCCAAAATGTAGCTTCGCTTGTGTTGCCAAAAATCCTTGCACCGGCCCTGCACCCCGCAATATTACTGTCCCCACGGGCGGTGCGGCAGGGGGATTGCGATCCCCTGCCCGCCTCCTTTCTAATGCTTCCCTGGTGTCTAGTGGTTATAGCAGTGGGTCAGCACATTGCTGCCCCTTTGCTATAAACTGCTGACATCTGTACCCTACAGCTGTCAGCAGTTTAACCCCTTCCGTACGGACCTCTGTATGGAAGGGGTTAACAGGGAGGGAGCTCCCTCCCTCTCCCATCGGAGGCTGCTGTGCCCTTGCAGCCCCCGATTCTTCATGGGATCGCAGAGGGAGGGGGCCCCCTCCCTCCCCATCACCTGCTGCTCTGATCTGGCAGCTGGTGATGGTTACCATGGCAGCGGGATGCTTTCGGAGGCGTCCTGCTTGCCATGGTAATGTAAGTCTAATCAGACTTCTGCTAAAGGCAGAAGTCATCAGACTATGTAAAGTAAAAAATACAGTACACTGACATCAGACCCACTAGAACTTCAAGAACCAAGTGGGTCTGGGTCAAAAATATAAAAAAAGTAAAAATAAAAAAGATATCACTGAAAAAAATAAAAAAAATAAAATGCACTACATATATTGGGTATTGCGCGTCCGTAAAAATCTGCTCTATAAAAATATCACAAGCTAACCCCTCACGCAAATACCGTAAAAACAAAACAAAAAAATGGTGTGAAAAAAGCCATTTTTTGTCACCTTGCATCACAAAAAGTGTAATACCAAGTGATCATAAAGGCGTATGCCTCCCAAAATAGTACTAACAAAACCGCCATCTCATCCTGCAAAAAATCCCGCAAAAAATTAGCCCCTACATAGGATAATCGCCCAAAAAAAATAAAAAAATATGACTCTCAGACTATGGAGACACTAAAACATTATATTTTTTTCTAAAATGCTGTTATCGTGTTAAAGTAAAATAAATTGAAAAGGTATACATATTTTGTATCGCCGCGTCCGTAAAAACCTGCTCTATAAAAATAACACATGACCTAACCCCTCAGGTGAACACAGAAAAAAATATATAAATACTGTGTCAAAAGTCATTTTTGTCACCTCACATCTCAAAAAGTGTACTAGCAAGCGATCAAAAAGTTATATGCACCCCAACATAGTGCCAATCAAACCGTCATCTCATCCCGCAAAACATGAGCCCCTACATATGGTTTTTGGAAGGCAGATTTTGCTGGACTGGTTTTTTGACACTATGTCCCATTTGAAGCCCCCCTGATGCTCCCCTAGAGTAGAAACTCGAAAAAAGTGACCCCATTTTGGAAACTACGGGATAAGGTGGCAGTTTTGTTGGTACTATTTTAGGGCAAATATGATTTTAGTTGCTCAATATACACTTTTTTTGTTTTTTGAGGCAAGGTAACAAAAAATAGAAATTCCATCTCCATTTGCCAATAACTCTTGTGGAACACTTAAAGGGTTAACAAAGTTTGTAAAATCGGTTTTGAATACCTTGAGGGGTGTAGTTTCTTAGATAGAGTCACTTTTTTGGAGTTCCTACTCTAGGGGGACATCAGGGGGGCTTCAAATGGGACATGGTGTCAAAAAACCAGTCCAGCAAAATCCGCCTTCCAAAAACCATAAGGCGTTCCATTCCTTCTATGCCCTGCCGCGTGGCCATACAGCAGTTTACGGCCACATATGGGGTGTTTCTGCAAACTACAGAATCGGGGCAATAAATATTGAGTTTTGTTTGGCTGTTAACCCTTGCTTTGTTACTGGAAAAAATGGATTAAAATGAAAAATTTTATAAAAAATCTAAATTCTGAAATTTTATCTCCATTTGCCATTAACTCTTGTGGAAAACCTAAAGGGTTAACGACGTTTGTAAAATCAGTTTTGAATACCTTGAGGGGTGTAGTTTTTTGGGTGGTTTCTATTATGTAAGCCTCACAAAGTGACTTCAGACCTGAACTGGTCCCTAAAAAGTGGGTTTTTGAAAATTTCTGAAAAATTTCAAGATTTGTTTCTAAACTTCTAAGCCTTGTAACGTCCCCAAAAAGAGGGAATGGCATTTCCAAAATGATCGATACATGAAGTAGACATATGGGGAATGTAAATCAATAACTTTTTTGGGCGGTATTACTATGTATTATAGAAGTAGAGAAATTGAAACTTGGAAAATTGCAATTTTTTTTAAATTTTTGGTAAATTGGGATTTTTTTAAAATAAAAATGAAATTTTTCGACACCATTTTACCACTGTCATGAAGTACAATATGTGACAAAAAAATCTATCTCAGAATGGCCTGGATAAGTAAAAGCGTTTAAAGTTATCACCACATAAAGTGACACTGGTCAGAATTGCAAAAAATGGGCGGGTCCTTAAGGTGAAATAAGGCTGCGTCCTTATGGGGTTAAACAATTAATAAGACCCTCCCACCCCAATAAAGAGGTGGATCAACCCCAGTCCCCTTGTGTAGTGCCACTTTTTAGGACTAACGGAAAAACAAATTATCTTTAGAAATTAACGATTCCCTTACATCCTAACCAGTGGCACAGATGGGGATTTAGCAAGTAGAAACCCCCATGGGAGGGCCCTCATGCCTGGCGGAAGATAATACTGTCTGGCCAAATCAGGAATAGCTATCTATCCTAGAATCCACTCTAGTGTGAGATAAAAGTGGAGTGAGAGCTCCAGGAAGCCAACTTTCAGATGACAACTAGCGGAATCGAGCTTCTTTCTGTAAAGGAAGTAGCCACCGCTCGAGTAGAGTGGGCCTTCATGAACTCAGGTGGCTCCGGACCCTGAGACACATAAGACTCCTGAATTGCCTCTTTGATCCATCGACTGATGGAGGGTTTAGAGGCTTTCCTACCCTTGTGGGTCCCGGAAAAAAGGATAAGGAGGTTTTCATCAATCCTAAATACCTTGGACCCTTCCAGGTAAATCCTGAGACATCTCGAAACATCGAGGGTATGGAGCCCCCTTTCTTCTGAGGAGGGGAGAGGAGCCAAAACTGGAGGAGAAATGACCTGGTTGATGTTGCTGAACGTAGGCACCTTTGGAATAAAGGTAGGTAAAAACTTGAGCCGCACCCGGTCTTGCAGGAACTTGGTGTACGGCTCAAAAGCTCCCCAACTCGCTTTACAGAAGTGATAGCTAATAAAAAGGTAATTTTCCTGGTTAGAAACTTGAGCTCCACCTCCTCTAAGGGCTCAAAAAGGGGGAGATGATAACCCCCTGAGCACGACTGTTAAATGCCATACTGGGATAGGTTTAATTATCGTAGGCTTTAACCTTGAAGCTCCCCTTGGGAACCTCATGATAAGGGGTTCTTGAGAAATGGACCTGTTGAGACAGGTGCAATCAGCCTTCCTGTCCATCGGATCCAAGAGACTTGAACCGTCGTCCGATGGTACTATGGTCCTCTTGGACAACTTAGAAATGGTTCCCTTTTTGGAACTGGCCCCTACGAGGACAACTGATCTTCTTTTTTTGGGATAACCGACTTGAACCTTTTGGTCAACACGGGACCCTTTTCCGGTTTCTTCCACTCCGTCTTCATTAGAGATAGTAGGGAAGCCTCCGCTTAAAAGGCACCTTAGAGGCGGATAATGAGGCTTCACCCTGATCAACATCCTGGTCCACCGACCGGATGGATCTCCGCAGCCGCTGGGCCTTTTCAGGAGGGAAGAGGTAGGCAAAACCGTCTTCATCCTTGGAAGAAGTGGAGATAGATCCCTCTCTGGTATCCTGAACCGACACCTCCATGGCCCGATGAGGAGAGGAAGGTCTCCGGCGCTTGGGTATAAGAGGCTGCTTCAGCTCCTTAATGGAGGAGCTCACCTGACTCATATTGGACTCCATATAACCCTTCACCCAGTCTACTACATCATGAACCGTAGATTCCTGCTGGGGAAGAAGCTTAGCCCTACAGGGCGAACATCGGGAATAAGCATAGTTGTCCTCCAGGACAATCTGTCAGTCGTGGCACTGAAGATGACGTCTCTTGCCAGGATTTTTCCTGCTAGGATCCCGATCACCGTCCCTAGTAGACAACATGGCTGCCAAAAGAGAAACAGAATTAACTGTTGCGTTAGGAGGAGGAAAGGAAATTTCAAGCAAGAAGGTCTTTTACCCATAAAAAAACACAAAATGCTAGAATCAAAAGAAACCCGCAAGGGTAATTATCAGCACAAGCTGAACAGAGGAATCCGCTGAAAGAAGGAATCCAATACAGCTTTAAGCAAAGATAAGAAATACAACTGCGCTCCAGGAGGCTGAATGACCCTTGAAACCGGCTTTAAATAGCCGGCCTGGCGCCAAAAATAGGCTTCGCCCATATGGGGGCAGAGCTATCGATAATCACCCTAAAGCTTTAAAAAATCTTATAAATTTATAGATCGCCACAGGAGGCGAGAGATGGAAAAACTATATTATAATCTAATATAAACTAAGAGAAAGAACCCTTAGCCAGGAGGAAGTGCCAGACGTCACTCCCAATATGGCGGCGCCCACCGGAACAACACAGGCCGCCGAAACCTGACACAAGCGCCCTGCCAGAAGACAGGCAGCGCGCGCACACACGCAGTGCCCCACCCCCCGCACGGACTCTCAGCAGAGAGCAAAGGATACCGCACACGGCAAAAAACCATCAGACCCAAACAAGGGTAAGAGCCTGCATAAACGTAAAACAGGGGTCCCCCCAGGAAGGAAGGGGGGACCTCCACCCATCCAGACCTGTCCGAAGGACAGAAAAAAACACAAGGGGACTGGGGTTGATGCGCCTCTTTATTGGGGTGGGAGGGTCTTGTTAATTGTTTAATTACTTTCACTTGTCAAAAAAATTTCCACCTGTCCTAACCAGTCCACGGGGGCAGAATACCCCATTTGTGCCACTGGTTAGGACGTAAGGGAATGAGGTTAGATGAAATAATATACAAGGTGGACTCTAATATACAGATAGGAACCAGAGAAACACTTTCTGGAGTCAGTACTTCCTCCTAGTCAGTACTCTGTAGGACCACCTTTTGCTGCAATTACAGCTGCAAGTCTTTGGGGGTCTGTCTCTACCAGCTTTTCTCATCTAGAGGGTGACATATTTGCCCATTCTTCTTGGCAGAAGAGCTCACACTCAGTCAGATTGGATGGAGAGCGTCAGGGAAAAGCAATTTCCAAGTCTTGCCACAGATTCTCAATGGGATTTAGGTCTGGACTGTGAATGGGCCATTCTAACACATGAAGATGCTCTGATCTAAAACCTTCCATTGTAGCTCTAGCTGGATGTTTGGGGCCTTGTCCTGCTGGAAGGTGAACCTCCGCCCCAGTCTCAAATCTTTTGCAGCCTCTACCAGGTTTTCCTCCAGGATTGCCCTGTGTTTAGCTCCATCCATCTTCCCATCAACTCTGACCGGCTTCCCTGTCCATGCTGAAGAAAAGCCTCCCCCAGCATGATGCTGCCACCACCATGTTTCATGGTCGGGATGGTTTATTCAGGGTGATGTGCAGGGTTAGTTTTCCCCCACACACAGCATTTAGGCTCAAAAGTTCCACTGATCTGATTAGGGCACCTTCCTCCAAGTGTCTGCTTGGTCCCCTACATGGCTTTTGGCAAACTGCAAAGGGGACTTCTTATGGCTTGCTTTAAAAAATGACTTTCTTCCTGCCACTTTTCCATACAGGCCAGATTTGTGGAGTACACAACTAATAGTTTCTGCCACCTGAGCCCCGTGAATCTCTGCAGTTTCTCCGGAGTGACCATGAGCCTCTTGGCTGCTTGTCTAATTAGTGGAGGGCCATGTCTTGGTAGGTTTGCAGTTGTCCCATACTCTTCCATTTTTGGATGATGGATTGAACAGTGCTCCGTGAGATGTTCAGAGCTTGGGATATTTTTTTATAACCTAATCCTGCTTTATACTCCTCCATAACTTTATCCCTGACCTGTCTGGTATGCTCCTTGCTTTTCATGATGCTGTTTGATCACTAATGTTCTCTAACAAACCTCAGAGGCCTTCACAGAACAGCTGTAGTTAAAGGGTTTCTGTCACCAGTTTTAACCCTATGAAGTTAGCTGACATTAGCGATGTGCTAATGTCAGCTAAACCTAACTAGCCTATTCTTACTTTTCTCAGTGCCTGCATTAACCTAAAAATCGAACTTTTATAATATGCTAATGAGGCTCTAGGAGCAGGGGGGGCGTTGTTCCTGCTCCTGAACCCTATGAAGTTGCTGACATGCCATTGCTCAGCTAATGGTCTCCTCACTACTTCCAAAGTGCCTGCATTAACCTAAAATCGAACTTTATAATATGCTAATGAGGCTCTAGGAGCAGGAGGCGTTGTTCCTGCTCCTGGAGGCCTCCATTCCCCACCTGGTCTCCTCCCTCCAGGTCTTGATTGACAGGGCCAGGCAGAGCTTGCGTCTGTCTGCCAGCCCTGTGCTCGGATGAAATCTCGCGCCGTTCTGAACTCAGCGCAGGCGCGGTGAGGGAAAGACGCTCGTCGGCTGCCAGGTTCCTCACCGCGCCTGCGCTGAGTTCGTAACTCACTGATGTGAGCAGCATGGTGGCTCAGTGGTTAGCAGCGCTGGGGTCTGATTTCAATGGGGCTGCAAAAGATGTGGATGTTTACCATGTACTGTCCGCATCCGGATGACAGCTCCGCATAAAAGATAGAACATGTCCTATTCACGTCTATTTTGTGGACAAGGATAGGACATTTCTACTGAAGTTGGGTAACTTTATTTGATGGCTTGTGACTAGGGATGAGTGAACCCCAGACCACCACGTTCGGAACCGTACTGAACATTTGGATGTCCGTGCACCGAACCTGAACCTGGATTTTGGCGCCAAAGTCCATGTCCGGACTTTAAATAAAGCCTGTTGAAAGGCTGCAGCGCATCCGTTCTGAACGGATGCATGCGGATGTATTATCTGTGCGGATCCGTCTGTGCAGATACATGACGGATCCGCACAAGACGCAAGTGTGAAAGTAGCCTAAGCTGTGGGCACTTAGAAGCCATCACAGTCATGCCTAGTATTGGCATGGCTGTGAATGGCCGGCGCACCATGTGACCATGTATAAATGCTGAATCGCATGGTGTAGGGACAGGACGCTGCTGCAGACAAGGAGAGTGTTAGGATTTTATTAGTTTTAAAAAGTGTGCTGGTGACCCGCAGGCATTATTGATCGCTGCAATACAACTCCTTTGCATCACTGAGACAGACATACCATACTAAATCATGCTGTTCAGTCTGAGGGTGACCTGTTGAGCTTTTGGCATTTTACTTTTGGTACTATTTTGCGCCAGTGACAGGGAAATATAAAAGTTAATCAATCTGTTAATTGAGTGGGTGAGACATACAGTACCTATTTTTTGGTGAAAAAACCTTTACTTGCCACCGTCACCGGAATATATAATAGTTATACAGTTGGTTAATTGGGTAGGTGCGTCCTACCTATTTTTTTCCCCAAACACCTCTTTTGCATCCGTGACACGGAAACACAATTGTTCATCTGTTTTTGTGGGTGACTGTAACAAAATAAGGAGAGCATCAACTAGAGCAGTGTTTCCCAACCAGTGTGAATCCAGCTGTTGCAAAACTACAACTCCCAGCATGCCCGCACAGCCAAAGGCTGTGCGGGCATGCTGGGAATTGTAGTTTTGCAAGTTGGGGCATGCTGGGAGTTGTTGGGGCATGCTGGGAGTTGTAGTTTTGCAACAGCTGGAGGCACACTGGTTGGGAAACACTGAACTAGAGGACGTGGCCGTGGTGTTGCTGGTGTTGGAGCTTCTGCTGCACAGAGAGGACATTGTCAATCTGTGCCAACTACGCGCCCAAATGAAACACCTTCTTCAGGTGCACACAGGCGACAGGATGTTATGGAAAATTTTGTAGGTCTGAATACCTCTCTAAGAATGGTGAGGCCAGAACAAGTAGAGGCGCTAGTAGATTGGTTGGCTGACAGTGCCTCCAGTTCCTTCACGTTGTCTCCCACCCGGTCCACTACAAAGCTCAGAGTTGGCACCTGCAGCCCATGGGCATCCATCTTCCATCTCAACCCATTGCACATGAGCCAAGCAGTCTGAGCCCCAAGTTATGCAGCCGTCTTTTATACTTTTTGATGACTCTGCTGGCAGGGTTTCCGTGGGCCGTCCACATAGCCCTGCCCCAGAGGTGACAGAGATTGAGTTCACCGATGCCCAACCATTTATGTTTCAGGTTGTGGACATCGGAGGACCACCGCAGCACGTCTCTGATGATGACGAAAAACACAGGTGCCAACTGCTGTGGCTTTCTGCAGTGTATAGACCGGCAAGGAGGGCAGGGGTGAAGAGTGGGTGGAAGATGATGTGGAGGATGATGAGGTCCTAGACCCCACATGGTAACAAGGTCATGCGAGTGACGTGTGCAGTTCGGAGGAAGAGGGTGGTGGTCACATAGCACCAGCCGCACAGCAAAAGAGGGAGCAGGGTGCAAAAGCAGAGCGGCCGTCCCCTAGCCAGTACGCCCACCGAACCCAGGGACTGAGCACACCAAAGCCAGCTCCAAGAAGTTCCCTGGCGTGGCAGTTCTTCAGACAATGTGTTGACGACAAGACGCGAGTGGTTTGCACGCTGTGCCATCAGAGCCTGAAGCGAGGCATAAATGTTCTAAACCTGAGCACAACCTGCATGACCAGGCATCTACATGCAAAGCATGAACTGCAGTGGAGTAAACACCTCCAAAAGGCTCCTTCTGCTTCCTCTTCTGCTGCGGTCTTGGCCTCTTCCTCCCCCTCCTCTGGAGTGACAGTGGCAACGGCCACCCCGCAAAAAGAGGATGTGGCAGCAACACCACCTCCTTCTCCATCACCGCAAGCATCCCCACAATGTACCATGGAAGCGTTAAGTTGTCCATCCCCCAAACACTGGAGAGAAAGAGGAAGTACCTCCCTACCCACCCGCGATCCCTGGCCCTGAATGCCTGGCTTTTGAAATGAATGCCATTCCATCTGGTGGAGATGGACAGTTTTAAAAATGTCATGACGGCAGCTGTCCCACGGTACATGCGCTGGGCAACTCCATCAGTGGCAAGGTCCACATATCCACTGACACTTGGACCAGTAAGTAAGGGCAGGGACGTTATATCTCCCTAACTGCCCACTGGGTAAATGTAACGGTGTTAGGGCCTGAGGCGGATAGCGGTTCGGTTTATTTATATAAATAAAGATAAAACAGATTGACTCAAATTTACCACTAACATGAAGTACAATGTGTGACAAGAAAACAGCCTCGGTATGGCTTGGATAAGCAAAAGCGTTGCAGAGTAGAGTTGAGCGAACTCCTGGAAGTTCGGGTTCGCCAGGTTCAGCCAAACTTCATCACAATGTTCAAGTTCGGGACCCGAACTTTTACCCGAGCTTGACCCCGAACCCAAACCCCATTGAAGTCAATTGAGAACTCGAACTTTTGGGCACTAAAATGGCTCTAAATATGTCATGGAAAGGGCAAGAGGGCTGTAAAAAGGCAGCAAAATGTGCTTAATGGGTTTCTGTTACCAGATTTTGGCCTTATAAGCTGTCTGACATAAGCTATGGGCCAATGTCAGACCAACCTAATAATGTAAATCAAATGCCCCTCCTCAGCTCACTGCGCCTGTGCTGAATACACAAGCGAACGGCGCACGCGCGGGATTTCGGCCGGAGGCAGGAGAGCTGCGCTGCCTGGCACTGTCAATCAGAAGAAGAGGGGGCGTGGCCGCAGGTGGGAACACGGAGCCTCTAGGAGCAGGGGCAACGCCCTCCCTGCTCTTAGAGGCTAATTTGCATATTGGTTAATGTCACCCAAGAATGTAACAGACGATTTTTAGAAATTTACCTCCCTGTCACCTATGCAGAGCAGGGGTTTGTATACGGCAAAAATGGTAAAATGTCACCCACCAATGTAACAGACGATTTTTACAAATTTTTGTCCCTGTCTGTAAATTTACTATCTTTCAAAAAAAAAGTGTGAGCTCGGCACCTGATTGGTTTAAAAGAAGCCGGGTTGGCGCCTGCGCAGTACCGACTTGGGTACCACAATTTCACAGTCAGCGCCTGGGAACGCACGCAGGGAAGGAGGGAAGGTACCTTTGATTTACGGGCCAATGCGCATGCTCGAACCACATTGCCCTGTAAACGCTATTGCCCTGTGAACGCACGGAGGGCGGACACTACTTTCCGCACAATGCGCGCCTTGGGAACGCGCTATGAAGGAGCCGAGGGAGGGGAGGGGCGCAGGGAGGGGGGCGGGGATTGGCCGCAATCTGATTGGTACCCCAGGAGAAATAACCAGTTTTACAGCTACCATTTCAAATGTATAAACAATAACATAATGTGCATGTTAAACTATGGTACCAGGGGGAATAACCAATCAGATTGCGGCCAATCCCCGCTCCCCTCCCTGCGTCCCTGCCCTCCCTCGGCTCCTAAACCAAACGTGTACATTGCGGCCAAACCTCCCTTCCTGCATCCCTCCCCTCCCTCGGCTCCTTCACAGCGCGTTCCCAAGGCGCGCATGCGCATTGTGCGGGAAGTAGATAGTGGCCTCCGCGCGTTCACAGGACAATGCAGTTCGTGCATGTGCATTGGCCCATAAATCAAAGGTACCCTCCCTCCTTTCCTCCCTCCCTGCGCACGTTCACAGATGCTGACTGTAAAATTGCGGTACCCAAATTGGTACTGCGCAGGCGTCAACCCGCCTTCTTTTAAACTAATGAGGTGCCGAGCTCTCAACTCACACCTTCTTTTGAAGCTTTCGGTGCTGTGACGTCACTACCAGAAGTGACGAGGGTACCAGATCTTAACAGGTACCATCTTTTCACGGAATACCAGAAAGGTTTACTGCGAGTAAACCTTTCCGGGATATATTGTTTCACATGCGGGCGTCAGGGAGCCGCTATCTAATGGAGACTCCCTAAACGTCCGGGAGACTTGAGATCCCTGCCCTGGCACACATGCAATTCACATACAGTTATAAGTGCACTGCACTTACAAAAATGGCCGCCGACGCCCACCGAACTAGCAGATGGATTAAAAGTTATTTTTCAGTGTCACTGGGTTCAGGGCTGGGTACAAAAATGTAATATAGCACATATAATCTCTGTAGTTTGAAGATTTAACAACACCAAGTTTAACAGAATTCTTCCATAATCTCTCCCTCACAGCAACAGCAGCAGCAGCAGCAGCATCCTATCCCTACACTGAGAAGAGCAGAGTGACGTGCGGCGCTACATAACTCTAGACTATATAGAGGCTGGGTCACATGCTGCTCTTGGCCAATCACAGCCATGCCATTAGTTAGCATGGCTGTGATGGCTTCTAAGGACAGAGTAGTGAAACGCTTGTTGATTGGCTGCCCTGCAGCCTTTCAAAAAGCGCCAAGAAATCGCCAAACACCGAACTTTTACGGAAATGTCTGGGTTTGGGTCCGGGTACCAAAAACCCTAAAATTCGATACGAACCTTTACAGTTCGCTCAACTCTATTCCAGTGTTATTTCCACATACAGTGACAGATTCTCAGATTTGCAAAAAATTGCCAGGACAAGAAAGTGAAAACAGTCCTGGAAGGGGTTAACTAACCCTTATGAGGGTATTTAAAGCGATGTGCATGTCACGTGACATCACAAGTTAATTCCCGAGTATATATCATCTCTACCATTTATCTATAGATCTTATATCCTAGTAACTTCAGGACCTGCGATGATGTCATGGTCATGTGATCAGTCACATGAGGGGAGGAGTAAAGTAGTGGAGGTCTCTCACTGTTCAGCACTTCCTGTCATGTGACCAGTGTGACATCATCGCAGGTCCTGCAGCCCCAGGAGGTGAGATCTGCAGGTCAGTTATTGGTCGGGGGATGTGTGACTTGGTTCTGGGTTTATTAGAATGGAGCGGTTCTATAGGTGATATATAGCAGGTCCAGCCAGCAGGGGGCAGCACCGGCCATAGAGAGTCTCTGCCCACACAGTCTGGAGGTCAGGAGGGGAGTTCTCATCACCGCACAGTATAGAGATATTATATAGCTTCTCATGTATATATATTACATACACCCCCTACACTATCATCACTGCACAGTATAGAGATATTATATAGCTTCTCATGTATATATATTACATACACCTCCCTACACTATCATCACCGCACAGTATAGAGATATTATATAGCTTCTCATGTATATATATTACATACACCCCCCTACACTATCATCACTGCACAGTATAGAGATATTATATAGCTTCTCATGTATATATATTACATACACCCCCCTACACTATCATCACTGCACAGTATAGAGATATTATATAGCTTCTCATGTATATATATTACATACACCCCCCTACACTATCATCACCGCACAGTATAGAGATATTATATAGCTTCTCATGTATATATATTACATACACCCCCCTACACTATCATCACCGCACAGTATAGAGATATTATATAGCTTCTCATGTATATATATTACATACACCCCCTACACTATCATCACCGCACAGTATAGAGATATTATATAGCTTCTCATGTATATATATTACATACACCCCCTACACTATCATCACCGCACAGTATAGAGATATTATACAGCTTCTCATGTATATATATTACATACACCCCCTACACTATCATCACCGCACAGTATAGAGATATTATATAGCTTCTCATGTATATATATTACATACACCCCCTACACTATCATCACCGCACAGTATAGAGATATTATATAGCTTCTCATGTATATATATTACATACACCCCCTACACTATCATCACCGCACAGTATAGAGATATTATATAGCTTCTCATGTATATATATTACATACACCCCCTACACTATCATCACCGCACAGTATAGAGATATTATATAGCTTCTCATGTATATATATTACATACACCCCCTACACTATCATCACCGCACAGTATAGAGATATTATATAGCTTCTCATGTATATATATTACATACACCCCCTACACTATCATCACCGCACAGTATAGAGATATTATATAGCTTCTCATGTATATATATTACATACACCCCCTACACTATCATCACCGCACAGTATAGAGATATTATATAGCTTCTCATGTATATATATTACATACACCCCCTACACTATCATCACCGCACAGTATAGAGATATTATATAGCTTCTCATGTATATATATTACATACACCCCCTACACTATCATCACCGCACAGTATAGAGATATTATATAGCTTCTCATGTATATATATTACATACACCCCCTACACTATCATCACCGCACAGTATAGAGATATTATATAGCTTCTCATGTATATATATTACATACACCCCCTACACTATCATCACCGCACAGTATAGAGATATTATATAGCTTCTCATGTATATATATTACATACACCCCCTACACTATCATCACCGCACAGTATAGAGATATTATATAGCTTCTCATGTATATATATTACATACACCCCCTACACTATCATCACCGCACAGTATAGAGATATTATATAGCTTCTCATGTATATATATTACATACACCCCCTACACTATCATCACCGCACAGTATAGAGATATTATATAGCTTCTCATGTATATATATTACATACACCCCCTACACTATCATCACCGCACAGTATAGAGATATTATATAGCTTCTCATGTATATATATTACATACACCCCCTACACTATCATCACCGCACAGTATAGAGATATTATATAGCTTCTCATGTATATATATTACATACACCCCCTACACTATCATCACCGCACAGTATAGAGATATTATATAGCTTCTCATGTATATATATTACATACACCCCCTACACTATCATCACCGCACAGTATAGAGATATTATATAGCTTCTCATGTATATATATTACATACACCCCCTACACTATCATCACCGCACAGTATAGAGATATTATATAGCTTCTCATGTATATATATTACATACACCCCCTACACTATCATCACCGCACAGTATAGAGATATTATATAGCTTCTCATGTATATATATTACATACACCCCCTACACTATCATCACCGCACAGTATAGAGATATTATATAGCTTCTCATGTATATATATTACATACACCCCCTACACTATCATCACCGCACAGTATAGAGATATTATATAGCTTCTCATGTATATATATTACATACACCCCCTACACTATCATCACCGCACAGTATAGAGATATTATATAGCTTCTCATGTATATATATTACATACACCCCCTACACTATCATCACCGCACAGTATAGAGATATTATATAGCTTCTCATGTATATATATTACATACACCCCCTACACTATCATCACCGCACAGTATAGAGATATTATATAGCTTCTCATGTATATATATTACATACACCCCCTACACTATCATCACCGCACAGTATAGAGATATTATATAGCTTCTCATGTATATATATTACATACACCCCCTACACTATCATCACCGCACAGTATAGAGATATTATATAGCTTCTCATGTATATATATTACATACACCCCCTACACTATCATCACCGCACAGTATAGAGATATTATATAGCTTCTCATGTATATATATTACATACACCCCCTACACTATCATCACCGCACAGTATAGAGATATTATATAGCTTCTCATGTATATATATTACATACACCCCTACACTATCATCACCGCACAGTATAGAGATATTATATAGCTTCTCATGTATATATATTACATACACCCCCTACACTATCATCACCGCACAGTATAGAGATATTATATAGCTTCTCATGTATATATATTACATACACCCCTACACTATCATCACCGCACAGTATAGAGATATTATATAGCTTCTCATGTATATATATTACATACACCCCCTACACTATCATCACCGCACAGTATAGAGATATTATATAGCTTCTCATGTATATATATTACATACACCCCCTACACTATCATCACCGCACAGTATAGAGATATTATATAGCTTCTCATGTATATATATTACATACACCCCCTACACTATCATCACCGCACAGTATAGAGATATTATATAGCTTCTCATGTATATATATTACATACACCCCCTACACTATCATCACCGCACAGTATAGAGATATTATATAGCTTCTCATGTATATATATTACATACACCCCCTACACTATCATCACCGCACAGTATAGAGATATTATATAGCTTCTCATGTATATATATTACATACACCCCCTACACTATCATCACCGCACAGTATAGAGATATTATATAGCTTCTCATGTATATATATTACATACACCCCCTACACTATCATCACCGCACAGTATAGAGATATTATATAGCTTCTCATGTATATATATTACATACACCCCCTACACTATCATCACCGCACAGTATAGAGATATTATATAGCTTCTCATGTATATATATTACATACACCCCCTACACTATCATCACCGCACAGTATAGAGATATTATATAGCTTCTCATGTATATATATTACATACACCCCCTACACTATCATCACCGCACAGTATAGAGATATTATATAGCTTCTCATGTATATATATTACATACACCCCCTACACTATCATCACCGCACAGTATAGAGATATTATATAGCTTCTCATGTATATATATTACATACACCCCCTACACTATCATCACCGCACAGTATAGAGATATTATATAGCTTCTCATGTATATATATTACATACACCCCCTACACTATCATCACCGCACAGTATAGAGATATTATATAGCTTCTCATGTATATATATTACATACACCCCCTACACTATCATCACCGCACAGTATAGAGATATTATATAGCTTCTCATGTATATATATTACATACACCCCCTACACTATCATCACCGCACAGTATAGAGATATTATATAGCTTCTCATGTATATATATTACATACACCCCCTACACTATCATCACCGCACAGTATAGAGATATTATATAGCTTCTCATGTATATATATTACATACACCCCTACACTATCATCACCGCACAGTATAGAGATATTATATAGCTTCTCATGTATATATATTACATACACCCCCTACACTATCATCACCGCACAGTATAGAGATATTATATAGCTTCTCATGTATATATATTACATACACCCCCTACACTATCATCACCGCACAGTATAGAGATATTATATAGCTTCTCATGTATATATATTACATACACCCCCTACACTATCATCACCGCACAGTATAGAGATATTATATAGCTTCTCATGTATATATATTACATACACTCCCTACACTATCATCACCGCACAGTATAGAGATATTATATAGCTTCTCATGTATATATATTACATACACCCCTACACTATCATCACCGCACAGTATAGAGATATTATATAGCTTCTCATGTATATATATTACATACACCCCCTACACTATCATCACCGCACAGTATAGAGATATTATATAGCTTCTCATGTATATATATTACATACACCCCCTACACTATCATCACCGCACAGTATAGAGATATTATATAGCTTCTCATGTATATATATTACATACACCCCCTACACTATCATCACCGCACAGTATAGAGATATTATATAGCTTCTCATGTATATATATTACATACACCCCCTACACTATCATCACCGCACAGTATAGAGATATTATATAGCTTCTCATGTATATATATTACATACACCCCCTACACTATCATCACCGCACAGTATAGAGATATTATATAGCTTCTCATGTATATATATTACATACACCCCCTACACTATCATCACCGCACAGTATAGAGATATTATATAGCTTCTCATGTATATATATTACATACACCCCCTACACTATCATCACCGCACAGTATAGAGATATTATATAGCTTCTCATGTATATATATTACATACACCCCCTACACTATCATCACCGCACAGTATAGAGATATTATATAGCTTCTCATGTATATATATTACATACACCCCCTACACTATCATCACCGCACAGTATAGAGATATTATATAGCTTCTCATGTATATATATTACATACACCCCCTACACTATCATCACCGCACAGTATAGAGATATTATATAGCTTCTCATGTATATATATTACATACACCCCCTACACTATCATCACCGCACAGTATAGAGATATTATATAGCTTCTCATGTATATATATTACATACACCCCCTACACTATCATCACCGCACAGTATAGAGATATTATATAGCTTCTCATGTATATATATTACATACACCCCCTACACTATCATCACCGCACAGTATAGAGATATTATATAGCTTCTCATGTATATATATTACATACACCCCCTACACTATCATCACCGCACAGTATAGAGATATTATATAGCTTCTCATGTATATATATTACATACACCCCCTACACTATCATCACCGCACAGTATAGAGATATTATATAGCTTCTCATGTATATATATTACATACACCCCCTACACTATCATCACCGCACAGTATAGAGATATTATATAGCTTCTCATGTATATATATTACATACACCCCCTACACTATCATCACCGCACAGTATAGAGATATTATATAGCTTCTCATGTATATATATTACATACACCCCCTACACTATCATCACCGCACAGTATAGAGATATTATATAGCTTCTCATGTATATATATTACATACACCCCCTACACTATCATCACCGCACAGTATAGAGATATTATATAGCTTCTCATGTATATATATTACATACACCCCCTACACTATCATCACCGCACAGTATAGAGATATTATATAGCTTCTCATGTATATATATTACATACACCCCCTACACTATCATCACCGCACAGTATAGAGATATTATATAGCTTCTCATGTATATATATTACATACACCCCCTACACTATCATCACCGCACAGTATAGAGATATTATATAGCTTCTCATGTATATATATTACATACACCCCCTACACTATCATCACCGCACAGTATAGAGATATTATATAGCTTCTCATGTATATATATTACATACACCCCCTACACTATCATCACCGCACAGTATAGAGATATTATATAGCTTCTCATGTATATATATTACATACACCCCCTACACTATCATCACCGCACAGTATAGAGATATTATATAGCTTCTCATGTATATATATTACATACACCCCCTACACTATCATCACCGCACAGTATAGAGATATTATATAGCTTCTCATGTATATATATTACATACACCCCCTACACTATCATCACCGCACAGTATAGAGATATTATATAGCTTCTCATGTATATATATTACATACACCCCCTACACTATCATCACCGCACAGTATAGAGATATTATATAGCTTCTCATGTATATATATTACATACACCCCTACACTATCATCACCGCACAGTATAGAGATATTATATAGCTTCTCATGTATATATATTACATACACCCCCTACACTATCATCACCGCACAGTATAGAGATATTATATAGCTTCTCATGTATATATATTACATACACCCCCTACACTATCATCACCGCACAGTATAGAGATATTATATAGCTTCTCATGTATATATATTACATACACCCCCTACACTATCATCACCGCACAGTATAGAGATATTATATAGCTTCTCATGTATATATATTACATACACCCCCTACACTATCATCACCGCACAGTATAGAGATATTATATAGCTTCTCATGTATATATATTACATACACCCCCTACACTATCATCACCGCACAGTATAGAGATATTATATAGCTTCTCATGTATATATATTACATACACCCCCTACACTATCATCACCGCACAGTATAGAGATATTATATAGCTTCTCATGTATATATATTACATACACCCCCTACACTATCATCACCGCACAGTATAGAGATATTATATAGCTTCTCATGTATATATATTACATACACCCCCTACACTATCATCACCGCACAGTATAGAGATATTATATAGCTTCTCATGTATATATATTACATACACCCCCTACACTATCATCACCGCACAGTATAGAGATATTATATAGCTTCTCATGTATATATATTACATACACCCCCTACACTATCATCACCGCACAGTATAGAGATATTATATAGCTTCTCATGTATATATATTACATACACCCCCTACACTATCATCACCGCACAGTATAGAGATATTATATAGCTTCTCATGTATATATATTACATACACCCCCTACACTATCATCACCGCACAGTATAGAGATATTATATAGCTTCTCATGTATATATATTACATACACCCCCTACACTATCATCACCGCACAGTATAGAGATATTATATAGCTTCTCATGTATATATATTACATACACCCCCTACACTATCATCACCGCACAGTATAGAGATATTATATAGCTTCTCATGTATATATATTACATACACCCCCTACACTATCATCACCTCACAGTATAGAGATATTATATAGCTACTCATGTATATATATATTACATACACCCCCCTACACTATCATCACCGCATAGTATAGAGATATTATATAGCTTCTCATGTATATATATTACATACACCCCCCTACACTATCATCACCGCCCAGTATAGAGATATTATATAGCTTCTCATGTATATATATTACATACACCCCTACACTATCATCACCGCACAGTATAGAGATATTATATAGCTTCTCATGTATATATATTACATACACCCCTACACTATCATCACCGCACAGTATAGAGATATTATATAGCTTCTCATGTATATATATTACATACACCCCCTACATTATCATCACTGCACAGTATAGAGATATTATATAGCTTCTCATGTATATATATTACATACACCCCCTACACTATCATCACCGCACAGTATAGAGATATTATATAGCTTCTCATGTATATATATTACATACACCCCCTACACTATCATCACCGCACAGTATAGAGATATTATATAGCTTCTCATGTATATATATTACATACACCCCCTACACTATCATCACCGCACAGTATAGAGATATTATATAGCTTCTCATGTATATATATTACATACACCCCTACACTATCATCACCGCACAGTATAGAGATATTATATAGCTTCTCATGTATATATATTACATACACCCCTACACTATCATCACCGCACAGTATAGAGATATTATATAGCTTCTCATGTATATATATTACATACACCCCCTACACTATCATCACCGCACAGTATAGAGATATTATATAGCTTCTCATGTATATATATTACATACACCCCCTACACTATCATCACCGCACAGTATAGAGATATTATATAGCTTCTCATGTATATATATTACATACACCCCTACACTATCATCACCGCACAGTATAGAGATATTATATAGCTTCTCATGTATATATATTACATACACCCCCTACACTATCATCACCGCACAGTATAGAGATATTATATAGCTTCTCATGTATATATATTACATACACCCCCTACACTATCATCACCGCACAGTATAGAGATATTATATAGCTTCTCATGTATATATATTACATACACCCCCTACACTATCATCACCGCACAGTATAGAGATATTATATAGCTTCTCATGTATATATATTACATACACCCTCTACACTATCATCACCGCACAGTATAGAGATATTATATAGCTTCTCATGTATATATATTACATACACCCCCTACACTATCATCACCGCACAGTATAGAGATATTATATAGCTTCTCATGTATATATATTACATACACTCCTACACTATCATCACCGCACAGTATAGAGATATTATATAGCTTCTCATGTATATATATTACATACACCCCCTACACTATCATCACCGCACAGTATAGAGATATTATATAGCTTCTCATGTATATATATTACATACACCCCTACACTATCATCACCGCACAGTATAGAGATATTATATAGCTTCTCATGTATATATATTACATACACCCCCTACACTATCATCACCGCACAGTATAGAGATATTATATAGCTTCTCATGTATATATATTACATACATCCCCTACACTATCATCACCGCACAGTATAGAGATATTATATAGCTTCTCATGTATATATTACATACACCCCTACACTATCATCACTGCACAGTATAGAGATATTATATAGCTTCTCATGTATATATATTACATACACCCCCTACACTATCATCACCGCACAGTATAGAGATATTATATAGCTTCTCATGTATATATATTACATACACTCCCTACACTATCATCACCGCACAGTATAGAGATATTATATAGCTTCTCATGTATATATATTACATACACCCCCTACACTATCATCACCGCACAGTATAGAGATATTATATAGTTTCTCATGTATATATATTACATACACCCCCTACACTATCATCACCGCACAGTATAGCGATATTATATAGCTTCTCATGTATATATTACATACACCCCCCTACACTATCATCACCGCACAGTATAGAGATATTATATAGCTTCTCATGTATATATATTACATACACCCCCTACACTATCGTCACCGCACAGTATAGAGATATTATATAGCTTCTCATGTATATATATTACATACACCCCCCTACACTATCATCACTGCACAGTATAGAGATATTATATAGCTTCTCATGTATATATATTACATACACCCCCTACACTATCATCACCGCACAGTATAGAGATATTATATAGCTTCTCATGTATATATATTACATACACCCCCTACACTATCATCACCGCACAGTATAGAGATATTATATAGCTTCTCATGTATATATATTACATACACCCCCTACACTATCATCACCGCACAGTATAGAGATATTATATAGCTTCTCATGTATATATATTACATACACCCCCTACACTATCATCACCGCACAGTATAGAGATATTATATAGCTTCTCATGTATATATATTACATACACCCCCTACACTATCATCACCGCACAGTATAGAGATATTATATAGCTTCTCATGTATATATATTACATACACCCCCTACACTATCATCACCGCACAGTATAGAGATATTATATAGCTTCTTATCTATATATATTACATACACCTCCTACACTATCATCACCGCACAGTATAGAGATATTATATAGCTTCTCATGTATATATATTACATACACCCCCTACACTATCATCACCGCACAGTATAGAGATATTATATAGCTTCTCATGTATATATATTACATACACCCCCCTACACTATCA
Source organism: Bufotes viridis (assembly GCA_033119425.1). Taxonomy (NCBI): domain Eukaryota; kingdom Metazoa; phylum Chordata; class Amphibia; order Anura; family Bufonidae; genus Bufotes; species Bufotes viridis. Next base: position 442,891,017 of record CM065592.1, read on the forward strand.
TCACCGCACAGTATAGAGATATTATATACTTCTCATGTATATATATTACATACACCCCCTACACTATCATCACCGCACAGTATAGAGATATTATATAGCTTCTCATGTATATATATTACATACACCCCCTACACTATCATCACCGCACAGTATAGAGATATTATATAGCTTCTCATGTATATATATTACATACACCCCTACACTATCATCACCGCACAGTATAGAGATATTATATAGCTTCTCATGTATATATATTACATACACCCCCTACACTATCATCACCGCACAGTATAGAGATATTATATAGCTTCTCATGTATATATATTACATACACCCCCTACACTATCATCACCGCACAGTATAGAGATATTATATAGCTTCTCATGTATATATATTACATACACCCCCTACACTATCATCACCGCACAGTATAGAGATATTATATAGCTTCTCATGTATATATATTACATACACCCCCTACACTATCATCACCGCACAGTATAGAGATATTATATAGCTTCTCATGTATATATATTACATACACCCCCTACACTATCATCACCGCACAGTATAGAGATATTATATAGCTTCTCATGTATATATATTACATACACCCCCTACACTATCATCACCGCACAGTATAGAGATATTATATAGCTTCTCATGTATATATATTACATACACCCCCTACACTATCATCACCGCACAGTATAGAGATATTATATAGCTTCTCATGTATATATATTACATACACCCCCTACACTATCATCACCGCACAGTATAGAGATATTATATAGCTTCTCATGTATATATATTACATACACCCCCTACACTATCATCACCGCACAGTATAGAGATATTATATAGCTTCTCATGTATATATATTACATACACCCCCTACACTATCATCACCGCACAGTATAGAGATATTATATAGCTTCTCATGTATATATATTACATACACCCCCTACACTATCATCACCGCACAGTATAGAGATATTATATAGCTTCTCATGTATATATATTACATACACCCCCTACACTATCATCACCGCACAGTATAGAGATATTATATAGCTTCTCATGTATATATATTACATACACCCCCTACACTATCATCACCGCACAGTATAGAGATATTATATAGCTTCTCATGTATATATATTACATACACCCCCTACACTATCATCACCGCACAGTATAGAGATATTATATAGCTTCTCATGTATATATATTACATACACCCCCTACACTATCATCACCGCACAGTATAGAGATATTATATAGCTTCTCATGTATATATATTACATACACCCCCTACACTATCATCACCGCACAGTATAGAGATATTATATAGCTTCTCATGTATATATATTACATACACCCCCTACACTATCATCACCGCACAGTATAGAGATATTATATAGCTTCTCATGTATATATATTACATACACCCCCTACACTATCATCACCGCACAGTATAGAGATATTATATAGCTTCTCATGTATATATATTACATACACCCCCTACACTATCATCACCGCACAGTATAGAGATATTATATAGCTTCTCATGTATATATATTACATACACCCCCTACACTATCATCACCGCACAGTATAGAGATATTATATAGCTTCTCATGTATATATATTACATACACCCCCTACACTATCATCACCGCACAGTATAGAGATATTATATAGCTTCTCATGTATATATATTACATACACCCCCTACACTATCATCACCGCACAGTATAGAGATATTATATAGCTTCTCATGTATATATATTACATACACCCCCTACACTATCATCACCGCACAGTATAGAGATATTATATAGCTTCTCATGTATATATATTACATACACCCCCTACACTATCATCACCGCACAGTATAGAGATATTATATAGCTTCTCATGTATATATATTACATACACCCCCTACACTATCATCACCGCACAGTATAGAGATATTATATAGCTTCTCATGTATATATATTACATACACCCCCTACACTATCATCACCGCACAGTATAGAGATATTATATAGCTTCTCATGTATATATATTACATACACCCCCTACACTATCATCACCGCACAGTATAGAGATATTATATAGCTTCTCATGTATATATATTACATACACCCCCTACACTATCATCACCGCACAGTATAGAGATATTATATAGCTTCTCATGTATATATATTACATACACCCCCTACACTATCATCACCGCACAGTATAGAGATATTATATAGCTTCTCATGTATATATATTACATACACCCCCTACACTATCATCACCGCACAGTATAGAGATATTATATAGCTTCTCATGTATATATATTACATACACCCCCTACACTATCATCACCGCACAGTATAGAGATATTATATAGCTTCTCATGTATATATATTACATACACCCCCTACACTATCATCACCGCACAGTATAGAGATATTATATAGCTTCTCATGTATATATATTACATACACCCCCTACACTATCATCACCGCACAGTATAGAGATATTATATAGCTTCTCATGTATATATATTACATACACCCCCTACACTATCATCACCGCACAGTATAGAGATATTATATAGCTTCTCATGTATATATATTACATACACCCCCTACACTATCATCACCGCACAGTATAGAGATATTATATAGCTTCTCATGTATATATATTACATACACCCCCTACACTATCATCACCGCACAGTATAGAGATATTATATAGCTTCTCATGTATATATATTACATACACCCCCTACACTATCATCACCGCACAGTATAGAGATATTATATAGCTTCTCATGTATATATATTACATACACCCCCTACACTATCATCACCGCACAGTATAGAGATATTATATAGCTTCTCATGTATATATATTACATACACCCCCTACACTATCATCACCGCACAGTATAGAGATATTATATAGCTTCTCATGTATATATATTACATACACCCCCTACACTATCATCACCGCACAGTATAGAGATATTATATAGCTTCTCATGTATATATATTACATACACCCCCTACACTATCATCACCGCACAGTATAGAGATATTATATAGCTTCTCATGTATATATATTACATACACCCCCTACACTATCATCACCGCACAGTATAGAGATATTATATAGCTTCTCATGTATATATATTACATACACCCCCTACACTATCATCACCGCACAGTATAGAGATATTATATAGCTTCTCATGTATATATATTACATACACCCCCTACACTATCATCACCGCACAGTATAGAGATATTATATAGCTTCTCATGTATATATATTACATACACCCCCTACACTATCATCACCGCACAGTATAGAGATATTATATAGCTTCTCATGTATATATATTACATACACCCCCTACACTATCATCACCGCACAGTATAGAGATATTATATAGCTTCTCATGTATATATATTACATACACCCCCTACACTATCATCACCGCACAGTATAGAGATATTATATAGCTTCTCATGTATATATATTACATACACCCCCTACACTATCATCACCGCACAGTATAGAGATATTATATAGCTTCTCATGTATATATATTACATACACCCCCTACACTATCATCACCGCACAGTATAGAGATATTATATAGCTTCTCATGTATATATATTACATACACCCCTACACTATCATCACCGCACAGTATAGAGATATTATATAGCTTCTCATGTATATATATTACATACACCCCCTACACTATCATCACCGCACAGTATAGAGATATTATATAGCTTCTCATGTATATATATTACATACACCCCCTACACTATCATCACCGCACAGTATAGAGATATTATATAGCTTCTCATGTATATATATTACATACACCCCCTACACTATCATCACCGCACAGTATAGAGATATTATATAGCTTCTCATGTATATATATTACATACACCCCCTACACTATCATCACCGCACAGTATAGAGATATTATATAGCTTCTCATGTATATATATTACATACACCCCCTACACTATCATCACCGCACAGTATAGAGATATTATATAGCTTCTCATGTATATATATTACATACACCCCCTACACTATCATCACCGCACAGTATAGAGATATTATATAGCTTCTCATGTATATATATTACATACACCCCCTACACTATCATCACCGCACAGTATAGAGATATTATATAGCTTCTCATGTATATATATTACATACACCCCCTACACTATCATCACCGCACAGTATAGAGATATTATATAGCTTCTCATGTATATATATTACATACACCCCCTACACTATCATCACCGCACAGTATAGAGATATTATATAGCTTCTCATGTATATATATTACATACACCCCCTACACTATCATCACCGCACAGTATAGAGATATTATATAGCTTCTCATGTATATATATTACATACACCCCCTACACTATCATCACCGCACAGTATAGAGATATTATATAGCTTCTCATGTATATATATTACATACACCCCCTACACTATCATCACCGCACAGTATAGAGATATTATATAGCTTCTCATGTATATATATTACATACACCCCCTACACTATCATCACCGCACAGTATAGAGATATTATATAGCTTCTCATGTATATATATTACATACACCCCCTACACTATCATCACCGCACAGTATAGAGATATTATATAGCTTCTCATGTATATATATTACATACACCCCCTACACTATCATCACCGCACAGTATAGAGATATTATATAGCTTCTCATGTATATATATTACATACACCCCCTACACTATCATCACCGCACAGTATAGAGATATTATATAGCTTCTCATGTATATATATTACATACACCCCCTACACTATCATCACCGCACAGTATAGAGATATTATATAGCTTCTCATGTATATATATTACATACACCCCCTACACTATCATCACCGCACAGTATAGAGATATTATATAGCTTCTCATGTATATATATTACATACACCCCCTACACTATCATCACCGCACAGTATAGAGATATTATATAGCTTCTCATGTATATATATTACATACACCCCCTACACTATCATCACCGCACAGTATAGAGATATTATATAGCTTCTCATGTATATATATTACATACACCCCCTACACTATCATCACCGCACAGTATAGAGATATTATATAGCTTCTCATGTATATATATTACATACACCCCCTACACTATCATCACCGCACAGTATAGAGATATTATATAGCTTCTCATGTATATATATTACATACACCCCTACACTATCATCACCGCACAGTATAGAGATATTATATAGCTTCTCATGTATATATATTACATACACCCCCTACACTATCATCACCGCACAGTATAGAGATATTATATAGCTTCTCATGTATATATATTACATACACCCCTACACTATCATCACCGCACAGTATAGAGATATTATATAGCTTCTCATGTATATATATTACATACACCCCCTACACTATCATCACCGCACAGTATAGAGATATTATATAGCTTCTCATGTATATATATTACATACACCCCCTACACTATCATCACCGCACAGTATAGAGATATTATATAGCTTCTCATGTATATATATTACATACACCCCCTACACTATCATCACCGCACAGTATAGAGATATTATATAGCTTCTCATGTATATATATTACATACACCCCCTACACTATCATCACCGCACAGTATAGAGATATTATATAGCTTCTCATGTATATATATTACATACACCCCCTACACTATCATCACCGCACAGTATAGAGATATTATATAGCTTCTCATGTATATATATTACATACACCCCCTACACTATCATCACCGCACAGTATAGAGATATTATATAGCTTCTCATGTATATATATTACATACACCCCCTACACTATCATCACCGCACAGTATAGAGATATTATATAGCTTCTCATGTATATATATTACATACACCCCCTACACTATCATCACCGCACAGTATAGAGATATTATATAGCTTCTCATGTATATATATTACATACACCCCCTACACTATCATCACCGCACAGTATAGAGATATTATATAGCTTCTCATGTATATATATTACATACACCCCCTACACTATCATCACCGCACAGTATAGAGATATTATATAGCTTCTCATGTATATATATATTACATACACCCCTACACTATCATCACCGCACAGTATAGAGATATTATATAGCTTCTCATGTATATATATTACATACACCCCCTACACTATCATCACCGCACAGTATAGAGATATTATATAGCTTCTCATGTATATATATATTACATACACCCCCTACACTATCATCACCGCACAGTATAGAGATATTATATAGCTTCTCATGTATATATATTACATACACTCTCTACACTATCATCACTGCACAGTATAGAGATATTATATAGCTTCTCATGTATATATATTACATACACCCTCTCTACACTATCATCACCGCACAGTATAGAGATATTATATAGCTTCTCATGTATATATATTACATACACCCCCTACACTATCATCACCGCACAGTATAGAGATATTATATAGCTTCTCATGTATATATATATATATTACATACACCCCCCCTACACTATCATCACCGCACAGTACAGAGATATTATATAGCTTCTCATGTATATATATACATACACCTCCCTACACTATCATCACCGCACAGTATAGAGATATTATATAGCTTCTCATGTATATATATATTACATACACCCCCCTACACTATCATCACCGCACAGTATAGAGATATTATATAGCTTCTCATGTATATATATTACATACACCCCCTACACTATCATCACCGCACAGTATCGAGATATTATATAGCTTCTCATGTATATATATATTACATACACCCCCTACACTATCATCACCGCACAGTATAGAGATATTATATAGCTTCTCATGTATATATATTACATACACCCCCTACACTATCATCACCGCACAGTATACAGATGTTATCCTTCAGTGTGTAATATCTGTCTCTGTATGTATATAAATACAGCTCTATTTTTTCATAAATCAGCATCTTGAGCCATTTCTTTGCGGTTTCTATTGAATTCCATCACAGGTCCCCCTCATTCTGCTTACTGCTGATTAGGTGATTATCTAAAACCAAATCTTATGTAACAAGCGATAGTGTATGAACCGACGGCTACACAATTCAACCATTTTATGGGACTGACAAAGAGAAGCTGAATACAGAGCTCGGCGGTCTCCGGCAGTCCCATGGAGTTTATTGGAGCAGAAGCAGAAATGTGTGACCACCGC